>JAFMOC010000006.1:312500-320000 GCA_019802505.1 Corydoras sp. C115 | reverse complement strand
ATGCCAAAGACTTGCAATACTAAGAGCTGAGTGGAGTGCCAAGTACTTCTATTAAGTGGTTCCTGAACCTTACCTTCGTACCTATCACTGCACTAATCCATTCCACACTAACACTAAACTATCCAAAACCAGCATAAAATTAATTATAATACAACCATAGCAAATGTACAGCAGAATTAAAAAAAAAAGAAACTGCTGCACCAAGAACAAGGAACAAGTGCTGCTATCTGGCCTTCAATCAATAATGGTGTATTGTAGCAGGGCACCTGAGCACAGTGACCTATCAATAAACACAGGTACAGTACTGATGAGGTGACGAGGTACAGATTCGGTACACACAAGCTGAACATTGCGATGGGTCAGGATGAAATCCCTGCTTCCCTAAACGCAGTGTGTACAAATTATAGCCCTGATACTGGAACTACGGTACAAAAACACGTTCTGTTCAAATAAAAATATTTATTTATGTACCCATCTATCTAATTCATTCATTATCTTTGGCTTGATCCTCTACTAGGGTCACGTTATGGTGTTCCCCATGCTCATCCAGGGGAGAACGTTTCAGGCGCTGGGCAGATACACCCAGGACAGGGTGCCAACCTAGCGCTGGGCACACTCACTCACACAGACACACAAACACACTCTATATGGGGCAATTTAGAGCAGCCAATTTTCATTGAATCCATGTTTTTGGACTGTGGCAGCAAACGGGAGAATTCAGAGGAAACCCAAGCGGACTGTGTAATGTACGTATAATCCGAAAAGCATTAAGTGATGCTAAAATGTGCACACACAAATTACAGATGACTTTTCTATATATTTAGTGATCAATTTTTGGCCAACTGTGCTTACACACAGATGATTTCTTTTAAATCTCTTTTGCATTAACCCTGTGTAATGAGGGGTGAATACGAATGAAGACCGGAGCCAGGATTTCTCCCAACAGAACCAGGCTTTATTATACACACAGATGTAGTTTAAAATCACATTTAACAACAACTGTGCTGGCCTGGTGTTGTTTGCCTTAATTCTGTCTTTCTTTTTTACTATTTTGCCTACTGAGACAGAGGAATTCACAGAGGAATTTGTCCTCCACATTTAACCCATCCATGCACACACAAATACACACACTGAGCACCCGGAGTGGTGGTCAGTCCTGTATACTGCTACTAGGGAGCAATTAGGTGTTGAGGGTTAGGTGCCTTGTCCAAGGGGGTGGGCAAAGGAAACGAACCAGGGACCTTCATATCACAAGGCTGATTCCTTAACCAAAAGCCTACGACTGCCTCAAAGTCCCGCTCATAGTCCATGGAATTATTTCCTTCTGTAGCCTGTGATCGTGGTTAACCTCCGCCATCATGCTACCACACCCTGTTACATTTAATTTGTCAGCACTGATCAGATCTCTCTTAACCTGGAGTGGTCTAAACATTTCGGGTTTGCCTCTGAAAAGCTTCTCTGTCCACTGCAGGTTTTTTGGCTGTTGTTTGTTGTCACTGCTGAAGGATAATCACCTAAATCACTGCCTGCCTTTCTCCTAAATGGTTTTATCTCCACCAACTCAGTCCTTACCTCCAGCCTTACTTCTCCTTTTACCACCAGAGTGTGTACTTAATATCAAGATCTGAATCATGATGAGGAGGAAACCTCCCTACTCCCATCTAACTATGACTGCACCATAGAGCTAGCACCATTCTACACACCCATGTTATCTCTTCTTGAGTGCTAAGATCCAAACCATGGATGATGCCTCCAGAAGGCACTCCAGGCAAGGTTTATATGTTTGTGTCTTGAACAGACTTTTAATCTATCAAATTCTCAAATTGTTTCGGATTTTTTGGTTATTTTACTTCCTATTTACTCAGTATATTGGCAGAATTTTCTTGATTTGTGTACATTTTTATTGATTTGTTTTAAGGAGTCTTATTTTTTGACATTGTAGTGCTTTGCACTGATTATAATAGGATAAACCACGTATTACATACCTTCACCCACAGCATATAACCATACACTATCCTTCTTGTGTGATGCTAGGGTGTACATACGGTGACTATTGTAATGTCTGTAATTTGGTATGCAAGAGTAGAAAATCAACTTCATCACAACATGTACTGTAGGAACCATGAAAATTTTGTGACACCATTTAGGCTTACCAATGCCTGTAATATTTTTGGGATTTCTTAGATATTCACAGGAGAAACCAAAGTGACAGAAGGGGGTTTTGGGGGGGTTTCTAGGTTTACCATTACTTTATTTGAAATATTAGCACCCTTTAACTCCCCTTCACCTTTACTACATAAAAGGCAGTCTCACAACCTTAAGTGAAGTGCCAAAGCCAAAACAGCTTTTGAGTAATTAAAAAAGTGCTTCACCTTCTCCCTCATCCTATGCCAACCTGATCCTTTACGCCCTTTTATAGTAGAGGTTGGTGCTTTCAGTGTCATTGCTTGTGTTCATATCACAGCGCAGTGGTTAACCACCAAGCCTCCACTAATAGCCTTTGATCATTTAGGAGTAAATGATCTTATTGACTAATGATTTTGTTCACCTTCCTGTTGACAAGGAACTTAAGTCCATTTTCTCTGCCATGCCCTTAATTGTTCTTCTACGTAAAAGTAAATCAGATTCATTTTAAATCTACCTATTCAGGGATGTTGTTCAGATAATTCATCTCCATATTTTCAGCTTTCCATGATTCATATATTGAACATTCCAAGTTCCTACGGTTATATGTTTTTACAGCTTTGAAATCTCTTTTTCAGCTTGCCAACATTGCCAACTAGACATCCAGAAGGTTTTAACCTAGCCATGTTATACGCATACGCGTTACTCAGAGGAATTCACAGCTCTTTCTTAGTAACAGGTTGAGTGTCTTATGACCCATAGGGTCCGATCTTCTGGCACTGTATCGACAGTCATTCTGTTTTCGGTTTTCATGTTAGATTCCAAAATGTTTTTTCAGGCAGCATAAATTGTCACTTTTCTCTATATTTATCTGTCTTACCCTGCACCTCTTACTTATATTTACACTGTTGCAGAAAACTGGAGAACCCAGGGGAACCCCACACGGACACGGGGAGAACATGGAACCTGGATCCCCAGCATTGAGAGGGGAAAGTGAAACCACTAAGCCACCGTGTCACCCTCGGGGTCGTCTACATGTCAAGAGTTTCCATGTTCTTTCCAGGTTTCCTCCCACAGTCCAAAAAACATGAATTCAAGGTATATCGAATGCTCTAAATTGCCCCATATAGCGTGTGTTTGTGTATGTGTGTGCCCAGCGATAGATTGACAACCAGTCCTGAGTGCATCTGCCCAGAGAGCCAAACCTTCACTCCTGGATGGGCATGGGGAACCCCCCCTTAAAGTTTTATATAAATATAAATATTTTTCCAATATGCTGTAATTATTAACCACTTTACTGAACACAGTGTTAAGAATTTCCAGTTGTACCAGTGCAACAATTCCTAACACACCATCATAATGTCTGTGTTACTGCAGTACTGCGAATCCATAAAAAATGAGAACAGATGTATCTCAATCCTCCTAAAAAAGTGCTGAATGAGTGTTTATGGATGTCTATATGTCTAGAAACTGAAACTTTACGGTGCCAGAAGCATCTTTGTTTCATAATATGTTTTAAGATTTACATTCAGTGTCTTACTACAGAGAGCAAAACATGCAGGTGTGGGATGAGACAGGTGTTTTATTTAGTGTCTTTTCTTCTCATCATGTTTTTGCCCTTCCAGTTGTGGTTTTCCTCAACTGTCTCAACAAATGTTTCGAAAGCCTTTCGAGGAAACAAAAAGAACCAGATGCTCACAATCCCACTAATCAGATTTATACAACATTAATTACAGTTATTTTAAAGGACTGCAAAAAGGAGTTAAATGCAAATACTCAAGACACACAAGAGAAGCATTAAGCCCTTTCATGTTAGCATGGGTACAGTTTACAGCTGGGCAGGAATCAGCCTGAATGAACACATGTTCCTCCTAGTGATGCATGGCAGTGGAAGCGCCAAGGCTTATGGCTCCTGCTCTATTCTGCTTTGCTGCTGTAGAGGGCATGACAGAAGCTGTTTGTTGCCGAGATAAAACCATCATGATTCAAAGCAGTTGTTTCATTTACCACAACCACTTCTGATGTACGTATGTGAGTGCTTGTGTGTGTGTGTGTGTGTGTGTGTGTGTGTGTGTGTGTGTGTGTGTGTGGTGGGGGTGCTCTGTGCAGTTTAAAGCTTAAAGAGCATAGTTATTAGTGTTTTTATTACAGGCATGACGTAACTATTGGTAATGCTCTAAACAGTGCTGGTTATATTGATAAACGTATGTTTATTGGCCCATAAGACTTTACCAGTATTTGTAATTTATCTATAAATTTTATTGAAAGATAAACTATTCATTTGATTTGCAGTAGTCAGCTTTTTTACATTTTAAATATATATTTGATATTGTCCATTTTCACTTACCATTTTAATTCATTTTGCAGTTCTATCATTACAGCCTGTGGTACATCTGTTTCTCTACATAACTTCTTAATCCCCTTTAATCCTATGTAAGGTCAAAAACCCAACAGGAAGACCAAAGAGCAGGTATTATTTTAGGTACGGCTCATGCTCAGCACCGCGGTGACATTAATTTCATAACATTGTGTTAGTGGGTGTGCTGGTTAGATATCAGCGTCCTGTAGACATCCTTTGTCTTACGAGAAGCAAGACAGAAAAAAGTATGAGTAACAAACTGTGCAGCAACAGATGACTGTCTAATCAAGTGCACAGTATGAACATAGAGCATTTATAACCTTCAGCATTACCTTTTTATCTGTCAGAAATGAGAGCAACACAAAACGAGCGGCATGCTAACTCAGTGGTTAAAGTGGTGAGCTATCAATCTAAAGGTTGTGGGTACATTTCCAGGTCTACAGAAGTTACCAATGTGGGTCCTTGACCCAATGCAAGACCCTTGCAAGATGCTGTATTAACCCTGTGCTCATTTTGTAAGTCCATCCATCCATCCATTATCTTCTTCTTTATCCTCTACTAGGGTCGTGGGGGGGTGCCCCATGCCCATCCAGGGAAAAACGTTTCAGGCGCTGGGCAGATACACTCAGGACAGGGCGACAATCTATTGCTGGGCACACACATACACAAACACACCCTATATGGGGCAATTTGGAGAATTCAATTGACCTTGTTCCATGCTTTTGGATTGTGGGAGGAAACTGGAGAACCCTGAGGAAACCCACGTAGACATGGGGAGAACATGGAAATTCCAACCAGATTGGGATTCAAAGCCACAGTGCCACCCGCTTTGTAAATCACAAATGTAAATGTAAATGTAACACACTATCATACCATCACTACGCTAATGTCACAGTAGTGCTGAGAATAAATTGTCATCCATTTAATACCTGTACTGATATGGGCTTGTGACAATCCTGAAACACAAAATCATAGAACTAATGAGATTAGCAATGTTGAATGAAAGGTTGAATGATTAAATAGTATTATAGCTGTGAGTAATATATCGGTCTATGTGCTATTACATAACGTACATTTTTATCAACGGCGTAAATCAGTGTCTAAAGTATTACAGTCCATGCTCACCTACATCCATCACGACAAATGGGACTACAATTCAGCCTCAAGCAAGACCAGCCCCATTCAAAAGTTCACCATCAGCCACAAATTACAGGCTCTAATTTCAGTTTAACAGCATGATATTCTAGGAAGAATAATGGTGACAGGTGAAATGTATTGTAAATTGCTGTTTAGTTACAGAGCTTTAGCAAAACGTATAGTCCTACAGCATTATTTTTTATGAATAAGAAAAGATTTGTTTAATCATCATCATCATCATCTTCATCATCATCATATATGCCAATAAATATAGCTACATTTAATTAAGTAGTCAGCTGTGTAATTTCTGTGAAAAAATATAAAGGGATAAATCCTTAAAAAAATAACAAAGATCTAAACATTCATTCATGTCTTCCATTTAATCCTCTACGAGGGTTGCTTGGGGGGTTCCCCATGCCCATCCAGGAGAGAACATTTTGGGAGCTGGGCAAATACACCCAGGACAGGGAGCCAATCCATCACTGGGCACACACACTCACACAGACATACACTTTATGGGGCAATTTAGAGCATTAAATTTACTATGGACCATGGGAGGAAACCGGAGAAGCCGGAGGAAGCCCACACGCACACGGGAAGAACCCAGAATGGGATTCAAACCTCGATTCCCAGCACTGAGAGGCAAACATGCTAACCACTAAGCCACTGTGCAGCTCTAAACACCATCCAGAAAAAAAAAATGTTTATATTTTTTATATCTTTATATTTATTTATATTTTATATTTTAACAGTTTTATAATTTAACATTTGTTGAGGAAAAAATAAGATTAATATAAAAGTTTGAATTTTAAACATTTTTTGAGGGCTGTATTCTACTGTGGCCGAGTGGGAGAGTCTCTGATATTTTTTATCGATTACTAATTTTAGCTAGATATCATAAGAACAATGAAAAAAGATTAATTTATCAGCCAATTCATTTCATTAAACAGAGTTTTTACCTTCATACTTTTGCGATTCCACAATTCCTCCCCCCAAGTCTTTACATTTTCTTTACAAGAAAATGTAAAGTGCTTTTCAAATGCCTTAATAGGGGAGGGGATTGGGACTAATTGAGCACTGTAGCTGTGTAATTGGTCCAGAGGACCTATCCACATGGAAAGAGTGACCCTTCTAGCCTAGGCCTGAATGAGGAACAAAGACAAGGGGTGGAGTAATACGAGTTAAGGGATTCTCACCAGCTCTTGTGAGAGCTTGTTTCACACAAACCGCCCAAAGTGGGCTTAGTAACTTAACACGCTCATGTGTTTTCCCTCTTGAAGAGTGTTTCTCTCCCAGCATCCCAGGACCCTCTCCCAGATCTTTCCATAAGGACACTCAAGAGCAGTGTGCCCTTATATGACTCATAATGAGAGGATCATAAGATATGCATACACACACACACACACACACACACACACACACACACACACACACACACACACACACACACACACACACTATTTACTATTCTGATACAGTCACAGATATCCAATATAGTATATTTTAGTATATTGCATTATCTTTTGCATAAAGCATTGCTTATTTTTGCTACTTTTTATTCTTATTTTATCATATTATATTTTTTGTATTTACAATCCGACAATTGTAACATATGCAATTTCCTCCCGAGGATTAAAAAAGTATTCTTATTATGATTTTATAAAATATGTATATAATATTGGGCATGGGAAATCCCCCGCGACCCTAATAGAGGATAAAGTGGAAGATAATAGTTGGATGGATGGATATAATATACAGCATATAATTATATAATAATTATAATACTACTAGGGTCATCGGGGGTGGGGGGTGTTGGTTCTCATGCCCGTCCATGGGAGAATGGTTTGGGCACTGGGCAGATATACCAGGACTGGGCGCCA
>JAFMOC010000006.1:0-307500 GCA_019802505.1 Corydoras sp. C115 | reverse complement strand
TTACAGGACGCAACGGTAAAGGTTTAATGTTGTCATTCAAGTTGGCTTTGAATATGAGCATCACATTTGAATATAAATATGAGCATCACACTGTGCCTGGGTCTAATTCATTTCTAATTCAAATTTTTTTAAGGCAGCCGTTCCGCGAAATTCTGGACCACCACTTTAATTTAAACAAACACATTTTACTAAGTTACTCACGGTAGAGGTGAATGCCACAAAGATTAAAAGAAATTGTTATACACACAGAGGAAATGCATAAAACAAATGTAAGGATGCCATTCATTCATGTAAGCTAAACAGACAGGAGTGTTGTATAGGCTGGTCTTTTCGACATGGTATGACTATTCGGCATATCAAATGACTTTCTATTGATGATGAACTGCGATCAACTCTGGGACGAGGGCCAAAATGCTTTCCAAAGGTCAGTGATTTGCTCCGTGTAAATTCCCTGTGCTTCTGGCTCATATATACAAATAGTGTACAATTACTCTTCTTTTAGTACTTGCTGAAATAAGACTAGGCCTTCCTATCTCCTGGGATCTAGCCTGAAGAATTGATTTAATACACCAAAACAAATAGGACACTAAGCTTCCGAGTGTCACTGCTAAGTTCTAGAGCTTATTTCCTTGCTGTGTTTAGCCAATATAATGAAAAGGTCTGAGATATATTACAGTTCTGTAGGCACACATTTGCAGGGGTTCATGTATTTAGTTATATATAGAAGAATCTGCTGTAACAGCTTGGCTATGTCCCACACCTCTCTTTGTATTGGAGATTACAAAGGTAACTACACTGATTTTAATACCTTTTTGTAACCAAGCGACCAGAATTTTTTATTTTTTTTTTACCAGTTTGCATTTATTAATAATTTTTATTATATCATCATATTATATATCTTGTTATATTTTTACTTAATTCTATATCAATGACTATGGTTGGCCATCCAGAGGAAAATGTTTTCACACAGGACAGGGTGCCAAGTCATCGCTGGGCACACACTTACTTACAGAGACACACACACTGTAAAAGACAATTTCCAAACAATTTAGATAGGGGCAATTTTGAACAGCCAATTCAACTTGAATCTGTGTTTTTAGACTGTGGGAGGAAACCCACACAAAAAAACCCCATGCAGACATGATTGCAAAGACACAATGACATGCCCTAAATCAAGCTGCACCATGCACGGTTGATGGCTTGCTAATAACCGTTAAAATAGGGCCATAGGTCTTAATGGTTAAGTAAAGCTCCAAATCAACAAACAAGTGATATATATGAGTTTCTTTTTGTATTTTTGGAAATTGGCCCAGTGTTTCTGGAAATGGAATTTGCACAACAGCCCAGTGTTCAAAGGTTTAATCTCTAGGGTTAAAACTGACTTGAAAGTTTGTCAACGAAATATTTTTCACATAAAATATAAATCCCATTGATGGAAACCTCATTTTAAATGCTCATGTAATTAAATATCATGTACACAACCTTCAGACATTTTGCCCTGGCTTATTCATTTATTAAGCTTATGTACTGTATACAATTGTCTACAGTACTGCATGCTCATGTTTTACATTTTATATTTTAAAGATAATTACTATTTCTTTATGGTACTTTGATTAAATATCATGTATTTAAAAAAGCATGGTATTTAAAGTGTTTACATGAATGGGGTGGCTTAAAATGTCTGAATAAATAAATGTAAATACTTCATAAATTAAGGATTAAAGGTTGTGCCTTTCAATCTTTTCCCTTTTTTAATATTCAAGGCATATAAAAAAAAGATATGCATGTATTTATACTCAAATTATCTATTTAAAAAAGAACTGGTAAAAGACATTGACATTTTGATCTTCAAATTAAATGTTTTTAAATAATAAATACCACTAATTCTGCTGTTTGCATTCTTTTGGTTCACTGGGTATTTTTTCTGTTATATTCTCCACTATTTTATGTATTAACTTTTATTAGGCTTACAGAACTGGATAATATATCAATATATAGATATTTTTATAGTGTTTATTCACTGTATGTAGTAAACTTCAAATCTTCAAACAGCTTATAATAATAATAATAATAATAATAATAATAATAATAATAATAATAATAATACATTTTGTTTATATTACATTATTTTATTATTATATTACAAAAAAAGAATATAATAATAAGAGATTATCGCTTATTATCTATGTCTTGTTGACTTTTGTTTTGTAATTATATTTGTAAGGTTCTTGAGGTCCATCAGTGTTGAACTTCTGTGTGTAATTGATGCTTTATTTTGGTTTAGTGTTTAGTGATTTGAAGATGCATTGGATTACTATTAAGCTGCTTTTTATTTAATATTTGTATATTAAAAGAATTTATAAAAACGTTAATAAAATTAAAATGAATTGAATACTAATGTGTGATAATGATGATTTAGTCCTTCATTTGTTTATTAATTAAATTGTAACTGCCACAAATAAATCCATAAAGTAGGTGGAATTATTCAAATAAGCTTGCGTGGCTTATGCTAATTTCAAATATTTTTTTAAAAGTTATGAATGCACATTTTTTTTTTACTGTGAGCAAATAATCACTTTTTGATCTATTTCATTTACTTAATGAAAATGTTTAATTATTTAATAATTTTTTCTAATAGTTATTATTATAATTTGCATGCCACTTTAGGATTAAGATGTTTGACTAAAGCGGAATAAGTCATTCGCGACACTCCAGGCATGCAAACTAATACAAGGAGGGCGTGTGTATTTGAGTGTGATTGGTATGTCTCACCCAGACCAGGGCGCTTGCCTGGCAGTGACCAGCGGTTAAATCCCAGTAGCCAAAAGGTTAATACACTCAACACATGTTGCTTTCTACAACAGGTGGTGTGAGGCAGTCAGCAGCGACTGCCATCATTCCTGCCTATTTGTGCCGTTGGCCCCTGGTATTCCGAGGTTTTACGCGCCTCCGCCGTCCTCTCCTCCTTGCCTTGCCTCTCTCCACTCCTTTTCCTTTGCTCTGCTCCCCTTTTCTCACCGCCTTGACTGACAAGCTAATTGTTGAGCTGGGATCCTCTCGACTATTGATTCCACCGCAACACAACACCTCCCAGTCAATGAAACTGCAATATAATGCTTGAGCTAGGCAGAAAAGGAGGAGGATTAGCGTGTTGAGCAACTGGAAGAAATTTGCAGTTGCCGCCTTTGGTGTTTGGGCCCGCACTTCTTCTCCACCCAGCTGCTGGTGGGTTAGAAACACTGAGGCGCATATAAAGAGAAAGAAGGAGAAAGAAAGCGAGAGAAAGATGTCTCGGGGAGCAGCGCTCCGAAAGGCAAGTTATTAAAAGCCACAAAGCGGAGGTCCTGCTGGGCACGAAGAAACAGCCACAGCACGGGGAAGGCATATCTGAAAGGAAGGGAGTCCGCTCACTAAATTGTTCTAACCCTCTGAGTGTTTTATTTCACAGGCTTTTGTAGTTTAGCAACGTTTTGGGACTAAGCCTGCGGATCACAGGGCCATCAGCCAGAGAAGGCAGCAAAAAGGGCACTGCAAAGCCAAAGAGCTTATGAAATAATTACCATTTGACAGCTAGACACCATACTGCTCTGAAAGAATAAAAAGGAGTGAAAGAAAATGGCATAAATAATTAAGTACATGACAGATGCTGAGACATGCACGGGATATGATCTGTATTTTTCGGATTTGAGTTACACCGGGGCCTTCAGTTTATTTTTACTGGCAATTTACTGTACCGCTGCTCCGGCCCGATGCTGTGCATCTTTAACTATTGATCTGTGGGAGAAGCAAAGCAACAGCAATTAGCGCTATTATCGTTTCAGTCACACCAGTTCAGTCAATGATCCAATTTCCATGCTGTTTGCACACATAATTAAAACAAATCTGTTACATATATCTCAGGGATCAGTAAGCCACTTTTTCCAGCCTCCAGTGGCACAGTGCGTCAATTCGATGGCAAAGACGCAAGAATCGATACATTCCAGTCACTAATGCCATAGGGAGTCACTCAAAACCTCATCGAGTATTGACCACCATTATTCCGTTTCTAGCATTACCCTGACTCCACAAAGGCACAGGTGAGTAATAGTCACATCAGAGTACCCAATATGTTAATAATGTTTCCTCCAAAAAAGGACAAATTCGACGGAAAACAGCCCGATATATTCTGGGAAAAGGACAAAGTCTAGTGCCTGAAGATGTTTTTAAAAAATAGCTGGGGCTTTCGCTATTCTTTCCTGCTTGCTTTTTGATGGCCAATAGGTCAGTTCTCAAATGTTGATTGCACAATCCCGTCTATGCATGCACTTCTGCTGTGTAGCCAGCCGACCTTTTAACAGAACGTATGTCCGAAGCGTCTGCTAAAAACACAGCTCCGACTAATTGCAGCACTCGTGCTCCTCTCTTTGACTGTTGTGCACTGCACTGTTTCTCCAAAGCACAATCATTTAGACACATGCCCTATTAAACATAATGTTGTCGCTTGGATATAGCCTACAATTTTTCCAGTAGCCAGAGGGGGCACTTTAAACTTCAAACCCTGGCCACTGAGAGATTTCAATTCTTGTTGTAAATGACTTCATTGACGACTTTGCAAAATTAGCACTTTGCTTATTTTCATTTCACTAGTAGGGATAATTGATAACTAGGCTGCAAGAGAAAGAAAAACAGACTTCTTTATAACAAATTAACCAAACCAATAAGTCACAATGTATACATGCGATTAAGATAGACTATACAATGCAAAGTAAATGTATATTGTTTCAGGATAGAATTGTTGTTCTATAGACTTTCTCCTTGTATGGTCTCTGGACTAGATGCTAGAAAAGCTTATCTATACACTGCCTATGTCAAGAATGCCAGAATCGACATGTCGCTAATAGTTGGATGGCGAATATGCTTCATTAACTGTATGCCATACAGATGGAAAATTGACCTGATATAAGTTGAGATACTTTGTGACTAAATGACGTAAGCACACACACAAAAAGAATTATAATAAAAAAAAATACACACACATATGAACACAAAGTCTCTACTAACAAAGTCCATTCTACTGGTGACATTTGGAACTTGATACTCCTATACAGGGCAAAAGGGGAAAAGTAACTGGCAAGAGGAGGCTCTGCATAAAAATAGAGGGCTGGTGTCAGCGCAAATGTCAAAGGTTTGACCTCTTTTACTGTGTGCCACTCACGGCCAATCCTGAGGACTTTTGACCACCCCTAGCCAGCTTTAGGTTTGCCAAGCCTTGATTGGCTCCACTGCCATTCCTCTGGGTGACATGCAAAGGCATAATGGCTGACATGTTTTGACCTTTAGTCTAAAGTCACGACTCCCTTACACCATCAAGTCGTCTCAAATGACTGACTGGCCAGCTTTATAATAAGGAAACACGACTGATCTCAGGATGATTGGCATGTTAAATTTGACAAGGTAATGACAAGGTGCTTGTTGCAAAAAAATTATAAAAATAAAAATAAATAAATACATACACAGTCTTTGCATATTTTGTTCATCCAGAGCATTGGTTATTATTATTGGTTTCACAAAAGCATTTGAAATGTCATCTTAAAATACAGAAAGTAAGTCCTTCATGAGATTACTTACAAGAGATGTTATACTAACAGATCAATTGCACCAATATTTATAAGGCCAAATCTGACAAGTGTAAACACACCTTAAGAGGGCAGTCTAAGGGGCAATCAAAGGCTTGTGGTAAGAAACCAGCCTTTCAACCTGAAGCACCCCAATTTCAATTCCGCGTCCAACCAAGTACTAAGTTGAAGTGCCCTTGGGCAAGGAACCTAACGACAAGTTCTCCCCTGGGTGCCGTATACACGGCTGCCCACCATTCCAGACACGTGTGTTTTCTTCATCAGTGTGTGTAAATGTGTGTGTTTCACTGCACGATTGGGTTAATTATGAAGGAATTATTCCTCTGCGTCCAGGCGCAGTAGACAAATTAGATAACTTTTCTTTTTAAGCATGGCATAGCTTGTATTGCACATACATTAAGTTAATCTTCCCACTTTGAGATAACTATAAAGATAATAAATAATAAATTATTCCATATACATTAAGGTTTACACATGCACAAGTAGGCATTTACAGGTAGAATATTTGTAATTAGCTACAGTAAATGTAAAGTAAGCTAAGTAAATGTTATGTTAATTTTAAACAGTCTATAAATGCAAATTGCAGCCTTGTCAAAGCGCATTTTCCATAACACCTTCTCATGAATTAACATGTAGCTCTGAGTGATGCACTAAATGACAAAAATTGCACTTGCTAAGCATTCCTTTCCACAAACCATTTATTGTAATTAAGCTTTAGCCTCCAGTCTACATGGACAACAGGATTTTTCTGCATATCTTTGCCCGTTCATTTCAAAGAGCATTTGAGAGGCAGGACTGAAATGGTACAATGTCTGGCACACAATTCGTATTTTTAATTCATCTCAAAGTTTTGTCAACTGAGCTGCTGGAGGTTCTGCACAACAAAGTCATCAAACCTTTTGTAAAAGCATTGGTAGAACATAAGGTGCATAAATGTTTTGCCATAATGACAGCATTTTAAACTAGAATATTATTAATTTAAAATAATTATTAGATCATATACTAATAATAGGTGCACCAGATTATAGAAATAGAGATTATATAATAATAATAATAATAATAATAATAATAATAATAATAATAATAATTATTATTATTATTATTATAACAATATGGTTTATTCTCTACTAGGGTTATGGAGGGAGGGGGCATGTGCAACAAAAGCATGTGTGAATGTAAGTTCACACCAAAAATGTGTGTGATATTGTGTGATATTAGTTCTGATAGTCGTGATATTGCTTAAAAGCTTTTTAAAAATCCATTTGACTTTTTATTATACTTTGTTTAAAAAAATAAGAAGAAAATAAATGAAGTAATAAATTCGACTACGATTTAGCACCATTCAGCTAGGATTATCATCTGACTTTACAATTTATTTATCATCGGACTATAAAAATACTAAAAACTTAAATTTCCCTCCAAGTATTTTGTTTCGTTTTTGTCTGATTTAGTGGAGCACTAAAATTGTTTAGCTGTTAAAGTCTTTCTTGGACCAAACCATTGTTTTCTTGGCAGACTCTCTCTCTTTTTAAGATGATATATTTCGAGATTTTCAAGATTTTGGCTGACTTGCAACCTTTACCTTTGTTGTTTCATTACTCGGACAGCTATTTTTTTGATAATTGACAGCAAAGGTCAGCCCTCAGATTCTGCACTTTTTAAAATAACTACAGTTTTTAGAGTCCTTTTGGTTTTATAGGAAATTCCATTAATATTCCATCTAGTTAGTAGACAAAACCGTGTAGTGTTCTTTTTAACAGGACTGTAAACTTAAATTAGGGCCTTCAGAGCAGCACAGTGTGAGCGTAGTATAAAATAATCATGCTGTAAAACGAAAATAAATACGAAGTCTATTTTTAACAACAACCGTACTAAACCTATTTTTCTGTTTCTTCCATTATAGGATTACGTTATGCTGTTTGACTTACATTTCATTTCAATTTTGAACACTGCAAAGAGTTCTCCAGATGGCTTTTTTGGAGGGGTAATGAAAAAAAAAATACACAAAACTACTGACTATATATATTTTAATGGACCTGACGACAAAATACTCATAAATATTGCGAGAATTAAAGAAGATAACTAAAATAAGTTGTTTGTGATCAGAACATTTTTATTTAATCTGTCATAGTTTTAGTGGATAAACTTGGAAATAGCAATGGTAAATTTGCCACCATCAGACATGTTTACTTAAATTGTACATTAAATGTTATGCTATTTTCACAAGTGTATTAAGTAAATTTCCTTTAAATAGTTTCTTAAAAACAATGGGCAATGACAAGTGTAGCGATGTTACTGTAACAACACGATTTGTTGGCAAATGTTTGCTGTTTGAAGTTGTGGGTCTATATTTCATTCTGTAAGCACATTATCAGATATTTAAATATAAGTCTTTAAATGTGTTCTTAGATTTGCAAATGTGTTCAGTTTTCAGTAAAATATGTATTAAAACCTATTTTATGTAAAAAACATATTTTATATGTACTAATACAAGTAAAATATGTTTCTTTACAACATAAAGAAGATCAGACCCTTCTTGACTGAACATGCTACCCAACTGCTTGTTCAAGCCCTAGTCCTATCCCGGCTTGATTATTGTAATGCGCTACTTGCCGGTATCCCAGCTTCCACAATCAGACCTCTTCAACTAATTCAAAACTCTGCAGCCCGACTTGTGTTTAACCAGCCCAAGCGAACTCATTTCACTCCATTGGCTCCCTGTAGCTGCTTGCATTCAGTACAAGTCACTGACTCTGGCCTACAGAACCATTTCTGGATTTTCCCCCTCCTACCTTCACTCTATCTTTTCAAAATACACTCCGACTCGTTCACTTCGCTCCAGTGATGATTGCCGCCTGGCGGTTCCACCTCACAAGGAGCTAATTCTCACTCCGTGGCGTTCACCACTGCGAAATGGTGGAACGATCTTCCCAACTCTGTCCGTAAGGCAGTATCACTAAGCAGTTTTAAGAAACTACTGAAGACGCATCTCTTTAACAAATACCTGTTATAAAAAGAAAAAAAAAAGAAAAAAAAGGGGTGGGGGCACAGCATCAAATAACAATTAGTTTTCATGAATTTACAGTATAGTTGGTTTTCTGCATAACTTCTGACTTGTAATGTTCTCATTTGTATAAGTCGCTTTGGATAAAAGTGTCTGCTAAATGACTAAATGTAAATGTAAAATGTAAATTAAGGACTGTGGCAAAAAAATATGTAATAAGATTTGTATGAAGCCAAACTGTAAATGCATACATAGGTCTGTAAATGTGTAAATAAATCATTCTGTAAACATGTGGTGTATTACTTTTCAGGATTAGAACCTGAATCCCCTTGGGCTGAGAGTGAACGTATTAAACACTAATCTACTATTCCGCCCCATTTTTTATTTATTTTTAATTTTTTTATGCTTTCCTCTTAAACTACTGGCTTGTGTTATAATTTACATAGTGATTCTGTTAATGGGCGGCATTTGGCTTAGTGGTTAACATGTCCACCTCAGCTGGAGATCCAGGTCCGAATCTTAATCTGGGTTCTCCCCTAGTCCACCTGGGTTTCTGCCAGGTTCTCCGGTTTCCTCCCACAGTCCAAAAACATTCAAGGTAAACCGAATGCTCTAAATTGCCCCATGTACTGTGTGTCTGCGTGAGCGAGAGTGTGCCCAGCAATATATTGGCACCCTGTCCTAGGTGTATCTGCCCAGTGCCCAAAACGTTCTCCCCTGGATGGGCACAGGGAACCCCCAATGCCCTCTCCGTGACCCTAGGAGAGGATTAAGCGTAAAATAAATAATAATAATAATAATATAATAAAATAAATGAATTATGTTGATTTCTTTTGCATAGTCTGTGCTGTCTTGTTGATTGTGTATGTTTGATGTCATACATGTATGCACTCTTCAAGACAAATTCTGGTATGTGAAACATACTTGGCGAAATAAAATGATTCTGATTCTGACATGCCCTAAATGAAGATGGGGGTGCTCGTTAAAGATTGTTAAAATAATTTCCTTAGTATTTTGATCAGTAGGTTATGACCTTGACTAGCATGTTTCTAGTAGTCATTATAAATAGCATATGGTCAAAAATGTACATTGTATGATTATTATATTTTTTATGAATTTTAAAATAATATTTTGTGAAAAAAAGGACAAACATTTGAATTACTGTTACCTATACGCAGCCATGAAGACCTCTTTCAACTTTAATAAATAGTATAACAATGGATGGAAGTGATTTATTAAAGCCCTACAAGTAAACCACACATTGTTTTCACATCCAAAGTCAGAAATTCTGTTGACTCAGTCGTTTTGCTTAATTTGTCTGAGTGATAGCAGCAAAGGTCAGTCAAACATTTTCGAACGTTTTCAGTTATTCTGCTGAAACATAAGAATTCTGAAAAGCCAGGCACGGACGATAAAGTAAAAGTTGCGCCCAGTTTCCTTTGGATCGGCATCCTGTCAGTGTGTGCAGCAGTAGGAAGTCCAGCACACATCCTTGCTTTGCGCTATAGGAAGGAAGCGCTGTGGTTCTGCTCTTTGACTCCGTTGCAAGAAAGGGTCACGAGTCAACCTTGAAATTCTGCTGACACATCTTAACTTTTTTGACTTCGAGTACTGGCATAATGGTTACATACACATAACATACAGACATGTTGGAACATATGCATCATTTAGAGGTAGTTTCACACCTTTTGATTTCTGTTCATGATATCATCTATAAACATTGATCAGATGATCAAATTCAAGAAAAAAGCCCTACTCTGCCCTGCCAAATTTACCTTCAATGAGCTGGGACAAGTCTGAGATACTATTCTTGTGTTTCTATGGTCCGATGACTTTAAGAATGAGGAAGTTTTTATTTGGCCGATTGTTGGTAAAAAGCAAAATCACTAGCTAAGGATCATTGCCTTTCTAAAGTCGCTAAAAGAAATACTGGAGTGACAAGAACAATTTCATTCCACTTTCATGAGTAATGAACAGTGTAGAAGCATGTTTCAGTGAGACAGTGTTCAGACTTGACACGGTAAACTCTCCACAGCCACAAAGGCTTTATATGCAGGCTTTAACTTTGCAAATATATGACACGGCTTAAAAAGGCTTGGTGCCCGGGTTCTTTAAAAGCATTCTCGACAGTTGTGCAACCATGCAAGAGTGCATTTCAATAGGCAGTGATCCTCTCCGTTTGTATAAGCGTCATTACAGCCATCAGTGAACTGTAAAGCATGTGCTTTCTGACATGCACCCAGAGGTTTTACTGCAGTTCATCACTTATATTTTTTTTTTCATATTTGCTCAACACAAACCTGTACTTCCAGGTCATGGTGCAACACTATTCCAGATCTGTGTGTGTTGATTTTGGATAACTTATGTAGTTCTGCAAAACCCTGAGTGTATGCAATGGTAGCTTTTTTTAAGTTACGTGAACCCACTTGAGCAGAACATTACCTACCACGGCTTCTGGCTATCAAGATGCATTCAAAAACAGCTGGAAAGCTACAATAAATCTAAATTGTCTTCATAAACATACACTGCCAAGTAAAATGTGGACATCTTAGGAAAAAAGTACTATTAAGATTAGTATGAGTAGGAGAAGAACAAATGTATAGATTAAACATGTATTGCAGTATTTTATTTTTAGTATTTAGTTTCCTCCAATATCTCTGGTTTTCACCCACAGTCCAAACACATGGATTCAAGATCAATTGAATCCTCTAAATTGCCCCATATAGTGTGTGTGTTTGTCTGTGTGAGTGTGTGTGCTGACCAATAGATTGGTGCCCTGTCCTGGGATGTGTGTGCCCAGTGCCCAAAATGTTCTCCCCTGAATAATTGTGTTTTGGAGTGGGTGTCCCAACCAACATGACAGATCGAATCAATTGTACATTGTCCACTGTACAGACAAAAATGTATGTAAAAAATTTATTAAAATAGAGTTACATGCCAGCAAACCAGTGAATATCCAAAATATCTCTCCATGAGTTTTGTTGAACTAAAATATATATATTTTAAGGTAATATGATTGTTGATCTCAATATCAAGTGTGATGCTTGTATTTATACATTTGCATTGTCTATACAAAATTAACAGTTTCTGAAAATAATGAATACATTAATTTCCTACTCTTATAGTCAAAAATACTCGTATTGTTTTCCTCAAACATCTTGCCATGCAACATTTCAGCTATGGAAAAAATGCAAATTTATTATGAACCAATTAAAAAAGTAATCAGTCCTCTCCCTATTCTAAAGCCACTGTGTTGTCTTTTTGGCAATGTGTAGAGATACATTTTTATGCCAGTGGGTAAACCATTCGCCCATTTTCAGCCATCCAACAGAAGGGTTTATTCATTTATATATTTATTTATATATTTAATGATGTTTATTTTCTTGTTCTCACCAGGAAAGAAAATTGCACATGTATATACTTTATGTATTTTTTTACTATTGTTATGTTATATTAATAAACATATTGTCAGAAATATATACTATATAGTACCAGGCAAAAGTTTAGACATGCCTCCTTCTTGCTCCATTGTCCATTTCATCCACTTACCATATTGATGGACTTTGTAGTTTTACAATTACAGACTGTTTGTTGTAGTCTGTAGTTTCAGACACACTGTAGTTTGTTTGTTCCCTGTTGGTTCTTTTCTCTTTTGGACAGGACCATCACAGAACAGGTATCATTTTGGTGGTGGATTGTTTATTGTCAGTTCTGCAGTGACACTGATGTGGTGAGGGGGTGTTAGTGCAGCAGTGCTGCTGTAGTTTCATTTAAACAACTCAGTGACACTGCTGGGATAGGAATAATGCACCAACCAAATAATACCTGCTTTGTGGTGGTGCTAGGTCCTGACCATTAGGACAGAGTAAAGGGGACGTACACATTGTGTACTGTAGTCCACAAACAGATGGACAACAGTCTGGAATTGTAGAAGTACAAAGTCCAGCTTTACAGTAAGTGGAACTGAGAACATGGATAGTAAGGAGGTGTGTCCAAACTTTTGATTGGTACTGTAATTAAGGCACTATAAAGATTAAAATATTTTTTTTTTTTTTTATACATTAATGGAGATACATATATATATATATATATATATATATATATATATATATATATATATATATATATATATATATATATAACACACACACACACACACACACACACACACACACACACACACACACACACACACACACACACACACAAGCAGAAATCCTCTTGATTGCAAATTTCTAGCTTGAAATCTGGTGAATTTTTGCACCCCATCCCGTTCGCAATTATAACTATTTTTTTTTATAAAAATAAAATTGAAGCTGTTTATATTTTTTCATTTGATTCAATTCATTTACAAATCATTGATTTCATCTCAGGACTGTCTAACACTTTGAGACACCCACATACAAACACACACACCCACAATGCGAAGGGCCATTCTCCACCCCACCCTGTGCATCTGATCATAAAGGTAAACGGTGACTGTCTGGATTTATGAGGCCAGAAAATAGGATGAAACCATTTGGATTTTATTATTCCATTTACTCTTCCCCCGGACCACAAAGTGGTTCTGAGAGCCTGTTTTATGTATTCAGCTGCTTCCCACCCCTCCGTCCCCTCCGTTGCCCCCTCCCTCCATGAGCATGTGGAGTCGCTTAAATAAACCATCAAGCAGAGCCCAGCTGCAACAACAAGCGATCGATCTGAGGCAGGTCGGTGCGTCTGAGCCTTCAGCAGGTGGGGCGGGAGTTGTAATTCGCTAGCCGAAGGGCTTTCGCATCTGCACGGCTTCAGGAATAGAAGGGGAGTCGAGAAGGGGGAAAAAAGCAGCGTAACTTCAGTATCCCTTGATAGATAGTCGTGCGGGGCTGATATAACGCGTGTGTTTGGGAAAGATTCGCCGCTGTATAAACAATCGACTCCCTACCTTCCCACCACATCTGGGAACTCTCAAGCGCAGGGGCCCCTGAAAACAAATAGCCAGGGACAAGCTGGTTCCTGATTGGGTATTAAATAAGATAGTGAGTGCTGAGGAGAGTGTACACCAGGAAGCTAAGTGTATCACTTGATTAAAAGTAAACAAAACAAGAAGAGAACGAAACTATGAAGTGTGAGACGAAGAAAGAAAAAAAAGGGAATGAAGTAAAAGACAAAATTCAAAGACGGGGAAAGAGAGCACTGACTTCATGTTGACGGATCCAGGAAGGAAACTTCTAAACCGAAGATAATTTATGCATTTTAGTTACTCAGTTACTGCTACATCTCTCTGTCTCTCTCTCTCTGTCTCTCTGTCTCCCTCTCTCTCTCTCACACACACTCACAAACATATCAATGCTTATTCATGAAAGCATTTAAAAAGGGCCCAAATCCCTGAGCCCCTATTTACTCTTCTGAATACTGCTTTTTCCATTTAATCCCCTCTTTCAAACAAATGGGCAGATTCCCCTCGTCCTTAGTTAGCTCCTCAGCTGCCTCCTCAGCTCGCTCATTGGGAGCCCGGACTACCCACGTAAAGCGTAATCCCGCAGTGTACTTTGGAGAACTGTTGGGATTTTAACCTCTTATCTGCTTTTGAGGTTGGAGCGCAAAGAGGTAGATGAAACGAGGGAGAGGTCGAGAGAAAGATATCAAAGCGGGCCTCGTTGCATCAGGGATTTCCCATCCTTGTTGTATCCACACCTTTGTAATTTCTCCCCCTCAGCACAATGTGTGTTCTAAAATCTGCTGGTGCGAAGCATTTGTTTGCCCTGGCATGTGTGTGGGTGTCGTATGCTCTGGAAAAAAAAGAAAAAAAAAAAAAAAAAAAAAAAAAAAAAAGAAACGACATGCAGGAATTTACAGTAACAGAAGCTTCTTCTAAAACACCACCATACTTCTGCTGGAGTTATTTGATTATAAGACGGTCGATCACTGTGCATTCAAAGCACTAACACAGATTTTGTTGGGGATGCATTTTGTCTGTCTTAGTTGCCGCCGGTCTTTCCTGGAACTTACATGACTTTCTTATTTATTATTCCTTTTTTAATACCACTTTGGTAGAGTACATATGCACTTCTTGCAGTGTGAACAGATCTGATGCTCACTTTGGTGTTCGCAGATCAGAGGTAAGCAAATTCTCCTCATGCACTCAAAGTCCTAAGCCTGCGGCTCCTCAGCCTGGCGATTTGCCAGCACCAGGGCTTTATTCTTGTTCCTGCAACATGCTTTTTTTCCCTCCCAGCTGCTGTGGTTCATGATACAAAATACTTCTATTATAACGATAGATGCTTCAGAAGTTACTTAATGCAGTATGGCAGAGTGATATGTTTTAATTATTAGATAAACCTTGGTAAAATCACACACATCCTCAAACTACACACATTCCAAACTTTATTTATTATTATTTTTTTATTCAGCTTGCATGCAGGTGTATTTACACTTATGTACACAGTCTAGATATTTTAAGCCTATTACACCTTTCTTCCCTCCCACTTTCCTGTCATCCCCAAGGCTGAGTTATGCACTGGAGTGCCCCAGGTTAGTCAGAGTTCGACTCATTAAGCCAAGCCCCGTGCGCTTCCCCTCAGTACAGCCAAGGCACTTGCAGCACACAGCTGCCATGCATTCCTGACATCAGGGCCAAGCATATGTTCAAGGCCAATCAAAGAGGAAAGCAAGGGGAATTTTACGAGCCAGTGTCTGCAACTAGCCACCTCTCGCAATCCTCTGCTCAAAGACAGGGTGCAGCTGGTGCAACTCAAGGCCCCGCAGAAGACCTTGTTCCCCTGACAAACGCTAAGTCGTGCCCTGCCCTGGCATGCTGTCAATATCAGATGCCTCCCCAGTGCCTGGCAGCATGGCACTGAGTCCTGGTTGGCATCGACAACAGCATACAAAAATGCTAAATAACAAAACAATGAACGTGCAAGATGATCTGTAAAAAATTGCCAAACAAAAACCTCATAAAATCCTTTTAATACAGAATCCCTAAAATAAAATATTTAAAATACAATAAATAAATCATTAAATCTAATTCAACAAAAACTGCCTTAATTCGGGATTAAAATGAACTTGGTATACAACTTGAAATTCAAGTACATGGCGGTGTGTGAGAAATAATGCAGTGGCTTTGCCACAGTTACAACCCATGTTCCTGGAACTGCCCCATAAGTGGATCTGGGAGATAATGAGATCATTAGCAGACACTTGGATCAGAGTGGAATTTAACCCCTATGTGACCTGCAAACCACTACTCAACCTTCCAAAACCCTGAGAAAACAAACACTGCTGTACATCAAAAAATTTCCCTTTTTAGGTCTGAGATATTTCTTTTTAGGATCTAGATGTTACGGCATGTGATCCATTACTAAAATAACGATAATTATTAAAAATCATACAGACAGACTTGTATAAATGAACACATGTCGAAGTCAAATGGTTATAATATTTTTTTTGTAATCTTTTATAATCTATTCATTTATTAATGATGAAATAATAGATGCAACTTTACATGCATCATCAAATAAACTACCATTATATATATATATATATATATATATATATATATATATATATATATATATATATATATATATATATATATGAAAATACCTATATATAAAACATTAAGTCCTTCAAAAATCTTTATAAAGAATATGTAGCACAGAACATAGATGTTCATATTCACACTTAAGTGCATTATTATGATATAAACTTATATACATTTTTAATTAATTTGATTTTTAAAACATTCTCACTTAATATAAGATGATTTAAATTTATCTCAAATCTGTAATGACCATTTATAATCTGTTATAAGTGGGTATGTACCAATATTAATGCAATCACCCTCAAAGAGGTAGTAAATAACAACACATCACCACAAAGAGAGCTAATGAGCATTCATAAAAATGTTATGAGCACTTACAAAGTCCTTTTCAGAGGAGGCATTTATTTAACACAAACATTATGAAGCTTTTTGACACTGGTCCCCACACAGATAATGAACTGTTAAAATATACATTATGCATTATGCATTATGTCACATTGTGTTATAAAGCCTTATGGCATATTAACAGAGTGTGGTTATAAACATCTACAGGATGTGCATTAACAGAGGTTTATCAAAACATTAGAAATACTTTATTAAGCATAATGAATGTGTTTATAATGCATTCTTAATACCAGAGTCACAGAAAGTTCATTTTGGCACCAGATTTTAATTTTTTTAGTTTCATAAGTTACATTTTGGAAAATTTTCAACAAATTTTCATAAATATTACTATGTTTTACCAGACATTGCATCTTTTGTGTATTAAAAAAAAAAGTATAGCAGGGTTCATAGAAATGAAAAGTGCCAATAAATTTATACCAACACAAATATAATTGAACAAAAAAGAGGATTAAAAGGGCAGTTGCTGGAGAATCGGCTTTACACTCTGACATGTATAACTTATTACTTATTACTCATGTACAGCACCAATGTCTTTTTTTAATAGACATAAACCTATTAATTAATTTTAAAAGGAAAATTCACAATAAACTATCTAATGCCAAAAATTTAAAACACCGGTGCATGGTACAGAATGCCTATTTTTTCTGTTCAAAAAAGCTCCCGTTATTGAGATGACCAAACCCATCATTATCTAAAGCTTCTAGTGGGAATACTTCAATCGGCCTGGGTAACATTACAGTACAAATCTGTTTCTGTCTGCCCTATTCATAGGGGCTTATCCTACATACTACCTCACACTTTTACTCTGTGGACTTGATGCTCCCCCATGTTTGCATTCATACTTCTAAATTCCTCATTACACACGATTAACAATGTGTTGAAATCTCCTGGAGCTGAGAGCCAAGTTTCTACCCTTCCCTCCCTTTCATTCTCCTGAAACTGTCTGCGCCTTCTCAAGCAACTCATGGTAGATCTCACTCTCTATTTGACATCTTCGAGTTTCAGACAAGCACCAGATACAAGGGGAATACAAATCTGTTTTTTGCCATCCTTTGATCCTCGCTCAGCCCTGCTTAGTTCACTTACTGTTCTCTATTTTTAGTAAGCCTTAAAGAGATTTTTGCACACACATGTTGCATACTTTGGGAAAACAATCTAATGGAGGATATAAATTACAATCCGAGATACTTGCAGGATTTGCTCATTTAAAGAGGAAAGAGCGGAATGTAAAAAAAAAAAGAATATTGCCAAAAAGAATCTGTGGGTACATAATGAAGACATTGTGAAAGAGGGGGCTGTCCCCGGCTCTATGGGACAGAGGGGAGTCAAATGGAGAGACCCCACTGGATTTCAAAAGAGGAGTGACAGCTTGTGAAATCCTGACTGAGATGTGTGAAAGAGCACTGCATAAGCATGGGGTTCTAGTGCCAGACACACACACACACACACACACACACAAACACACACACACACACACACACACACACACACATATGCATGCATGCATGCATGCAAAGAAACATTTGTTTTCATGAATTTTATGGGCATGTACATAGTTCTATTAATTTATGAAAATTTCTTTAAATTTCTTTAGCTTACTCTAAGATGAAAAAATATAAACCTTGGGTGATCTATATGTGGGCACACACATGCACACACACGCACGCACGCACACGCACGCACACACACACACACACACACACACACACACACACACACACACACACACAAAATCTCAAAATATCTATGCTTATCTACCTCATCTTACAGTTTCTCCATTTCTCTCTCTCTTTCTTTCTCTCTCTCTCTCTCTCTCTCTCTCTCTCGCGCGCTCTCGCTCGCTCGTAGTCACTTTTGTACACAGACACAGCATGGCTCCGGTTGTAATCACCATTGGACACAATTTCAGGGCCAATTTAAAGACTATTTATTATCTTCAGTCAATAAGAGCATGCACATACAGACTTTCTTGATGTTCATTTGAAATGGATGGAACTTTAAAGGCTTCCCAATTGGTTTACAGTAGCGCAGACCAACCGCTGTTAAGACACCTGTTTGTATTGTTTCCTTTAAACTGAGATGTTTCTTGTTTGCCTCCGCTGATCAAATGCTTTATACAACCAGAAAACCTGACTCACATCATAGATCAATAAGCAGAGTTTATGTTGCCTGCCAATCGTTATGCCATAATCATAAAAAAGTGAAAAATCTGAAAAAAATTACTTTAGTGTAGGTTTACCAGCTTAAAGAAAAATGCACATAAATGTTTTCATAAAATAGTAATCTTTAAAAAGTTTAAAATAAACAGTAAATAAAAAGTAGAAGAAAAAGAAAGATGTAGAACTTCTGTTATTAGCCATGACATCTTTAGTATTAATTGATGATGTGAAATGACTCATTAGAGAGACATGTAATATGATGCTACCCAAGTTCCAGCATGACAAAGCATGTTTTCATCTGATACACTAATAGCTGAGTTATTAATCTGAATACTTAAGTGATATTGTTAATGGTGTGCACTAATATAAGCTGAGAAAGCAATCAATGTTAAGCATTATAAGGATTTCAAGAGGTTAAACCACAGTTTTCTCAGCTCAAAGCATTGAAAGGCAGCACAGTGGCAGAGCAGCAAGAAGGTCCAGGGTTTAATACCCAGTTTGCGCTTACAGTGTGGAGACTGAATCTCCTTCCAAGCTAGTTTATGTTTCTTTCTGGGACTCTAATCTCCTTCCATATTCCAAAGAAATTACATTAATTGCATAAACATATACAATGTCTTCATGTCTGTGTTACCTGTAATTGCGTACGTTAAAAAAAAGCCATTGCTGTTCCATAGACATGAAATGCTTATGCTAATCAAAAAATAAGTTATTATACATATACATACATGTACACACTACCAAATAAGTATACAGTGGACACAAAAGTGGACACACTGCCTTTTTGCTTCACATATAGATGGCCTTTTGAGTCTAAGCAGGGACAATGTTCAAAAACTGCAGCCCAAAATCTAGAGGTAAATGTCAGGAGCAGCCAGGCGAGCACCAGCATCTTGTCCTCAGAAATAATCTTTGTTCATGCATGCTATACTTTTATAAGCATGTTATAAAGATCAACCATCGAAATAAATAAATAAATTACACATGATTTTTGTGCTATTTATTGAAAACACCTGACTCTTATCTCCTAAACATAGGTTACAGATTTGTAATATGTGGTCAGTAACACTAATAAATAACTACTAAATTAATGACTAACATAAAGTTAAATATTGATTTGGCTTCCTTTCTTTATCTAGTTATAGGATTTGTTTAAAAATCTGATAAAATTTGTCAAAAGTCAAAAATATGGAGAATTTTTTTTAAAATTCTGAAGTACTCACAACTTTTGAAATTATATGATAAGAAAGCTTTTATTTTTCCACAAGGGGAAATTTGCCGCATCAAAAACCAGAGAAAAATAAAGTATATGCATCCATCCATCCATTATCATCTGTTTGTTAACTAGGTTCACGGTGGGGTCCCCCATGCCCATCCAGGGAGAAGGTTTCGAGTGCTGGGCAGATACACCCAGGACAGGGCACCAAATTATCGCTGGGCACACACTCACTCACAAACACACACACACACACACACACACACACACACACTCTATATGGGGCAATTTCTTGGAGAATTCAACTGACCATGATCCATGTTTTTGGACTGTGGGAGGAAAACATGGATTTAAGGTAAATTGAATGCTCTAAATTGCCCCATATAGAGTGTGTTTGTGTGTATGTCTGTGTGAGTGAGTGTGTGTGCGTGCCCAGCGCCTGTCATGGGTGTATCTGCCCAGCACCCGAAATGTTCTCTCCTGAATGGGCGTGGAACCCCCCACACACAACCCTAGTAGAGGATTAAGTGGAAGTTAATAAATGAATTAATATTGCATACAGATATAGTCAGGATTAGACGGCGTCAGGCGAGTGGTTGGTGCTTTGCTTACAGAGGTTCTGATTGACAACAGAAGGAAGAAATGAGCTACGATATCTCTCTTTAGAGCATCAAGGGTGAAGAAGCCTGTCGCTGGAGGTGATGACCACTTATTATATAAGTGCAACTGATAAAATGAAGATAGATTGGGAAAGCAAGAGTGGTGTATACAATAAAGTGGCAAATGTACAATATAAACGGAGCACATTTCCAGAAACACTTTCTGAAAATGCATTAACTAATAAAAACTGACTTAAACTGACTTAAACGTTAGTTTAACTTCTAAAACTACATCATGGGGTAGAAGGGAATGAGGATAGGAGACAGGAGTTCACAAGCACAGGAGTGGCTTTACTACACATCTTTTAAAAGCACATTTAAAGTGTGTTGGCGATGGATCTGCCATGCCGTCACCTCCTGCAGCTCAATGTCAGATCTCCCTCCCCAGTGCATGTGACATGCCCACTTATAAAGGTACACAGTCATCATGATCAACGCGAAGTTCTCCCCACAAGCGCCACCATGCTACTACACATTGCAAAAACCTTTAGTCGGTCAGACAGAAGACTTAATGGAGGCATATTTAGTTATAACATGTTATTTCCCTAACCTATCATTTAGAATTTGTGCCCACCAATCTGGAGGTTGGCATCCTGGAATTTGGGCCATGATAGAAGAATAAATAATGTCCTGGAATAATCTGACCACCAGATGATTTTAAGAAACCAAGCTAAGTTCATCTTTTACAGTACTGCTAAACCTTGAGCTGTCCAAGGGCATCATTCCCAGAGCATTTATAAAACTAAGCGTAAATAATTCAGGGTGAATTCAAAATCCTGTTAGATTAGGGAATATCTATCCCTGAAGTAAATACATAAAATGAAAAAATATATATGCAATAGTAATAATAATAATAATAGTAATAATAGCAATCCCATTATACCACTTAGCTTCTCAGCATGAATACAAACCATAGACATCAAACAGTGGTTCCCACATAAACCTTAAATGCCTTAAGCTGTTTAACACGCCAGACAGTTTGATAAATTGAATGCAGATTTCCAGACAGCTCAAGCATTTTTAATTCACGTTCCTCCTCACTATGTCTCTTACAGTTATGAACGATCTATAAAGTTTACATAGGTGCAACCGAAAATTGAAGGAGGAAAAAAAAAATCCTCACACTAGGAATTCTGACCTCTCTTTGTATGGGATCAAAGGTCATTGCTAAGACAACTGGGCTTGAGTTTTGATTTATCACACAGGAAAATTAATGGCGTGGGGGAGTGGTGGGTTTTGAAGTTTAGCAGACTTGAAGAACACTCTTGTTTGTACTGCTGGTTGCAATTTCGAGTGCTAAGTCTTGCATTCTGACACAAGGACTGAAAAGAAGGAGCGATGGATAAAATGGCTATGAATAACTGCGCTGTGGTTGCCATCCAAAGACATTGCATAAATGCAGAAGAGGGAAAAGGGTCTATAAAAGTAGAATACATCTTAATAACAATAAGCCTTCTACATATATGTTGAATATATAAGTCATGGGGTAACACTTTCTATGAATCTGGTATTCATAATGCATAATAACTGCATTTTTGAAGCTTTATAAAGTATTCATAATGCTTTGCAACATTTGTTAATGCCTTTGTTAATGTACAAAGATGTTCATAATCAAAGCTATGATTTGTTATAACAACTTAATATAAGGCTTTATAACACAAAGTGACATAATGCATTATAGTATGAACTTATTTTGGTTCTTTAGACATTCTTAAAACAAGCTTATTACACTTTACATTCATAAACATTTATAAGTCATTATGTCTTACTATGTAGGCAGTCTCTTTTGAAGACATAATTATTGACATTTGACTTTATCCCTGTAAAGAGAGCTTATTAGCTTTTACAAACAGTTATGAGCACTTATAAAGTCATTTTCAGGAAAAGTGTTTATTAAACACTTTATGTTTCTGGTCTCTATAATAAGCTCATGAAGAGTTAAAATATATAATTTATAATGCATTATGGCATTATGCATTATGGTGTGGTTATATACTTCTACGGACATTAACAAAGGCTTAGGACAAGTGTTATAAAGCATTATGAAAACTTTAGCTTTATAAATGTGATTTTCTCCAAATATTGTTCACATAGTGAGCATTTCGCCTTTCCCAAGATTATCCATTTACCTAACAGGTGTAGCAGATCAATATGTTGATGATGCATGATCAGGTGTGCATTAGGCTGGTCATAATAAAAGGCTACCATAAAATGTACAGTTGTATCCAATGCCATATGCCTAACCTTTTAAGGAGTGTGCAATTGGCATGCTGTCTGAAGGAATGTCTACCTGAACTGTTGCCCGTAAACTGAACCTTCATTTCTCTAACATAAGCACCTCCGAAAACATTTCAGAATATTTGGCAGTTCATCCAACCGGCCTCACAACTGCAGCGCAAGTGTAACCACACCAGTCCAGGATATTTTAAATTCACCCAACTGCCCCAAAGTCACATGGTCCAAAATTCATGTTTAAATATCACTCAGTAAAGGTTCAGTAAGAGTCAAGTGCATCTGTTTTATCCATAGTGTCAACCATATGGTGGTACGTATGCACGTTTACACATATAGCACACAACAGGAAATCACAGATAGGTTCTCACCCATTCCCGAAGGGTTATTGCCTTGAAGAATTAAAATAGGAGTGGCAAAATCAGTTCAGGTTGCTATGGAGATGATTCTGGAGAGATTTTTAATTATGTACCTGCAGGCACCACAAACATTGGGCAAAAAAAATTCTAAGATATAACAAGGTTGAAATTAAGTATATATTGTCGATTCATTATTTGTAGATTTACTAAATTGCAAAAGGTAATCATGAGGTTAAGAAGCTGGTGTAACCTTAAAACATAACAGAATAGCATTTAAATAAGTTAAATATCAGGTAGCAGACAGTTTGATACAATGCAGTATGAATCTCTGGCACCACTAACTACAGCAGCATCGATATAAGAGTCAGAACCAGCAGAGTCCACAGAGTACCTAGTCAAGAGGGCAACCCAGCCTGTACACATTACAGCATCACACTCTCTACTTATTTTGAACCAGATGAAAAGGCCAGCAGTAACTTCCATATCACTACTGTTTAAACTGAGCTTTACACCTCCATCTACAGGGATTTAGTGCAATATAAAGTGCAAGTGCAAGATATTTAGTGCAACATAGTGTGTACATGAATGTGGTTTTGATCTTAAATATTGTAAGTGATCCAGAATCATGAACATAGAGGATGTGGTAGCTTATGGTGTTGGGCTATCCATCGGAAGGTTGTGGGTCAGGGCCACTGACATTACCAAATTGGATTCTTGAGCAAGGCCTTTAACCCTCATTGCTCCATGGGTGCTGGATCAACCCTGGGTTCTGATCACAACAAAGTTGAGATATTTGTAAGTCGCTTTGGATAAAAGTCTGCTAAATGACCAAAAGTGAAATATATATAGGAATAGGCGGCACAGTGGCTTAGTGGTTAGCACGTCCGCGTCTCAGCGCTAGGGATTAACGGTTTGAATCCCCATCTGGGTGGAGTTTCCTCCGGGTTCTCTGGTTTCCTCCCACAGTCCAAAAACATGGATCAAGTCATTTGAGTTCTCCAAAATTGTTGAGTGTGTTGAGAGTACATGTTGAGTGTGTGTGTGTGTGTGAGTGAGTGTGTGTCCAGCGATAGGTTGGTGCCCTGTCCTGGGTGTGTCTGCCCAGTGCCCGAAACGATCTCCCCTGGATGGGCATGGGGAACCCCACCACGACCCTAATAGAGGATAAAGCGGAAGATAATTAATTAATTAATTAATAGGCATAAAATAAAATAAGAATATATAAAATAGGAATATATATATATATATACTTTGCATCATACAATCCAATCCAATTGCTAATTGAATGTGTGCAAAGCATGATGAGTTATTACAGATCTGTTCATAACTTCAGCGGACTCTGTTGCATAGCCCCGGAAGCACAAGGTTGAAGTGAACTTTAAGACCTGGGGGAGTCTGGCCATCTGTTGGAATGCAGAGGTAGGGCTTCAAATTAGGGCTTCTAATGAAAACTCTCTGGTGTCTAACTCTAGCAATCATCTGGTTAAAATCAACCAGTAATTCTACTAATTTCCCTGCCTCATTCCCCAAGCCCTCGACTCCTAATTTGGAGAAAAATTATATTATCCACTCTAAGCACCTGCATTTTGAACTCCAGAGAAACTATGATCTGTTCTGTTTAGCAATCAACCATTTGTAATTTTTTGAAACATGGAACCACATGCATGAGTTCTGGACTGTTGGTGTTACTAAAAATAACTTAATAAATAAAATTATAAATAAAATGTAATAAATAAAATTACCCCAAATGTTTTATAAGATTACATTCATCTTGATACGTTTTTTTATTAAAGCAACCAACAACTAATACACTTTATATGTCCAGTAAAGAAACTATTTATACTAGAAAACAATTAAGAATACAGGCAATAACTCCAAATAATAATTCTTGACTTGTCTGCGTGAATCATATCAACTCAAATAAATACAAAGGACCCCAAAAGTTGAACCCTGTTAAACACCTCTTTGGTGCAACATGTTTTACTTTCCTTCCAGTTATTCAACCTTTCACCCAATGGGCCCCCGCACTGACCCCTTGCCACATGTCCTTCTCTTAAAACCGGCCGTTTCAGAAATCTGCAACACATTAGGCTGAAGACGTGGGGAGAGAAGGAAGGCCGTAGATTGGCTGCGCACTTTGTTTGTAGTGTACTGCCATGGTTTTTACAAGGGTCAAATGAGATGGCAGAGAAAACAAATTGTGGAAATGGAATAATATGGAAAGAAATGTGGAGCGTATTTAAGAAGCCTGGGCTTGTGATGGAGTTTTGATGATGTAAATGAACTTTCTCATAAGATCAAGTTTAAGATGTAGTAAGGCTCAGTTGCATGTGATGTACCTTAGCTGTCAGTAAATAGTGTAATCAATTGGGATCACCTGAGGCCAGTGGAAGCTTAGTCAAGGACACTTTTGCACTCAAGGTCTATGCTCCAGGGTCATGTCAGTATATGAAGAAGACATTTTTCCACGTGTGAAACAGATCTATATCACTGAGCTCAACAATGAACAATCATCCAGGTATTTCAGAAAGGTGGAGAAGGGTATGTCAATGACTTATGCAGCAATTTAAAAGAAGAATATATTCTCTTTCGATATATGCTGGAAAGTACCATATCTATATACAGTGTGTTACTTTAATCCCTATTCTGTTCTTAACAATCAGCAGATTAATTCATTGTGTAATTCTCTTGTTCTCACGGTATTCTTTTTGTTTGACTTCCTTCTTGTGCTGGAAGACAGTTTTCTAGATCATACATTCTCCATTCGAAAGTGTGACCAGTTTCCTGCGCTACGTTCTGTAGTTGCAACGAGGAGATCAACAGTGAGTAGAGGCGCTGATGTATAGCCTATGCTTGCTTGTCTTTACTGAAAGCTTTTGTTTCCCTCAGGCTTCCCATTCATCACCGTGCCTTTGGTGGGAAGAGACACAAAGAGGGTCCCTGACCCCTCAGCAAAACCTTTGACCCACCCAGAGTCAAGGGGTCAGATTTGCAGCAACTGTGCCATAGCTATTCACTGACCACAGGACCCTGGGCTAGTGAATAGGCTAGGCAGACCAGGCTGAATGGAGGTAAGGTGGTGGGAAAACACTGTAATTTATAGTAGTGAGGAGTCTATTTCAAAAGAGGCCAGGCTGGATCAGCTGACGGGAAGGTCAGAGGTGATGTTTGGTCATGATTTCCTGGTTATGTTACTGTAACATCTGTGTATTAGTGTAGTTCTGAGTGCAAAACCTTTTGACCTCCAGGGCACAGAGTGGCAGAAAAATCAAGTTTTCACGTAGTTGGATATCACTAACCAGTCGCTAGCGTGTAAATCTTAAGATCATGTATACATTTGTCTTATTCCCTTTTAGACCTGAAAAATGAATGGACGAATAAATAAACAGTGCATGGCTTATTCAGTGCATGTGCGACTAAGTCAACAAAGCATGTAAGCAATCAAATAATCTGCTGTGCTGCGAACATTTTAGCTATACATTGATTTAGCTACTGTTTCACTTGTCAAATAAGTCAGTAAGAAACTCTGGGTACATTTCAGACCTCTTGGCTAGCTATTAAGTAAAGTGGCCCCTGCGGACCTGATGGTGCTTTGGGGTTAGCAAAAATTGACCTAAGACCAAGAGTCCAGTGCTGACCAGCTGTTGTGTGTACATCTCTGTTTGAGTCTGGGAAGATTCGCCTAATTAGCCTCCCACACCCATAAACAAGTCCGAAGAGCTGGCTACTCTCGACTTATTGATTTAAACCAACAATAGCTCTATGCATGGCAGGCAAACAGGTGACAGATACATCTCTGCGGCCAGCTTGAGAAACACACCCCAATCAATCTTATGAGAAATGTCAAAGGGATACCAAAAAAAGCTGTGAAAATATTTGTCATTGTGTTTATATGCTGATGCAAAGTATTCCAAAGAATAAAACAATGTCTGTAGTTAAATACAAAGGCGCTCTAATATTTCCTTAGACAATTTTCACTTTGATTTAAGAGTACATTCTCCAGGGCGTTTTTTGCGGTAACCTTCTGCAATGTCACAACATTTATTCCAGGTCAGAGTTGCAAGTTTGAACCTATCCCGGTGCTTGTAGAGCAAAAGGTGGGGAAATAACCTGGAGACATTGCTGCCCCTATCACAAAACAAGCACACTAAGAAATACATGGACATACTTTCATTCATTACCTTCTGCTTTATCCTATATTAGGGTCGTAAGGGTCCATCCAGGGGAGATCGTTTCAAGCGCTGGGCAGGACAGGGCCCCAATATATTGCTGGGCACACTCACTCACTCACGCAGACACATACACAAACACATTCTACATGGGGCAATTTACATTTACATTACATTTACATTTAGTCATTTAGCAGACGCTTTTATCCAAAGCGACTTACAAATGAGAACACCACAAGTCAGAGGCCATGGAGAAAACCAACTATACTGTAAATTCATCAAACCTGATTGTTATTCAAACCTTTTTTTTTTTTTTTTTTACAACAGGTATTTGTTAAAGAGATGCGTCTTCAGTAGTTTCTTAAAACTGTTTAGTGATTCTGCCTTACGGACAGAGTTGGGAAGATCGTTCCACCATTTTGCAGTGGTGAACGCCACGGAGTGAGAATTAGCTTCTTGGTGAGGTGGAATCACCAGGCGGCAATCATCACTGGAGCGAAGTGAACGAGCCGGAGTGTATTTTGAAAAGATAGAGTGAAGGTAAGAGGGGGAAGATCCAGAAATGGTTCTGTATGCCAGAGTCAGTGACTTGTACTGAATGCGAGTAGCTACAGGAAGCCAATGGAGGGAAGTGAGTAATGGAGTGACATGAGTTCTTGGGTTGGTTAAACACAAGTCGGGCTGCAGAGTTTTGAATTAGTTGAAGAGGTCTGATTGTGGAAGCTGGGATACCGGCAAGTAGTGCATTACAATAATCAAGCCGGGATAGGACATTTTAGAATTTTGAGCATCCAATTTATCTTAAATCCATGTTTTTGGACTGTGGGAGGAAGCCAGAGAACCTGGAGGAAACCCACGCGGATATGGGGAGAACATGAAACTCTACCCAGATTGGGATTCGAACCTGGATCCCCAGCAGTGAGAGGTAGATGTGCTAACTACTAAGCCACCGTGCCGTCCTTGGACATATATAGGGCCAGACATAGGTTTGTGGTTAAGAAACAATCCTTGTGACCTGAAGGTCCCTGGGTCGATTCTGGGGCCCACCAAGTACTACCACCAAGGCTAAAGGTCTCTTGGGCAAAGCACCTAACCTCATTTGCCCCCCCCCCCCTCCAGGCACCATATACAGAGCTGTCCACCACTCTGAGCATGTGTGCTCACTTCACCCCTGTGTATATAGGCAAAATAGATCACTTCATCACTTCATTCAACTACAATTTAAAATCATTAATTAATCTGACTCCAAAGAGTTTAGACTGTGAGGGGACACCGTCAACTCATGCAGATGCAGGGAAAACCTGCAAACTACACAAAAGGTAACTATTGTTTTCATGGAAATAAAGACTAGGTTCTTCTTCCTATGATGTGAACATTACCCGGTGCCAACCTCTGTATTCCTAATTCTTTTCCAAATTTAAGTATAATAAATAATGTCACCTTGTAATATGTTCTTGCCATCAATATATACCTCTATAATATCCTGGTCAGTCAGTACATTCATGTTTTTAGTTGACTTTAATTTCAACTCAATGTTCCACAGTCTAGGTCTGATCAACTTCTTTTTTTTTTTTTTTTTTGCTAGACAGAGTATTGCTTTGTACAGCTTTTCTTTCACATTTTCCTCTTTTCTCTCAGCTCTTCGTTGGTGTTCTGGTAGATTTATGGATAATGTTCCTTCTATGTACATCATGACCGGGTCACCATTTTTACAGTAACAACCGGCACTTATGAACTTTGATGATGAATGGATGGAAATGTGCTCTGTGTCGACTGCCAGATTGACTCCAGTGTGACATACAAGCATCTCGTTTTATCGAGGTCATAGGATGTAAGTCTTAAGGCCTTGCCCTTTCAGATCACTCCTCCAAATATTCCTTTTTTGCCTCTGTTTGGTCTGGTTTTACCCTCCCCAAGATGTTTTTCTTTCATTTAGTTGGCCTCCTCCTATAAAAATGCAAGCCAATTTTCCAGCACATTAACCAAGAAGATCTTTAATACACCAGAGCCTTAGTGCAAAAGGGACAACAAGGCCTAGAGGAAAAGATGGATGGGCCTGCCGACTAAGTGTGGGCAGCTTTCCCACTGCCCTGGTCCCAGTCTGAGACAAAGGGTGCATTGAGTAAGATGCTTGACATCAGCATCATAAACTAGTCATGGCTACAAAAGCCCTGACACTTTAAAGCGTCAGATACTGCCCCCTTCTTTTGCTTTTCCCCACACATGGTTAGTTAGGGCGCTCCAATCACAAATAGCTTTCACATTTAATTGTTTTTTCTCTTTCTGAGACATACAACAAAAGGTTGCATGTAAAATAGTGTCAACAGGAATACCCCTTTTCCTAGTCTGCTACCCTTTCTTCCTAAACATGACATTTCCTCATGGGGCTTCAGACATGTGAGACCTAAGCTAAAGCTTGGAATCTTTTCCTCCTTTTTGCTTCCTTTTAAGCCCCGTGTCGTTGTTCCTAAAAACATGGAACACTTAAAGATTGAATAACATGTTTACTATATACTGTATATAAATTTGAATATAATGGAAACGTTTATTAATTTCCATAATTCCATTCAAGCAGCGATGGATTGGCGCCCTGTCCTGGGTCTATCTGCCCAGCGCCCGAAACGTTCTCCCCTGGATGGGCATGGGGAACCCCACCGCGACCCTAATAGAAGATAAAGCGGGAGATAATGAATGAATGAATGAATGAATGAATGAATTCCATTCAAAAAGATGCATTTTTATAGATTATAGATTCATTTTTTGTTGTTGGCTCAAAAAGAGCATTTTTTTCTCTTAAGGAATACTCCATAGATTCTCAATGGGGTTTTGGTCTAGTGGGTCAGCTGGCCAGTCAAGCACTGTGATGGCATGGGCATCAAACCATTTTTTGGTTCTTCTGGTGGCATGTGCAGGAGCCAGGTTCTGCTGGAAGATGAAATCTGCATATTCAAACAGATCCTCAGCAAAAATAATCATGAAGTCCTCTACAACATTCTGGTAGACTGTTGCAGTGTCCTTGGATTTAAGAAAGCAGAGTTTCCCAACACCTGCACTGGACATTGCAACCCAAATCATGACTGAATGTGGATATTTCACACTGGACCTCAAGCAGTTTGGATTATGTTGCTCACCTCTACTGTTCAGTAGATGATTAGTGTGTCATACTCTTAAAACATTCATGCCCTTTAAAATTTGGTATTTGGTATCAATGATTATTAACATTTTTTGAGTTCCTGTTTTCATGGGGGTTGGTTTGAGCTAGAAGCCCAAATTATGTAAAAATAAAAATGTACTTGAAATTGTTTAAATTGTCCGCCCTATATCTATCCATCCATCCACCCATTATCTTCCGCTTTATCCTCTATTAGGGTCGCGGGGGTGTCCCCATGCCCATCCAGGGGAGAATGTTTCAGGAGCTGGGCAGATACCCAGGCGCCTATCCACTGCTGGGCACACACTCACTCACACAGACACACTCTATATGGGGCAATTTGGAGAATTCAATTAACCTTCATTCATGTTTTTGGACTGTGGGAGGAAACCAGAGAACCTGGAAGAAACCCACGCGGACACAGTGAGAACATGGGAACTCCACCCAGATTGGGATTTAAACCCAGCCAAAATCTATAAACTATTAAAGTTATATTTTTTAATTGATTTATGGAAATTCATTAACTTTTCCATGATAGTTTAATTTTTTTGCATTGGGTCTGTATAAATATAAACAATTTATGCTGCTTATAACGTGAGGTAAATTATTTAAACTACCATTCAAATATTTTCTGATTTTGCATACATTATACTTTCAACTAACATGACTAACTCATTAGATGAGTTGGAAATACCTTGGGTTAATTGGTGATTATTTATGTATATTGATTCCATAGTAAGTTTAGGTTTAGTTTAACTTTAATTTAATAAGTTTAGTTTATGAACATTTAAAATGGCTTTCGTTTTCTATCTTTATTATCAAACAATGATGTAGTGCATTATTTAACCAGAGATGTTCCATACCATTCATGTCAGACACCTGTAGGTAAGTTTATTATGCATAGCTCAGTGAATTTAGCCTAGGCTGTTTGAGAAATTCCTTCATTACCAGTCATTACCAGGAGAAGTTGTTTAGACAGGTCTCTTAGACCCTTTCAACAGGCAAAGCCTCTTGCATCAGCTCTATTCACTGTGCAAATCTGCACGATCGCAGGAAAAGCCACTCTGTGTTGATCCCTGAGCCGGGGATGTTATTGAAAAAGACATAGATAGAGGTCGTAGTTGAATAAAGGGGCTATCACTGTCTCAAGATGCCAGGCCAGCTCTCGATGTCAGACTGAAAGAGCAACAGAAAGGGCTCACTTAAACAGATTAAACCTAGAGTGTGTTGCGGAGTGGGAGTGCTGATGGATGGAGTAATATCTTACAGAGTTATCCTAGGATTTTGGGGATGACAAAGTGGTTTAGGCCATCCCTAAAGAATGTATCATTCTGTTAAAAATAGACAGCTCACATTAGGCGATTAATGGTGTATGTATTACCTCCAACACTCGTAACAAAAAAAAAAAAGAGAGAATAAAGCACATTTTTTATATATATATATATATATATATATATATATATATATATATATATATATATATATATATATATATATACACACACACACATCCATCCATTATCTTCCGCTTTATCCTATATTAGGGTCGCGGGGGAGTTCCCCATGCCCATACAAGGGAGAACTTTTCGGGCGCTGGGCAAATACATCCAGGACAGGATGCCAATCTATTGCTGTGCACACACTCCCTCACACAGACACGCACTCAGACACAATTTGGAGGCAATTTGGAGAACTCAATTGACTTGATCCATGTTTTTGGACTGTGGGAGGAAACCCACACGGACACGGGGAGAACATGGAAACTCCACTCAGAAGGGGATTCAAACCGGGAATCCCTAGCGCTGAGAGGAGAGCGTGCTAACCACTAAGCCTAATATATATATATATATATATATATATATATATATATATATATATATATATATATATATATATATATATATATATATATATTCATTCATTCATTCATTATCTTCCACTTTATCCTGTACTAGGGTCGCGGTGGGGGGTTTCCCATGCCCATCCAGGGAAGAACGTTTGGGGTGCTATATATATAATAATATATATATATATATTGATTTTTTACTCTTTATTTCAACATAATAGGTATGACTTAATAAAGTGATTTGCTTGCTTATTGAATTTTGATAAATGCTAGCTGAAAAACCCCGAAGGATCAACTTCTGAGTAGAAAAAAAAAGCAGCTGCTGCTCACTCCTAATCTTTGGGGCTGTGCAAAGATAGCAAATGTTTGGACAGGTTCGGGCAAGACCAAGGCCTGGGCTGTGTTGTCAGGGAAAAATGTCACTCAGACTGTCACTGGAAAAAAAAGTACATTAACTTTGCTCCTTTCCCCACCTACATCCAGCTTTAGACCACCTGTTAGTGAGTTATAAAGTTAGACATATCCAGCACAAATTAAAATTTTACTCCACCTGTTGCCAGGGTCACAGATGCTTTGGATAAGTTGACCCATGCTTTAAGATTAGAGTGATTCAAATTTCATAAGGCATCCCTGTACATGTTTGTAAAGTGTAAAGCGGACTAACACGTTATGTACTGTATTCCACAAAGAGAAAAAGTCCATCTTTACACAAGTGGAACTGACAACATGGACAATAAATGGAGCCAAAAGGAAATACATTCAAACATTTGACTTTTTGATAATCTTAAATTTAATCTTCTACTAGTGTTGTGGGGACGTCCCCATGCCCATCGAGGGTAGAACATTTCTGGCACTGATACACCCAGAACAGTGGGCCAATCAATCACTGGGCCCACACTGACATAAATACACACTTTATGAGCCAATTAGTGTGTCACTTTATGAGACCTTAAATCCATGATTTTGGACTGTGGGAGGGTACCAGAGAACCCAGAGGAAACCCACGCAGACACAGGGAGAACATGGAAACTCCATGAATCCATGTTTTTGGATTGTGGGAGGAAACTGGAAAACCCAGAGGGACCTGAGGTGGACAACATGGAAACTCCACACAGATTGGGATTCGAACCTGGATCCCAAGTGCTGAGAGGCGAACGGGCTAACCACTAAGCCACCGCACCGCCTGCTTATTATCCATCCATCCATCCATCCATCCATCCATCCATCCATTATCTTACGCTTTACCTATATTAGGGTTGTGGGGGGGGGGGTCCCCATGGCCATCTAGGTGAGAACGTTTCGGGCGTTGGGCAGATACACCCAGGACAGGGCGCCAATCTATCGCTGGGCACACACTCACTCAGACACGCACACATACACACTCTATATGGGGCAGTTTGGAGAACTCAATTGACTTGATCCATGTTTTTGGACTGTGGGAGGAAACCGGAGAACCCAGAGGAAACCCACGTGGACACAGGGAGAACATGGAAACTTCACCCAGATGGGGATTCGAACCGGTGAGAGGCGAACGGGCTAACAACTAAGCCACTGCGTCGCCTGCTTAATTATTATTATTATTAGGTGGCATGGTGGCTTAGTGGTTAGCATGTTCTCCTCTCAGCGCTGGGGATTCCCGGTTCGAATCCCAATCTGGATGGAGTTTCCATGTTCTCCCCGTGTCCGCGTGGGTTTCCTCCGGGTTCTCCGGTTTCCTCCCACAGTCAAAAAACATGGATCAAGGTCTGAATTCTCCAAATTGCCCCATATAGAGTGTGTCTGTGTGAGTGAGTGTTTGCCCAGCGATAGATTGGCGCCCAGTCCTGGGTGTATCTGCCCAGCGCCCGAGACTTTCTCCCCTGGATGGGCATGGGGAACCCCCCCTGCGACCCTAGTAGAGGCATAAGCAGTACATAATGAATGAATGAATTATTATTATTATTATTATTATTATTATTATTATTATTATTATTATAACTCTCTATATACTGTACTTCTGATACATAACCTGAAGCAGGTTTGACAGCCAACCTTCTCATTTTCTACATGAATATACACGAACACCTTTGTGATGACAGACTACATAAACAAGCCTTACATATCATTAAACATAATGAGCTTGGTTCAAATGACACAATACATGTCATTGCTTTAGGCTTGGAATAATTTTAGGCATGTGTACAGAATTAAAAATAGACCAGCTTCATTTTATCTGTGGGCAGCTATCACACCTTACTCTGTATCACATACACTTTGCTCATTAAGCATTATACAACTGGATCCACCCCTCAGGGTACACTCAGGGTAGACTAACATCAAGGCTCTTTTGATGAAACAGACATCCCTCACACTATAACATGAAGAAATGCTTAAAAATTTTATTCATTACTTTGAATAATTCCTGTGACTCTACTACGCACTCTGTTAGTAGTTACTTATATTGGCTCTTAGCTGTTTGGTATCTCAAAATATAGGTATTTGCTTGTGTTAGGTATAGGGAATGGCCTCTGCTGTTGTAGCCCAGACGCCTCAAGGGTAATTGCATTTTGGATTTGGTGAGTGGAGTTATTACAACACTATATACGTACACTTTTCTTCAGAACGTTTGCAGAACAGCATCTCACTGGATGTTTATCCATATCTGTTTCACTCTGGGTTCTCCAGTTTCCTCCCACAGTCCGAAAACATGGATTTAATGTGTCTTGGGTGTAACTGCCCAGCGCCAGAAGCATTCTCCCGTGGATGGTCAACCACTCTGCGACTATAATATAGGATTAACCGAAAGATAATGAGATGATTGTAACTCGGCTAAGGTTATGCATTTTCATACCAAACAGTTATATCAAGTTATATGAACGGAACTAACAGACATGGTGGCTTAATGGTTAGCACGTTTCCTCTCAACGCATGGGATCCAGGTTCGAATCCCAATCTAAGTGGAGTTTTCTCCAGGTTCTCCAGTTTCCTTCCACAGTCCAAATACATAAATTCAAGGTAAACTGCCCAGCAATAGACACCCTGTCCTGGGTGTATGTGTCCCAGAAAATGTTCTCCCCTGGATGGGCATGGAACACCCTCAGTCCACCCAACCCTGTACACCCCTACTGTACTTTACAGAATCTGTCCTCCACATTTAACCCATCCATGCAGTGAAACAATCATATACACATACTAAGTAATGTGAGCACACGTGCCTGGAGTGGTGGGCAGCCCTCTACAAAGTGGTTGAGGTTTGTTGCCTTGCCCAAGGCCACTTCAGGCATAATACTTGGTGGGACCGGGAATCAAATGGGGGAGATTCAGGTCGCAAAGCTCCTTAACCTATGATTGTTCCAAAAAATAACCGGTCCTGCATTGGTAGAGGTTCTACCAAGTTTACTCGTCCCAATCTCCTAAGGTACGAATGCAAGAAAAAATATGTAATATGTATATTGTAACAGGTTTAAGAACCATGCAATCTTTTTTTGCGGTCAAGAACAGCCGATTGATGAAGTTTTGTTGAATCCTGTTAGTTCTCTTGCTTTTTTCCTTTATTCCTTTTTGGTTTTGCTGTTTCCTCTGGTACGTACATGGGAAATTGAGGCAAGTCTGCCTCCTTTCAGAATCGCCTGGTAGAGTGGTCTCTGTGTGTGAGTTTTGCATCAATGAGCAACACTTCAATCACCCTAGCAGGGCTAAAGCTCAGTGGGCTGGAATAAGTAGGGTGTCCTCTGATCTGTGTGAAACACTTACATTCCAGGTCAACAGTGGGCGGTTAACTAGTATCAGCTTTTGCCTTTGATATGCACATAGGCACTTGTATATGTTGGTCAGTTATGAGAACAAAAATGCCTAATGAATGCCTTCGGACTAGTAAACGGTAGGCTCTTTTACTTTCTTGTCCTGCTTTATCTCTGCCTCTCTGGTTCTCCCTCACCGTCTCACACTTACACATGCAGTGAAAAGGATACTGTGGCTTGTTAGTGAACATGAGGAGGAAGTGTAGCTAACGCCAAAGCTCATGTGCTGTCTCTAGTGTCTTGGCACAGTTCTGCTCTGTCTCATTTGATAGCCCCATGGAGAAGGGCCAAGAAGAGCCTCAAGCCAACCTGCCTCAGACAGAGGGGACGTGTTGTGACTGGTGCATGCAGTCGGGACAAAGGGGGAGCAAAATGTCTGGCTGACTAGAAGGTCTAATTTAATAACCCAGTGTAATCAGTGGCTTATTTTAGCATCTGCATATTTATCACATTTTTCAAAAACCAAATATCATCAGCATTCCGTGAAGATGGACTTTGTAGTTCTACAATTGCAGACTGTAGTCCATCTGTTTGTGGAATACAGTACATACTGTGTATACCCCTTTACTCTGTTCTCTAGTGGTCAGGACCCCACTACAGAGCAGGGATTATTTGATGCATTATTCCTATCCCAGCAGTGTTACTGAGGGGTTTAAACGAAACTACAGCAGCACTGCATCACTACACCCCCCCCCCACCACATCAGTGTCACTGCAGTACTGACAATAAATAATCCACCACCAAAATGATACCTGTTCTGTGATGGTCCTAAGCAATAGAGAACAGAGAACCAACAGAGGACTAACAAAAAAAAAACACAGATATACTACAGTCCGTAATTGTAAATCTACAGAGTATATATATAAAAAACAATATATATATATATATATATATATATATATATATATATATATATATATATATATATATATATATATATATATATATATATATATGTGTGTGTGTGTGTGTGTGTGTGTGTGTGTGTGTGTGTGTGTGTGTGTGTGTGTGTGTGTGTTTATTTTTATTATTTATATTTATTTATTGTTAGTGTACACTCACGGTTGTATACAAATGTCCTCTTTAATTTTATTATCTATATCTGTTTTTTAAAAAACTCTTATTTTATCAGTATATGATACATAATATATCTGACTAAAACCATTCATTCTACTAGACGTCACATAATAATATCAAGATCTATGTTTAAAACAATACAAAATAATGCTTCAACAGGAAAGATAATTTTTTTAAATATTAATTTATGTATTAAATACAATATGCAACTATTGTACAACACTAGTGGGCCACCTACACTATTCCATCCCATTTAGTTGGATGTATATTGCCTTGTATTTATTGTAATTCTTGTTCTGTTCAAGCCATTTATATTAGCTAAACAATGTTGTTGTTCTCTTTGTAAATGTATGGTATATGTAATAATGTTATAAATTTCTCTAATATTTTTTACAGTTTGTAACAAGCATCCTTTAGTGTCTAACAGACATGGTGACATGATACAATCTTGAAAGCCATGCTCAGGGAGTTAAAATGTGTCAGCTGGGAGAGCTGAGTCTTGAACCCTCAACCTCTTGGTCAATAGTTCAGTACCTAAACCACTTAGCTACCACTTGCATGAAAGCTCTTCCTACCAAATCCAGGGAGCAGATAATATTCACTATGTATACAGTTCTCTCATTTTTTAATAATATAACCAATTATATAACCACATATGCAACACATAACCAGAGGGACAAATAAATAATTATGAACAATATCAAAACTAAATTACTCTTTATGCCTAGATCACCAACTTTAGAATGACCCTTAATCTGCCCAGACATGCAGAATGGCCTGTCGAAAAATACTTATATGTGGAACAACCACAACTTTAGAGTATAATAGATATACTGTACGACTTGACATAGTATGATGTAATACAGCTGAACCATTTTGGATTTTTATAAGAATTATGTCCTTGTGAAAGCAGCTCTTAATTGTAAATTGTGTTAAAATTACAGCAAAACTCAAATCCAAAATGCCCCCTTTCCCATGAAAAGGGCAACATGGGCAAGTTCCGTTAATAGATATCTGTTCTCAAGTCCTTGACCTCTTTAGATTGTAAACACTTTCTCTTCCTTTTACACTGGCACGCTGAGGCTGGGAGAGTATTGTTGACATTGGGGCACCCGGAGATAAGCGCAGAATGAACCTGTTCTAGCTTGTAATGACCCCTGGAGTCGTTTGCTTCCTCCTTTAGCCCCCACCATTGTCCTTCTGAAGTCCACACAGTAAAAGATATCCATGGACACCCAGGGCTTGGAAGCCAAGGCAGAGGTTCCACTTCTATCGCATTGCCATGTTAGAAAAACAAAATACTGAACTATGTTTACTCATTTGAATTGTTGTATCAAGCAACCAGCAACAGTTCTTAATTGTGTACCAAGCTGTAGAGAAAAAAGACAATGCATTATAAGTGCATCTATAAAGCTTTATAAAGTATTCATAATGCGTTTTAACATTTGTATATATATATATATATATATATATATATATATATATATATATATATATATATATATATATACGTATTACCATTTGACATAAGGCTTTATAACACAAAGTGATTTCTTTGGATGTTTAGACATTTTTACTTAAAACAAGATGACTACACTTTACCTAATGTCTGTAAAGAGCATTTATAAGCTTTATAAGTCATTATGTACTTTTATGTATGCAGTCCATTTCAGAGTGGTAATTAATGACAACACTTTATGCCTGTAATGAGAGACTATAAGCTTTTCTAAACAGCACAATTAATTTTCAACACAACACAAATGTCACAACAAAAACACAAATGTTATAAGGCATTATGTCACTGGTTTCTATAATAAATTCACGAATAGTTAAACATTCTGCCACTGTTTTATAAAGCCATATGACATGTTCTTATGTACAGCTATTGACATTAACAAAGAACAATACTAATACTTTATAAAGCTTTAGAAATGTGTTTATAATGCATTATAAATACCAGATTTAGGTAAAGTGTCACCAAAAATATTTATCTAATCATTATATCTGTTACAAAATGTGTTTATATTTAAATGAGTATTCCCTGCAAAATGATAGCATATATAATAATAATAATAATAATAATAATAATAATAATAATAATAATAATAATAATAATAATAATGAGAAGTTAACTGCTTAATTGCCATGTGTCTGAAACAATAAGCTTAAAAAAAAACCTTTGAACACAGACGCGCACTATGCACTTTGAATACAAGGAAGTGTGACACCGGCGCTCTGCATGGCAAACAAACATTAGCTGCTGTCCGTCTGCATCCCCTCTTTTATAACTGCCCTCTTAGTATTTTAGCTTTGAAAACAGTATGCACATCCTCCTATCCTGTTTGAGCAGTTACAATCTGAAGGACTGATAATGGCTATGTGATGTTGCCTTGCACAAAGAGTAAAGGCAAATGCTGACCAAGCAAGTCCAAAATAAGCTGTGTTTAGCCAATCATATTGGGAAGACACAACTTCATTTGCTTTGCATTTGGTCACTTAGTAGACGCTTTTATCTAAAGCAACCTGCACATATCACAATTTGGATGGAGTCAGCACACCTGGAGCAATGGGGATTAAGGGTCTTGCTCAAGGACCCACATTAGTAACTTCAGTGGACCTGGGATTTGAATTCACAACCTTCCGATTGATAGCCCAACACCCTAATCACTGAGCTTCCACACCCACGTCGTCATCATCAACACAGCATCATTCGGAAAATGTTACTTTGCTTAGTTCTCAACCAGCAACTAGATTTTTTTTTATTTAATGGGGCAAGGTAGCTTAGTAGGTAGGGTTTTGGGCCATCAAGCTGAAGGATGTGGGTTCAAAACCGAGGTCCACTGAAGTTACCACTGTGGATTCTCGAGCAAGACCCTTGACCAAATGTAATTGTGTTTTTGGATATACACCTCAGTTAGAAGGAAAATATTGTTGAAAAGTTAGTTTACGACAACTTTATCATTGATCACAGATATTTAAACATTTAACATTGAGACAGCATTAGTAGCAATTTAACAGCATCCTTTACAGATGATTCAGTCATGGGGCAATGATTTGTATTTCCAATTTACCTAACTGAATGGAATATCTAATTTTGGAATGTGGTACGATGTTGGAGTCAACCTACACAGGTACAGGGTGGACATATGTTGGTTGCAACCAGGAATCTTCTTTGCTGCGAGGCGAAAGCACTAGTCGCTAAGTCTTCAGATTTTAGATAGTCATACTGTGTTGATTCAGCAGTGACCTACTGACCAACAGCTTAGTGGTTAGTGTGCTGGGCCATATATCTGGTGGTTTGGGGTTCAGATCCCAGGTCCACCAAAGCTGTCAATGTGGGCCTTTGAGCAAGGTGTTAGATATTGCTTCATTGATTCAGGGATGATGGGTGATGAACATTGGGTTCTAATCCTAACCATCAGGTTGGGATACTTCATAGTCAGACATGGAAGCTCACTGGTTAGGGTGTTGGGCTATCAATCTGAAGGATGTGGGTTTAAATCTCAGTTATCAATGTGCGTCCTTGAGCAAGACCCTTAACCCTCATTGCTCCAGAGATGCTGTATCTCCCCTGTTTGCTTTGTAAGTCGCTTTGGATAAAAGTCTTGACTTAGTGACTTCATTATTAAATTACTTCATTATTGTTCAGAAATGGACCCCTGAATGGAAGCCTATGGTTCTTATAGAAGCTTCAAAAAGTTCTAAAAGAAGTAGATCATTCAGAATGTTGTCCAAAACTAGTTGTATAGGTTTTTCCATGCACAACTATCTTAAACTATTATTAAAGGCTTTGAATATTCCAGGCTATGTCTTAATTTATGTTTTTGAATACATTAAATTCAAGGGTCAATGCGCTGAGGTGACAGATAGCTTATAGAGGGAGTGTCTATGCTTTTGCATGTATTACGTCTATAAGAAAACAGGAAAACCAACACTGCTGGGAGAGAGAAATCCCACAGGCCTCTCAAGCTTCCCATTTCCTTTGATCCTTACTATGCGGTGAGGCAAGGATCCAGTCATTCTTAATCACATGAAGTTAATGGAGCATGCATTCAGCAGTTTTTCCCTTTGTTTGGAAATGCTAGTGTTGGCAAGAAAATGTGCCCCAGTCGAATCAGTTGGATGGGCAGGTGCCACTCTTCCAAATCTTTGCCTTCACAGTGCCTTCATATCCACTTAGATGCCCAAAGACCAAGACAGGCCTCTTAATACAAGTGAGCAAAACTCCAGGGGGATGAAAGATACATGGCTGTCATCTTTAAAAAATGAAAGCGGGGAGAGGCCTCATTTATCTATGGCTCTCTCAATGCCTTACTTTGTACACAAGTTTTCTTTCGGTCGATAATGAAGACTAAATAGCACTTGTGGCAGTGAATAAGACATAATCGGTATGTTGAGGTTTATAAAGGAGGTCTTTGATCTCAAGAGAAGAGCCTGGTTGTCGAGGCCCTGATAGCATCAGTGGGCCTGCAGCAAAGGACAGATAAAGTAATGTGAGGGACTATATATATATATATATATATATATATACAGCCAGTTTAGTAGGTACCACAAATATTAAGTATACAGTGGGTTGCAAAAGTATTCATACCCCTTGAACTTTTCCATATTTTGTCACATTACAACCACAAACATAAATATATTTCACTGGAATTTAAATGTTCTCCCCAGGCCTGTGTGCCTGTGTTCTCCTGTTTCCTCCCACAGTCTAAAAACATGGTAAATTGAATGCTCTTAATTGCCCCATATACTGTGTGTCCGTGTGAGTGAGTGTGCCAAGCGATAGATTGGCACCCTGTCCTGGGTGTATCTGCCCTTTGCCCAAAACGTCCTCCCCTGGAGACTAGTAGAGGATTAAGCAGAAAATAACCAATGAATCCATTCCATGTGCAGTAATTATTTTATTTGTGAGAATGGTAGGCATGTTTCTTTTCTGAAAATTGATATTTTAATTTAGACTAAAGTCCTTCGTACTAATTGGCTGGAAGTTAGTTGATATAGAGGCAGAGCAGAAGCTGGGGGAACATGGATACAGATTATGGTATAACTGGGTGCTCTTTTGCTGTTGGACTGCCTACTTACATTTGGTCATTTAGCAAACATTTTTATCCAAAGTAACTTACAAGGTGAACACAGGGTTAATCACAACATCCCTGGAGCAATGAGGGTTAAGGGTCTTGCTCAAGGACCCACATTGGTATAAAATGCAAACATATTGGCATCTTCAGTGGACCTGGGATTTGAACCCCCAACCTTCAGATTGATAGCCCAATTCCCTAACCACTGAGCTACCGCACCCCCTACTTGATATTATAAATTTGGTTGTTGATGTCTTATGACTTTGCAGTATGTTTGTATTTTATATCTCTCTTCTTTTAGTTAGTCAGAGTTCTTGGGGGCTGCCTTGTGGCTTTGTACTGTTTTCCTTTTGTTAAAATCTCCATACTCACTCAGTCATGCTCCTTAAAGGTGTGCATTTCACTGATCTTTAAAGGTGTGCATTTCACTCATCACACCACTGGGTGATGTTTGTAACAGTCTCTGCATTGCTTCTTGCACTTCATCAGGACACCTGCACTACATGCTAAACCAGGTCCTTAGAGGCTAACACAACCGCAAACTTCAGCAGCAGACTGTTTAAACTTTCATTTCAACCCAACGAGAATGGGGTTTGTAATATGATCCTTATTTCAAGGTTTGTAGGCACTTGTATCCTTTCATTGTTGTCCATGTCTTTTGGGGGTTTGACTAGACTAGACTTTGGTCCCCATGCCCATCCAGGGGAGAAAGTTTCCGGTGCTGGGCAAATACATCAAGGACAGAGCATTCAGTTTACCCTGAATCCATGTTTTTGGACTGTGAGAGAAAACCGGAGAACCTAGAGAAAACCTATGCTGACACGGGGAGTATCTGCCCATCACCCGAAACGTTCCCCCTGAATGGGCATGGGCACCCTCTCTGCAGCCCAAATATATTAGTAAGCAGAAGATAATAAACAAATAAATAAGTTTCTTTTCCAGATTTGTGTTCCCTTTGGCTTTTGGTTGCTGTATTAAGCTGCATCCATAATACAAATCTTGCCAAGAACATAATTTTCAGTTCCGTACTCATAGGTTTAATGATTTTTTTATATCATTTAGCTAACTTGCACCTTTCTATAACTTTTAAAGCCCTTTTAAATGCACTTATTTGAATGTCTGTAAATTTACGTTAGCTGGTATTCTTAAGTTTAATGCAGCTTTATATTAAATAAACCAAAGCCAGTGGAGTGGATGTCAGGTAAAGGTCAATGCATTTGTTCTAACAAAGTAAAAGCTTATTGTGTATGTATGGACAAACATGTTGACCAGTGCTTTAATATTGTATGTAGCAAAAAAGTAGCCTGTATAAAACCCCCACAATGAAACAGCCCACATTCTTCTGTGCCCGCCAGTGCCATCTGTAGCATTTCCCCATGAATATGCAATGGGCCAGATATACAGCAGCCTGTCCCATTAATAATCTTGTCTTCTGATTTGAGCATTCACACACGCTCGCCTTCCTCATACTTCTCTTAGCAACCTCAAACAGACTGTATACTTTCTATTTCATCATTCATGCCAGGGTTAGATTAGTGGGTTCTTTCTCCCCAGACATGGCTAGCTTCAGCCAAAATGACTAAAAAAAAGTGAATAAGGGAATTGGAGGCCCCATTTCCTACTTCCCTTTTTTGAATTATACGGTGTGATTCTATCTGTGAAATAAAGAACCTCTCTCTCTCTTTCTCTCTCTTAAACGCTCTCTCTCTCTCTTTCTGTGTGTTCACAGGCCTATGGAGTTGCCAATACATTCGGGTGCCAGCCTATGCAGGCTGACCTTGAATAAGCCGGAATGGATCAGCAGTGTGTATGGTGGGTGTTGGGTTCGGCTGGATAGCTAACGCGACGTAGTGCTTGCAGTCGGGGGGTTTAAGTTTTGGGCCCTCCAGTCATCAATCATGCTGGGCCTATTCTGTTCTTTGACAGCTCAGTACAAGGCCTGACATTTAACACTCGGGACCTTGGACCAACCTCGGCTCTCAAGCCCAGAGACTTCGAGCCCCACGAGAAATTGAAAAGAATGGCACATTGCTTTTTCCCCTTTACAGCTTTCGCTGGCTTTCTTTCGGTAGTTTGGCTAAAACAAAACAGGTACAAATTAATAATTCCCATCTGTAACAATACCATTTTGGAACCGGTTTTTAGATTCCTCTCATCCAGAAGGGTCTTTTTCTTTGCTTGCCTCTCTCTCTCTCTTACTTACTTACACACACACACACACACACACACACACACACACACACACACACACACACACACACCAGCAGCACCAGAGGCATGAAGGCTGATTAGATTAAAACACAAGAAAGTGTGTTGGCTGGGGGTGTTTGCATATGGTTAGAGTGAACAGTTTCAATGAACCTTACAAAAGAGAGAAAATACATTGTTTTAAAGTTACTCAGCAATATTTGCAATTTAACCTAACATTTTTTCATGCATAAGTATAAGACCCTATTTCCTCTGGCGTTGTTGAGTTGATTCTTCAGCATCAGTTCCGTTATGCCTAACTGAGCTGCAGTGAAGTCCTTAAAATGTTCTATACTCCCTTAAGGCTCTATGATCTAATTTGCTGGGGAGCTTCTGCAGGTGACCAAGCGGCAAAGTGTTGCTATATCCCTTGGCGATATTGTGCTGAGCAAATACTAAAACAAAATAAGGCCTCTGTTTACCATGAGCTCACTCGGGCTTTTTTTTTGGCATGCCCTGAAAGAAATGTTCTGGGCTCTCATTGTAAAGTTAAAGCAGATATTCAGAGCTTCTCTGTATAAATCAGTCACAGACACAGTGTTTTTTAACAAGCCGAAAATATAATAAGATGATACGGTTCAGCATTTCTATCTTCCGTTACAATTTGTGGCTTTTGTCACATTAATTGTAATTAAGGACTGATCTCTCTTAACAGCAAATGAGCTTATAGCCAAAGGCCATGCTGTTAGCTGTGGCATTTTATAGGTCACTGGGTCACTCCAAATAGATTAATATCTTTTTAAAGAGACACAGGGTTATGTCGAGGCAGACTGTTTGGTGTTCTGTGAGGACAGATGTCACATAGACACTCTTTACTGCTTAGCACTCTATGTCTCTGAGGCAATTAGATAAGGGATCGCTAATCTTTGGAATTAATTGCATTAAACTGTCCCAAGCTCAGGATGAACCAGCAACTAATCCACAGTTTGTTTGTGTTTAGTCTGTGTGTGCATGTATGTGTGTGTGTGTGTGTGTGTGTGTGTGTATGTTTAGTAAAAATGAATATTAGTGTGCATATGTTTGATTACTCCACCTCCAAAAAGAAAGCCAGAGACACAGCTATACTCAGAATTCAACAATGTTCAACAATGTACCATGTTGTAGTGGGTAATCAAAATGAAAATAATATAAAAGAAAATCCAACATAAACCTTGGAAGGTCCCCTAGGTGGTGCCACAGAGAGACACCAGTAAATCACGTGCTAGACATATAATACCACACACACACACACACATACTTTATATAGAGAAATATCTATTTTAACACTAAAGGATAATCCATTTAATCCATTTTCAGGGGTTGATTGGAACATGACTCATAAGCAAACTAAAATAATAATAATAATAATAATAATAATAATAATAGGGTGGCTCGGTAGCTTAGTGGTTAGCACGTTCACCTCTCAGCGCTAGGGATTCCTGGTTCGAATCCCAATCTGGGTGGAGTTTCCATGTTCTTCCCGTGTCCACGTGGGTTTCCTCCGGGTTCTCCGGTTTCCTCCCACAGTCCAAAAACATGGATCAAGGTCAATTAAATTCTCCAAATTGCCCCATATAGAGTGTGTCTGTGTGAGTGAGTGTGTGCTCAGCGATAGATTGTCACCCTGTTCTGGGTGTATCTGCCCAGCGCCCGAAACATTCTCCCCTGGATGCGCATGGGGAACCCCCCCGCTAGTAGAGGATAAAGCAGAAGATAATGGATGGATGGATGAATAACAATAGTAATAATAATAATACAAAATATAAAATAAAAAAAGAAAACTCCCTAATACCTTGATATGCAGGGGACACAGCAGACATATGGCATATATATATATATATATATATATATATATATATATATATATATATATATATATATATATATATATATATATGCTGTTACAATCAGTAAAAGGTTTTAAAGTTTATTTCTGATCACCTGTTTTTCTGTTCAAATTGTGCCGTGATCAAAGACATGCTGCTGGAGAAAGACTTGTTGATTTTGTCTGATATCAAACGAAGCGGTTCTAAGTGGGGGGACGTGAAGACATACACCTCCAATAGATGTTCATCCTGGACTCATTCCCCTCTGCAAATATACACAGCTGCTTGCGGAGAATCCTGGGATGTGTCTACACAGTCAGGCTTGCGACCTAATGAATGTTTACACAGGCTGAGTCCAAACCGAATGACATTCTCTTGATTCCGAGCCACCAGCAGTCCATCCCACGAAGGTAAAAATGCAAAAGTGCCGCATCTGTAGATACACCTAACATCATGTTGCTTTTATACATGCCTAAAGCCTTGTTAATGTGAGAAGAAATTATGATGAAAATGGCATTTCAATTGTTTTTTTCCCTCAGATTTGAAAACAGACTTTATCAGATGACATCTGCTCAGTAGTTTGTGTACCTGTGTTGGCTTCATCAAATACAAATGGAACAGATGAGAGATAATATGGAGTTAATGGAGGCTGTAACTTCCATATCAGCTACTATAGGTGTGATTTCATCTGCAACGCGTTTGTGCGCGAGTTACAACTTATTATTAATAATAAATAATTAAAGAAAAAAATAAAATAGATAACATTGCATAGGTATTGCACTTTTGATCAATTAGAGAATAATACTACATATAAAAATGTAAAGGATTTCTCTTTAAAATATATATTTTTTTGATAATAATACTATATATAATTATTTCTTTTTAACTTTTATTAGTAGTTTTATTAGTAGTTTATTAGGGTTTCCTCCAGGTTCTCCAGTTTCCTCCCACAGTCCAAAAACATGGATTCGAGGCAAATTGGCTGCTGTAAATTGCCCCTATATTGTGCATGTGTTTGCATGTGAGTGCCTGTGTCCGATAGTGATGGGTGCTATGTACCTGTTGTATCTGCCAAATGCTTGAAACGTTCTCTCTTGGATGGGGAACCCCCCCCCCCCCCCTCCCTGTGACCCTAGTATAGGATTAATTCATTTAAAATAACAATTGATTTTGTAATGATGATTGTTAATTTTTTTTATCCTACATTTAAAAACATCCAGGTTCAAATCCCAATCTTGGTGGAGTTTACATGTTCTCCCTTTGTCCTTGTGGGTTCCCTCGGGTTCTCCAGTTTTGTCCCACAGTTCAAAAACATGGATTTAACACCAATTGCCTGCTCCAAATTGCCCTTATGTAGTGTGTGTGTGTGTGTGTTTGTGTGAGAGTGAGTGCCCAGCGATAGATTGCCGCCCTGTCCTGTGTGGATCTGCTTTGGCCCTGTTTTTTACGCCAGATGTCCTTCCTGACACAACCCTCACCTTCTACCGGGCCTAGGGACAAAGAGACTATGGAGAGGACAATACAGAGGAGCTGATTCACCTTAAATCCATGTCTTTGGACCGTGGGAGGAAACTGTAGATGCCGGAGGAAACCCAATTGGACACGGGGAGAACATGGGAACTCCACCCAGATTGGGATTCGATCTGGGAATCCCTAGCGCTGAGAGGCCACCGTGCCGCCCAAGATAATGAATGATTAAATTAATGAATATTAATATTTTTATGATCTTTATCTTTCATAAAATATCCAAAAATCAGAGGATCATTTTAAAGAGACATTGAAAATGGAAAGTTGGAAAATCATCATGTAAAAAAAGCAACACTTAAATATTAAAACTAAACTCGAATAACATATTTTGTTTATGTATTTATATTTTGCATGTTTAATATAAGGCTGAATAAGGATTATGTTTCCCTTATGTTGCAAAAAAAGATTTTTTTTTGTATAGCATACAGAGCCATATAACCAACTGCCAATAACTGACAGATAATTACCAATGCTATTGAAATTTTCAGAACCATTGAACCCCTGAGCGTATGGTAATGATAGTGCAAGTATGGGATTGAACACTTTCATCCATCTGATATTTCTTTTTATGATGCCTTTGGGAAACCAGACCCTGCTCAGTACTTAGCGAAGCATAATGTCAAAGTATTTCTTAACTGCTAAGCCATAAATCCAAATAATATTCAAGTGCCTGTCTGTCTGCATATCGTTTTACAAATAGGTGTACCTGATCGAGAGTGAAGGGACGAGTTAAGAACCAAGTTGAAAATAATGAAGGGCAGAAAACACCGGCGTCCACCAGACACGACTTGCACGGTGGAGATGAGAAGACACGGGGCAAAATGATTGATGAAGTGGTGCTCGGTCCATAAAGGCTCACAGGGTGCAGGGAGATAATCAAAGAAAGGGCGTCTGCAGGCTAACCCACCCCCTCATCAGACGCACTGCCTACACCCAGAGATGAGCTCGCTGCGTCGCTTCAGAATTACATTGCGGCCACATAGGACTGATGATGAAATTCTGAAGGTCAGCTGTAACAGGAGACACCTTACAGGGGTCGCAACCCATCGCTGTATTGTCTTTTGGTTTGTGTATTCTCTACAACCATCACTAAAGTCACCCACCAACATTTTTATGTAGTGTATGTTTGTGTTTGTGTGTGTGTGTGTGTTTGTGTGTGTCTGCACAGGATTCGTGTTGCACGAATGTTTATCTGCTTCTGACCTCTAGCCGGCAATTCTGCACTTGATAAGAGAGAGCCTGTTCTCATGATGTGCATGGCGCCTGATATCAGCCCTGTATCCTTGTGAAATTGATTACCCTGGTCCAACAAGCAAGCGAAAATATAATAAATAGAGGCAACACAAAAGGCACAAACAGTGATGCTAGCTGATGGCCGACACCGCCTCGGCAATTACGCCGTCACCCACTTAAAGCAGGGGTCACAGAGGGCGCCAGAGGGGAGGAAGGAGTTATGGATAATACTGATTTGCTCCTGAGGTGCAGGGGCATAACAGGTCTGGATACCTGCTGGGTGCATGCGTGTTTGTGTACATGTAAGGACAGAGGTGCTGTGAGAAATGTGTCTTACTTGTGTCATTATGCCGTTGTAGAGAGAACGGGGCATTTACTGGATACATAGCTGGTGTATGTACCTGCTTCTATTTCTTGCTCTTTGTGTGTGTCTTTGTGTGTGAGTAGGTGTGTGTGTGTGTGTGTGTGTGTGTATATACACACCTAGGCAAAATTTATGAAACCCATCCATCCATTATCTTCTGCTTTATAATCTATTAGGGTCGCGGTGGGTTTCCCCATGTCCATCCAGGGGAGAATGTTTTGGTCACTGGGCAGAAACACCCAGGACAGGGCACCAATCTATCGCTGGACACACACTCACTCACACCGACACACTCTATATGGGGCAATTTGGAGAATTCAATTGACCATGATCCATGTTTTTGGACTGTGGGAGGAAACCGGAGAACCCGGAGGAAACCCACGTGGACACGGGGAGAACATGGAAACTCCACCCAGATTGGGATTCGAACCGGGAATCCTTAGCGCTGAGAGGCGGACGTGCTAACCACTAAGCCACCCGTTATGAAATCATTAAACTAAAAGGGTATTGAAGCATTGCTGTGTGTTGTTGTGGGTGTCTAATATCTTTATTATTTAAACAATATTTAAACAAATTATATTAAGTGATTTAATTAGTGATGGCAACACGCTGACCTACTGGTTAGCACGTTCGCTTCTCAGCACTGACAATCCATTCCGATCTGGATGGAGATTCCATTTTGTTTCCATGTTTTTTGTTTTCTTCAGGTTCTCCAGTTTCCTCCCACAGTCCAAAAACATAGATTCACGGTACATTTAACGCTCTAAATTGCCCCTATATACCATGTGTCTGTGTGAGTGAGTGTGTGTCCAGCAATGAATTGGCACTCTGTCCTGGGTGTATACGCCCAGCGCCCGAAACAATTTCCCCTGGATGGGCATGAGGAACCCTCCTGTGTCCCTAATAGAGGATTAGGCAAATATATAATGAGATGAAATATAATATATAATATAAATATATAATGAGATGAGCTTTATTTGATGGTATATGTTTATATTTGTATATGTATATATGTACATGTGTATTTGTACATGTCTATATTTATGATAGCATTATAAAAGTAGCATGTAATTGGCCTTTTAAACTAATTTAATTCTAATTGAATTAAATCTAATTGTTCCTGCTGGAATGACTGTTCATGCAAACAAATATTAACAAAATAAAATTAAAGGAAAACACACCAGTGGACCAAGAAATCACAACATGTGCAGTGGTCAGAAAAATGATAATGGTGATGATGTTATACTTTCGAACCGGTGTTCTTTGTAAGATGCTTGCTTGAATAAAACAATTAAATGCACCCACCCCCCATTACAATATGTGGTTGCCATCCAGTAAAAGGCTGAGGTAACAGTTCAGAGGGTCTACATTTGGATCAGGGTTTTAGAATGATTCATTTCTTACTGCCTTATTATGAATTGTGGACAATAAAAAACAAAGGTGAATGTTCGAATGTATTTTACCATTTCTATACAGTGTATGTTCTATATTTTTCATGATCCCCTCTTCTAAATACTCCCCAATACTCACCGTCATAAGCATATTGAAATTTCCTTCTCAATTCAGTGAGTCAGATTTACAGTTTTAACCTGTTTGGGAGTACATTTATCAAGCTATAACCCAGAGGAAGATTTTATTGCTGAAATGTTGATCATTGATGTCTCAGCAGACTTGTTTGTGATTCTCACCTAGATATCAACTTTGTCACATTTGTTTCTCCTAAAATTGCTACGGAGAAATGAGAGATGATGCAGCAGAATCGCTGATTTACACAAATAAAATATGAGTTTATATGACATGTAATCAATAGTTGGAGTACCAGTTAGCAGCCAATTCACCCTGGAAGTATGTTTTAGGACTGTGGGTGAAAGCAACATCAGAAAACCACAGAAAACTCACATGGACATGGAGAGATCAGGATTCAGATTCCCAGTGCTGAGATGTGCCACATGCCACCATTAATAAAATTAATAAAAAAAGAATATATATATATATATATATTCATTCATTATCTTCCGCTTTTATCCTATATTAGGGTCGCGGGGGGTGTCCCCATGCCCATCCAGGGGAGAACATTTCAGGCGCTGGGCAGATACACCCAGGACAGGGCGCCAATCTATCGCTGGGCACACACTCACACACAAAGACACGCACACAAACACACTCTACATGGGGCAGTTTGGATAATTCAATTGACTTGACCCATGTTTTTGGACTGTGGGAGGAAACCGGAGAACCCGGAGGAAACCCACGCGGACACGGGGAGAACATGGAAACTCCACCCAGATGGGGATTTGAACCGGGAATCCCTAGTGCTGAGAGGCGAACGTGCTAACCACTAAGTCACCGTGTATATATATATATATATATATATATATATATATATATATATATATATATATATATATATATATATATATATATATATATATATATATATATATTTTTTTATATATATTATTTGCCAACCAGATAGTCGTCGGCATGAGATCTGTCAGTTTTGATAGTGTAACTCTTTAGTACATTGTTATATAATGTGTAAAACTACTGAGTCATTGAACGCTGTCAAGTAATTAATTGAATTTTATAAAGGGTTTGTCCTTGGTACAAGAAGTGCTCATGCATTTTCAGTCGCATTTGAATGTCACCAAAAGTCAATGAGGTTTATTAAGGGAGGAAAATGTTCTCTAATTCCCTTCTAATTTGGTGCGAGAATGTCAGAGTAAATGATCTTTGCAGTTCTCGCCGAGTCTGATTCCGTGAGACATTTAGTAATTGAGATGATGCCCTCTTTTGAACTGGCAGCAGGGTCGAGGCTGCGGCCCACCTCGTGGCTGACCTCGCCGTGTCATCCCGAGGCCCACTGGGCATGTTTACAGACTGTAGGACTCTCTCTTGCTCCCTCTCTCACTCTGTCTGCCAAGAACCAGCCAAACCCCTCAGCCAGCGTATTAAATGGCAGTAAGGAAACAGAATCAGAGACTGGAGAAGACTTTTATCACAAGCAAGTTAAAATGTTCACTCATCCCAGTAATTATTCGTCTCCTTTTCCAACGAAGATTCCTTTACACAATATCTAAATATTATCCATCTGGCCGAATCGATTTAAAAGCGGCGTTTATTTTATAGTCGTATCCTCTCTTGAGCTATGTGCTTTCTTTGTGTAGCCGTCTCAATGCTTAAGAGTAGGCCAGGCCCGGCTCTTCCTACTGTGTAATGTTGGTGTTGAGAACGCCTCGGAGACTTTGAGCTGGCAGTTACAATGAAGAAATCTGTATTGCTGCTGGCTGGCTGGCAGAGCTTTGTATCTATTTGTTCCACTCGTCTGCCTCTCAATGAGTTTAATCAGCTGAGAAAAAATTGGGAAAAGGGGTGTCGTCCTACCCGCCTATACTGAAGAACCCTTACAGCTTCAGTACTCGCGCACGCGCGCATGCACATCTCCCTCTCCCCTGTTGCCTCTTGGATTATCAAGTACACTTCAATTACAGTGGATCGATACACTTCTGCCTGCAAAGAGGAGGACAAGGGAAATTAGACAGACTTTGGGTATGGCTGTGACTACAAAGCAATGGATTAACACTGATATGCATCTCTTCATTTACATCAGGAATGGGCCCCCGTTCGCTCCCCTTACTCTACCCTTAGAGGATGCAAACTCACACACGCAAACGCATACACAGCGAGGCCCTAATTAAAAGGCGACTTTTGGAGAGATTGCTTCTTTAAGTGCTTGGCAAGGTGAGGGCATCCCTGACATACACTGCTGGGGAATTAAGCTTGACTGTGGCTTTTCTTAGACAAACTCTGCAGACGGCGCCCAATCACTCACACCCCATGTATTTAACAGACATTCAAAACATCCTGATGTGGGTACGGCATTTGTAAAAGCCTGTTTGGTTTAATGCATGTGATGCCACACGAATGCAAATAATGTTACATGTAATGGAAATGGTAAAGACACATACAGAAGTTTTTAATGTGTGAATTTTAGAGCATTGATTTTTAGACAGTCTGAACGACCAAACTTTTTTTTTATGAATTTGAAAGTTTAGAGAGAAAAAAATGTTCAAATGAAAGGAGATCCTTAAGTAAGAAATAAGTTTTCTAGTGTCTGGCTGAAGGCCACGGGGTTCTGTCCTACTTCCCCCGTTTTCACTTGCTCTCTGTTGCCCTCCCTCCCGTCCCAACATTCTTTTTCCCTGCAGAGGCCATGAAAACAGAGCAACACCTGGGTCTCTCCCTGCCTGCACATCCGGGCTACCATGGATCACAGATGTATTGCTTTAAAAACACACATGCACACACCTAGCTCAAAACAAATGGTTGGACATAATAATAATAATAATAATAATAATAATAATAATAATAATAATAATAATAATAATAATAATAATTTGAAAAAAGGTGACGCAGTGCCTGGAGTTTCCATGTTCTCCTCGTGTCTGCGTGGGTTTCTTACGGGTTCTCTGGTTTCCTCCCACAGTCCAAAAACATGGATTCAACATAAATTGAATGCTCTAATTTGCCCCATATAGTGTGTGTTTGTGTGTGTGTGTGTGTGTGAATGAGTGTGTGCTCAGCGATAGATTGGCAACCTGTCCTAGGTGTATCTGCCCAGCGCCCGAAACATTCTCCCCTGTATAGACATAAGGAAACCCCCGTGACCCTAGTGGAGGATAAAGCAAAAGATAATGGATGGATGGATGGATGGATGGATGGAAGGATAATAATAATAATAATAATAATAATAATAATAATAATCTGGCTTGGTGGTTGGGACGTTCTCTGGTTCTCTCCCACAGTCCAAAAACATGGATTCAAGGTATATTGAATGCTCCAATTTGCCCCATATAGAGTGTGTTTGTGTGAGTGAGTGTGCTCAGTGATAGATTGGCGCCCTGTCCTAGGTGTATCCGCCCAGTGTCCACAACCTTTTCGCTTGGATAAGCATGGGGAACCCCACCACGATTGCTTTAACCATGCCTAACCATGCCTAGGCCCCAGCAGGTCAGGATCAACCACAGGTAGGTTTGGTAATATAAACACTTTAATCTTAATGGTGATGTGTAATCCAACATCATCACAGATAGGTAAACAATCTGGCCTGGTTGCCAGTTTAAGGCAAGGTCGGATGAAATTTTCACTAAATATTACAGTTAGGGCAGGTGTTGTTTAGCTTATTAACCGCATAATTTTAAAAAGTGGGAGAAAACTGGAGCTAGCAGGATAAATACACCAGAAGAACTTCTATGGCTTTTCTTAGAACCTTTTTACACTACAGGCTTCTTTCATTTGATCTCCCTGTAAGCTCTGAAATAAGTTTTATTATCCAATAAACACTAACAATGATAAGCAGTTTAGGGTAAAATTACAATAATGAATTCGTTTTGTGAAAAAAGATCCTGAATGTAACAATAAAACAAGTGACACAAGTGTGGGGTGGGGGAGTAGTCACAGCATACTGTTCCCTGGATGCAATTGCCTCCTGTAAATTCCTCTCCTCTTTACCCGTGGTCTTTAAATCTCCTTTTACCTGGAAAAATGCAATTTACAGAATTTCTTTTTGACATGGTACCACAATACATATTACAGTAATCACAAGAAAATCGCTTTGTAAAAACATAATTGCTTGCTTACGCCAATAAAACATATCTAATATAAGCTCTATTGCAACAAAGCTCTGCTACTCTGCTGACTGTTGTTCAGTTTGAAATGACTGTGGAATCACATCCACATCAAATACATGAGCTACAAATGTAATATGAGGGGGTTTAATGCTGAACAGGTTACAAAAATTGCCCCACATTAAGAAGATCAGGCCTTTTTAAATGGAGCGGCAACTTGGGCTTGACTACTGCAATGCATTGATTGCTGGACTTAATTGTTCATTTAATATTCATTCGTTATCTTCTGCTTAATCATCTACTAAGGTCATAGGGGGGATTCCCAATGCCCACCCTGGGAGGAATGTTTGAGGGGATTGGGTAGATACATCCAGGACAGGGCACCAATCTATCTCTGGGCACACTCACTCACACACTATATGGTACAATTTGGAGTATTCAATTTACCTTAATCCATGCTTTTGGACTGTGGGAGGAAACTAAAGAACCCAAGGAAACCCAAGCGGACACAAGGAAGAACTCCCAGAAACACCCAGATTGGAATTTGAACCTGGAAACCCTTAGTACTAAGAGGTGAATGTTCTAACCACTAAACCACTGTGCCGTCGGACTTAATTGTTGTTAATGTGAATTCAAATATGTACATAAATGTATTATTCGTGTGTCTGCACTGCCCCTGGTTTCCCTAACTAGCTGTAGGGCTTATAAGGGTGTGTGGCATTAAAAAAGTGAATGAAAATGAACTTTGGCTGGATGGATGTTTTTGCCTGCTTTATTCATTATCTTCTGCTTTATCCTCTCCTAGAGTCATGGGGTGGTTCCCCATGCCCATCCAGGGGAGAACATTTTGGGGGGCGCTGGGCAATTACACCCAGGACAGGGCGCCAAACTATCATTGGGCACACTCAATCACACAGACAGACAGAGACACACACACACACACACACACACACACACACACACAAAAACACACTTTATATGGGGCAATTTGGAGAATTCAGTTGACCTTGATCCATGTTTTTGGACTGTGGGAGGAAACTGGAGAACCCGAAGGAAACCTACTCGGACATGGGGAGAACATAGAAACTCCACCCAGATTGGGATTCAAACCTGGAATCCCTAGCGCTGAGAGGCGAACATGCTAACCACTAAGCCACTGTGCACCCCATGCAATAACATGTAAGTAATAAAACTTATGTTAACGTAGGATATTAATACCCATCTTAAAGTAACATATTCTGCTCGACAATTCTCAAATAGTTTGCTATACTGTATATACGTGGCTTAAGCCGCTGTTTGGTGGTGTGTGTGGCACTGACGCAAATAATAGAAGATGCACCTGTGATTCACGCCATTAGCAGGAGCATCTGAAGCCAATTATGTTTCCAGTGTCAATCCAATGCATTGTGTCAGTTCAGAAGAGTGCTACCATCTTTACAGCACTTCCCTTGCTAGGGTGAGACGATTAATCGTTTCTGAAGGACTGTATAAAGAGTGAGGCTGTCCAAGGATATATATTTTTTTAAAAATCACATTTATTTAGAATTAAAATTGACTTTTAATAGGTCATTAAAAAAATCACTCTCTATTCAAAGTTTAAAGCTGCACAGTGGTTTAGTGGTTACATGTTCACCTCTTAGCACTGGGAATCCAGGTTCTCCCAGTGTCCGCAAGGGTTTCCTCTGGGTTTTCCGGTTTCACCCCATTGTCCAAAAACATGGATTCAAGGTGAATTGGTTGCTCTTAATCGCCACTAATGAAATTGCCCCTGCATAATGTTTGTGTCTGTGTTAGTAAGCATGCCCAGCGATGGTTTGGCGCCTTGTTCTAAGTGTATCTGAGCAGCGCCCGAAATGTTCTCCCTTGGATGGCCAATAGAACCCCCCCCTGACCCAAGTCCCTAGTATAAGAAGCAGAAGATAATACGATGAGATGGGAACTGAGACACATAAGTGCCTGCTGAAAAGTTTTGGTTAAATGCTCCTTATATATTAAGCCTTGATGACCATACCCGCTAACTGGAGAACCTTTTTTTTTTTGTGAACTACAACATATAGTATATGGACATATTTCTCAAAACCCTTCAAAGAATCCACATTTCGTCCACTTTAACTTTAAATTATTAGATTTTCCCCTAAATATTTAAGTGTAAGAATTCAAAAGTAAAATAAAAAAAAAAAATCTGACAATTTACAAAATAAAATTGTTTTAAGCACATTTTAAGCTTTTTTTGGATTTCATGACAAGCTTGAGATAAATGCCCGACTAACTCAGCGCTATCTGAATAAAGATGTCACACGGTCCCATCCAACTCAGGGAGAAAAATTAAGATGGACTTCAGAAAAGGCATGGTGTACAAGTTAATCCTCCGTAGTGCGCTGTAGTTTTGTTGTGATTGCTTTAATTTAGTTGTCTGCACAGTATAAGGCCTCAGGTTGCAGGGGCCTGCTGAACCGTATCCCCTCTGTCCTCCGCGGGTCAGTGTCGTGTTACGCCTCCCTTTGGAGCCACTTCAGAGTCTCCCAAATGTCCCTCAGCCTTTCGAAAATAGAAATGCCTCTTCGTTGAAAGCTTTTCTCTAGACATCCAACCTCGCCATGCCCCTCCTCCCCCTCCCAGCTTTTTGCCCCCTCCTCAGTCTATCTCCCCCTCTTTTCCTGCTGCAATCTGTCCTGCCAGCTCCCACGGTTTGTCTTTGGAAGTGATCCGTCCCTGAGCATTCGGCAGAGCCACTCCATGTTCACATCCCCCGAGGGGCCTTCCCAGCCTGCCCACTAGCCTTCGCCTTCCTTTGTCAGCCAAATGGATACCAATTAAATCAACTGTTCTCCAATTAGGATTTGGAGAGAATCTATCTTGCTCAGTGTTTTGAAAAAAAGAAAAAAAAAAATCTCAGGGCCTAGATCCTCCTTTTTTTCTGCTGCTGCCCCCCTCCATCACTTCCTCCATTCTCTGACTAGCCCTTTTCTTGGAATCAGTTACTAAGAAAGCAAGAATGCTTATTTCCTGCAATACGGCACTCCTTATTTGCAGCTTTTATTTTCTTTACTGTTAAAATTATGCCATAAAAAGCATTAACCGCATCTTACTTTACACATTCTACGTGATGTAATGTTCTGTAATACCTACGCAGTTTTTCCCCTGTGAAGTCAATCCGAATTTTCTAACCATAATTGCGAATTGGGAACTAATTTGCTCCTATAAGATGTTTTGTATTTATTAATTACTATAAGAACATTAAAAAATGGCACAAATATGCCAAATATGGGTTGCCCGACCATATAAGACATAAAGTATATTTAATCACCAGAAACACCAAACGCAAAAAATCTGTGGTGGATATTGAAAACCGTGTCTCTGAAGGATGACTCTGGATGACTCTTAATATATAAAAACTTCTAATTATATATATATATATATTATATATATATATATATATATATATATATATATATATATATATATATATATATATATAATATGCTGCTCCTGTAAATTCTCCTCTATCTCTAAAAAAGTATCCCTTCTGCAATTAATAAAAGAGGGAGTCTGTGTGTGTGTGTGTGTGTGTGTGTGTGTGTACGGCAGTATCTTAACATGGAACTACAGCCGTAGAGGTGCTTGGATGGCGGCCATGTCATTATTGCCTATTAAGCGTGTTGAGAAAGTATGCCCCATTGTGTTCCTTATGAGTGGGCAACACCCGCTCTTGCCACTCGAAATCACATCTAGCTAAACAAACCACCCAGTGGAGTTGCTTGCCATGATCAGACGAAAGATTTCTCTCTCTCTCTCTCTGGCTGTCTATCCATCTGTTGTTCTCCTTACCGTCCCACCTTTTCTCACATGGTTGTGTATGCTTGTGTGTCTTTTAGCTTCTTACATTTGAATGTTATTTCTTTTAGGGTTTCTTTTTTATATATAGTTACACAAGTGAATTTCCATTACAAATAAAAAGTGTAGATAAAAAAGTGTTGCATCAATGAGCTACACATTTCAATCTTTGCAACTGCCACCAGGAATGCAAAAAGCCACTCTGATGTAGAAGCACTGTATCTATATGGCACCAGCACAGTACCACAGGCAACAAGTGTTTGCTCAAGTGTCTCCATGCTTATCCAGGGGTGCACAGGGTGCCAACCCATCGCTAGGCACATATTCACTTACACAGACACACACACACTCAATAGGGGCATTTTTGAAAAATTAGATAGGAGCAATTTAGAACAGCCAATTTACCTTAAATACATGTTTGTTTGTTTTTTTTCTTTTTTAAATAACACGTGGACACGAGGAGAAAACTCAAATTTCGATCTCCATAACTGAGAAGCGGACATACTAACTACTACACCAACATGCCGCCCAGGTAAAGTTACTCCATCTAAAATACAGCATTCACTTATTCATTTATTATCTTCCGCTTAATCCTCTACAAGGGTTCCCCATGCCCATCCAGGGGAGAATGTTTTGGGCGCTGGGCAGATTTAACCAAGACAAGGCGCCAATCTATCACTGAACACACTAACTCACAGAGACACACACACATAGTCACAAACAAAAAAAAAACAGTATTTATGGAGCAATTTTGGGCATTTGATTTCTTTTAATCCATGTTTTCGGACAGTGGGAGGAAACCTATGCGGACACAGAGAGAACATGGAAACTCCACCCAGATTGGGATTCGAATCTGCATCCCCAGTGTTGATAGGCGCACGTAGTAACCCCTAAGCTACTCAAAATAAGACTTTAAAATACAGTACACATCTTTAAATAAGGACTGCCTCGGATATTTACCACTGTTTTTTAAAACGGGTGTTTTTATGGTAAATTGGTATGGTTCACTTGACAGACTGTCATTCAGTGCAAAATGTAAATATGTTTGTTTGGATTATAGTCGGTGGCTCCTACACCCACTATGTCATTTCACAAGACCAATTAAGGGCCAAGTTTTAGTCCACTGTAGAACAAATAGAGTGACCAAAAACTGACCAACCTTAATCAATTCCATTAATTCTATGTACAGAACAGTACGTCATTTGTGTGTATGTGTGGTTTTGACTTTAAACTGTATTATTTTTTAAACTTCATGTCTGCTGACAAAACTACTTTTCAAGATTCTATTCTATTCTACAATTTAATTCGATTTGATTAAATGTTTCTATTTTAGTGTGGATAATGAAATACAATAAGGGAATACAATGATGCAAACATAATATATATATATATATATATATATATATATATATATATATATATATATATATATATATATATATATATATATATATATAAGGACCATAAACTGAATGCCTGAGATATAATCATTACAGATTTAAAATTGTGAGGGCCAACAAAAATAACATCTGTCTCCAAACATCCATGAACTTCCAGAGGCCTCTACCTCGCAACTGAACTCTGAAACGCTCCGGTCAGGAAACCATCTGATTGTGCATTTAATGAACCCAAAAGTACAGCCCATGTTTATCCAGCTGTATCTGAAGGCATGTTCTAAAGTGTATAAACACAAAAAGTAAATATTCATCAGGGCCATGAATGCAGACTGATTGATCAGTTTAGCTACACAGGGAAGTGACCACACATGTTCATACGTGAACTTTGCTCTGTGGCCTAATTTTACCACCAGGTAAAACTGATTGTGCATCCATGAACAGGATATTTATATGGTACCACTTTCTATGAATCTGGTATTCTGGCTTTAGAACACTTGTCATAAGACTCCGTTAATGTCTATGGATGTTTATAACCACACTTATAAAGTATTATAAGAATAGGCCATAATGCTTTATAACAAAAAGTGACATAATGCGTTATAAAATGTAAAATGTAATAAAAAAATAAAATCAAACATTCGTTGACATATCATAAAGACAAGTGTCATAAATCTTTATAATGTTGCTGTTAAAGGAATGGCTCTTTTAAAAATGGATATGAAATAACAGCTCATAACTGTCCATGAAAGCTTACATTAGAGGCATTAGGTAAAGTGTTGTCATTCATTACCTCTATGAAGAAGAAGGCATCAGTATTAGTACACAATGACTTTATAAATTATAATAAATGCTCTTTAAAGACTTAGTAAAGTAAAGTGAAATCATCTTGTGTTATATGAAGTCATTCATTATGTTTTTATAACACTTAATAATGATTGTGATTATAAACATCTTCTGTATGCACATTAACAGAGGCTTACGGCATGTTATAAAGTGTTTTATATACATTCTAAATCTTTATGAATGCATTTATTATGCATTATAAATACCAGATTTGATATATATAGATGGACAGATGGACGGACGGACAGACAGATAGATATGCATACATATACTAACAGAGATTATCATTTATTTGATCGGTTATTGAGCACCTGTCCAACCAACTGTCTGAGTTTTATGGAATATAAATAAATGAACAATCAGTGTATTTTCCACTGACTAGTTCAGAAGGGGGGGGGGGCACAAGAAAAAACAATTAAAAAGTCCTCCTTCTTTTCATCCAAATGATTCCCACGCATTACTTGGCAGAGGATCTCTTGACAATCTCCAGAGGCTTTGCTTCTTTTCCAGCCTGTGAGGAACTTGTCAGGAAAAAGGTTTGCATTTCCCAGAGAAGAGTGTGGGCGAAAGTGAGAGAAATAAAACAAGGAGCAGAAGGGAAACTGGGGGTGGGTGGTGGTGTATGGGACCAAGTAGGGAATGACAAGAAAGAAAGAGGATGAACGGAAGAAAACAGGCTAGGGTGTGGCTTCTTGGAGCGCGATATGAAGAGACAGACTGGAGAGGAGCGACTTTGGCACCTCCCTTGAAATCCAGTAGGATTGCAATCGCCACAGGAAGCTTGTGAAGAGTACAGGAAAGCGAGGCAAATGAAAAAAGGCGTGGATGGGTAGGGCTGAGAATAAGGGCAACATTCACATGGAGAATTTCCCCGAGACCACCATGCTCTGACTTCTGCACTCTTGAGAGCGAGGAGTGCAGAAGAGGCACATTAAAGCAAAGTGAAAGAGATTTGCAGCCCATAATCAAACTATTGTTCTTGTGAGCCTTGACCCAGGGAGCAGGAGTGCATGGCTAATCAGTTTAACCTTGCTATACCGGACTTGACTTTTTGGCAGTTTCACATGATCTAGGAATGACAGCAGTGCCAGGATAGTGTCATGAAGAGCACCATAGCCTGCAGTACAGCAGGGCCAAAAAGCCCCGACCTCATAGCCACTCTGACCTGGCAGGGCACACCTCTGCCCGAGGGCCTGCCATGAAACCCACCAAACAAAAGCCATCTCTTAGACAGCTGCTGCTAACCTCTCCAACTGGCACTTCTCTTTTGGAGATGACATTATCCTTATTCTAATGAGGGGGCTCACCACCTTTGTTTTTGGATCAGGCCCGAGTGCTTGTTGTTTGACCCTGCTAGGATAGCCCAGGTCAGGGACCATGACAGAAGTGTCAAAACTGATTTGGAGTGATGGGTGAACCAACAGGTTGTGCAGATTGGCCCATATTTGCTCCTATATACTTAACAAGAACAAAAATGGGCTGTAGGACAATCACATGATGGTGGACAACTGAAAAGTGGGATTGATTGACACTCGAAAAGAGTTTTTGTATTAGTTTTTCAGTAGATGATAACACACTGTTGAAATAAATGGCATTTATCCTTCCTTCCAAAGTTTATATCTAAAAATTTTAAAGCATTTCTTGAAAATGGTCCATACCAATATAAAATATACACATTTAAAATACATAGTAAAACACATATATGTACTTTTTATGTTCTATGTTAACTTAAATTGATGAAAGAAGAAAGACAATACCTTTCAATATTTTTTGTCTGACACCCATAAGGATAAACGCAAAGAATATGTACTATTTCTGGGATTTAATTAAAGCCAAACCTCGTGACACGTGTCCTCTCCTTAGTCTTTTAAAACTCTTCTTCTCATCACCTCTTTAGTAGCTGCAAGCCAATTACCCCCGATGAACACTTGCAGCCGAAGCACTGAGACCTGCCAGGCCTTCTTGGTCTCCAGCCACTGGCAGAAAAGCACACTTCAGTTTGTCTTTATTAAGCAACAAGCAGGTTTAATCAACGCTGGGGGAGAGCCGTTCACTTTCTTCCCTCTAATGTGCCATTAGACTCCATTCTGAGCGACTGCAGCAGTTGTCACCCAAAGTGGAGAAGCCCAAAGTAATCAATGGTAGTTAAGAGCTGTAATTTATCACTATGCCACAGGCAGGATGGAGGAAAAGCAGGGGCTATTGCCTGCTGGAGAAGATGGGACGAAAGGATGACGTGACAGGAGTACCAGTGGACAGGTCAGTGCACAATTACTCTTCATCTCTCGCACGTTGACTGCTGTCAAAGGGTTTATCAATTGAATGGCATTAAAAGTCATTCGTTTCTGCATAAGAGCATTTTCGAGAACTTGCAAATGTTCATAGATCAAGATTTTCGCGCTCGAGGACCGATACCAAGTTCTCCCTCTAGTGTTGGAGTCTAGAGCTTTTGCTCACAGAACAGGCCACTGAAGCAGATGGATGCCTTTTCATATCGTTGCGTCTTTTAATATGGTGACTGTGGGAGAGGAAAGTAAAATGCTTCTGGGCAATTTTCACTCCATTTAAAATCTGAGTGATTGCAAAGCAGTGGAAATTGTGGCAGTACAAGGCTGATAAATGACGGCTCAGCTCTATAGCGGTAGGTTTAATTAGTCGTGTAGTCAGTGATAATGATGACAGAGTGATAATAAAGGAAGGTTGAGTATTTTCTCACTGTCATAGACAGTGTAGAGTTATAAGAAAACAATGATAACAGGGGAGCTTGCCATTAGGCTGACAGAGAGCATTGACTCATCAAAACTCCCACAAAGAAAGCATAGAGGCCTTAGAGCTAAATGGCAGACATTCAGAAAGCTGTGACAAGATCTACAGAATAGAACACAACTGCAGTCCAAACCCTTTGTGGACAGAACAAGCCTACTCAAGAGAGGTAACAAGAGCAAATAGATCCCTTTTACAAATTTCCATGACAATAGTGAAACAGGATTCGCATTCCTCTGCAAAATAGAAAATGTGTTAGATCATTTGTGAGGCTTATTCCTTTTTAAATGATTTATTTGCTGATTGTGGACAAATAAGGGCAGTGGCTATATTTTTTTTTATATTTTAACATAGTAATCAGAAGAAACATATCAGTAGCTTACTATATGATTTAATAAATTGCTTGCTATAAATTCCCCGTATAGTTTTTCTATGTCCTGTCCTGGGTGTATCTGCCCAGCGACCAAAACAAACGCCCCTGGATGGGCATGGAGAACCCGTCCGCCACCATAGTACAGGATTAAGCGGAAGGTGTATAGTGTGTATGGTAAAACACTCTCAATGGTAAAACGATGACATAGACAAACACTTATTACTCTTGCTGTGATTTGTTGCTTATGAAAATGTAATTAATGGACCAAGTGAGGGCAGTGAGAGCAGTGGCTTAGTGGTTAGCATGTTCTCCTCTCAGTGCTAGGGATTCCTGGTTCAAATCCCAATTTGGTTGGAGGTTCCATGTTCTCCCCGTGTCCGCGTGGGTTTCCTCCGGGTTCTCCGGTTTCCTCCCACAGTCCAAAAACATGGATCAAGGTCAATTGAATTATACAAATTGCCCCATATAGAGTGTGTTTGTGTGTCTATGTGAGTGAGTGTGTGCCCAGCGATAGATTGGCGCTTTGTCCTGGGTGTATCTGTCCAGTGCCCGAAACATTCTCCCCTGGATGCGCATGGGGAACCTTACCGCGACCCTAGTAGAGAATAAAGCAGAAGATAATGGATGGATAGATAATGGACCAAGTGCAGAGTAGACATTAGCTTTCTGTTTAATCAGCACACATATGCCCAGTGAATATAAGCAAAATGTGTGTTTTTAAGATATTTTAAATATATAGCTAATATATCCGTCTGGACTTAGTTTTTTTTTATACAAAAAAAGTATATATATATATATATATATATATATATATATATATATATATATATATATATATATATATATATATATATATATATATATGAATGCAGTACATGAAATTTAAAAGAGCCAGATTTTCCAAAAGTATCTCCATAAGTGGATCAATCCTTATTTCATACTTAGATGCTTGTGAGAAACTGGGCCATATAGAAATGTTCAATCAAAACACACGATTACGAAAACAAGTATGCTTTTATCTCCACAGAGTTCCAAGAAAACAGTCATTTTGTTGTTTATAGGTTTGACAGTAATGCTGTTTTCACATGCTGACAATGGATAACACTGAAAATCAAGCACACATAGCACACAACAGGAGATCACAGAGTCGAACGATTTAGCGCTGACCCCAGTGGCCCCACCTGCATGTTCCTCCTCACCTTAAAATATTTGTATTCTTCCAGTTTCATGCGAGTCATGTGATTCATCCGCACGCCTACTCAGCTAATTGTCTAGAAAGATTCAGGGCTGCGGTGCATGTGTGAAAGATGTTTTACTCGCAGTGTGGTTTGGCTTACGCAATTTAGATTTTTAAGCAAACTGATGTGAGTAATACATCAAGGTATTGCCTATGAGGCTCTGTGTATAAGCTAGGGAGTAAACCCTGAGAAAACAAATGACATCTACCAATTACCCACAAATCATAGTGCACGGGAATGGTCAGTGCTGGAGGTGGACGAGTGGTGGAGGGGGGAGAAATGTCGAGAAAAAAAAGAGAGAGAGAGAGAGAGAAGAATTTCAATTTCAAGAGTATTATTATTTTCATTAATCATGAGGTCCTGCCATAAGGCCATATACTTATGCCTTAGCTGAAGATCTATTATACGCTCCATTTAGTCCCAGCCATATTACCTCATATGTTTTCCTGGCTGACCAAATAAGACTTAAGAGATAAAACAATTTACTGTTCATTATGAGCCATGTCATTGGAATCAATCTATTAACCTGTATTAACTAGACCGGGGGTTGCACCGAGGCTGCTGAATGCTTTATGGAAGAGATAAATGGATATTATTATATTGAATAACCATGATCATAAAACGAATGCGTGTGCGCTGGAGGTGAGGCGGGGGGTTGGACACCTCTGTCCCCACACCAAACTATGTTTCATCACGAACTACCCACCTCAGTGGATGGCTTTATTTTCCCAGTGGCCATGCCGCCCTCCATCGCCTCTACACAGTTCCTGACCTGTGAAAGATTCTAACAAATTAGCTTCTATTGTGGAGCCAAAGGTGCCATCAATGAGGGGACGCTCGGCTGAGCCTAAAGTATGATGGGAGAGTGCGGGCGGCAGAGCAAAGACTCCTGATGTGATTGAATTAACCCTTTGCGGGAAACGGACGAGTGTAAAAGGGAAAGAGGATTCTTTTCTGGAACAGGTGGCCGGCACCGGAACGTATTTTGCCGCGTGAAAGGAATTATTCGCCTTTCAATTTAAACTAGATAATGAATAATTAAGGACCTTCGGCAGGTAGGATAGCTCACTACACATCTTAGATTAACATTCCAGAAGGATTGCCTTCATAGTTTTTAAGTATTACCCCGCCTCATATTGGCAATAACATTTCTGTTGTTGTTCTACGGCCTAGAACTTATTGACCTATCTGTGTATTGATGGGCTTGGAGGGAGGCTGATATTTGTATGGTAATGAATGTTTGAACTGCGTGTAGAAGGGGTCACTCATCACCTGATACCCATCGTGGTGTCTCAGCAAGCGTTTTGCTTTTACAAAAAGGATGGGTGATTGTGTTTGTGTTTTAGCCTTACACACCCGTGTGTTTGCATTATTCATGTAGACCCACACTACCTTACCCACAGCAGCAGCTCGGGCTCGCCGATGCTGTTATTTGCATTGATGGCATATGTAAAAACTTTTTCAGGGATGTACAATAATCTAACGTTATATGTCAACAGAAGCAGATGTTAAAGGAAGCAGAGCTCCGTATGAGGATGATTAAAAGGCTGGGAGGGTGGTTGAACAGGAAAGCACTATTAAATTAAAGCTTAAAGAAAACATAATTACGTTATTTGGACACATTACAGAAGGCAATAGAAATGACTTCAAACTAGGATTCATTAAAATAATTTTCAAATTGTGCTAAACGAGCTGTGTCAGTGCTCTGGCTGCAGGCTGTTTATGCACCCCCTCAAACAGACTCTCTCTCTCTCTCTCTCTCTCACACACACACACACACACACACACACACACACACGAACCAGGGTGCCTCAGGTGCCGGGATGATTGTCAGGAGAGCATAACCATCCTCGTAACGATCAATAAGAGCTTACATTATGCCACAGACGATGATCTACTCCGCTCTCTTTAGGCGAGAACGCTATCTTTGATTAGTCATAATATAGAGCTTCCTTCATTTTGAGCAGGACAAATTCTAAGGCTGGAGGCTAATATTAAATCACTTTTAAGTTGGAAAAGTTTTAATATGTATTCTTTTATTAAACTGTTTTTTAAACATGAGCTGTTATCGAAAACTTAAATAACGCTTCGAACTGAAATGAGGCATGCTCAATACTTTACAATTAAATGTTAAACCTCAGGGGACAAATCATTTATGACAAGCCAGCTAATTTGCAGCTCTGATATTCTGCATATTAGGATCAAAATAAATTTACAATTAATAGATGTAGTAGACATAATGCAGTTATTAAATTTATTTAATGATGGTTAGAAAAATTGTTAGTTTTACGTAAAATTTCAAGATTTTGCTGAATTAAATAAAAAGAATGAGCTATAAATAAATAAATGAATGAATAAATAAATAAATTACATGTCTACAAGTCTTGTTACCTTCATTTGGATACCACTAATGCCCTCCTAGTAAAGGAATTCAGCATTTCTGGGTAGAAAGCAGGCAAAAATAAAAAGAGGGAAATTAAGCTTATTATTATTAATCACAGAGACTTTGTCAAGTAACTGTTGCAGGATCAGTTTCAGCTAACCCAAAAAAAGGGAGGCAAAATTTATATCAGTTTATATTAGATTGTCTTTACTGATATCTAATTATTTAAATTATTAAACATGTTTGTGGACATAGATAATTACTATTAATTCATTATTAATTGTATTATAATATATAAATATACAGGTATATTTTTATATTTTTATAATTGTATGTCTTTGCCACAAAAATAAATAAATAAAATAAATAATAAAAAAAGATCATATTGCATCTTTAAAAGACACGCTTCTTCTTATTACTAGTTCTTTTATCCCTTTTGATTATTTGTATACTATAATACTGAAAAAGGGGGCATCTATAACTACTGCAATTTATTAATAAAATCTTCTGATTGACATTATATATAAAGATTTTTTAGATCTTTAATTACTCTAATATTAATTTTGTGTATCCATTAATATATTAACCAAGCTCAATTGCATATAAAGGAAATTTTATCTAGAATCATACCAATATTTATGAACCCTACCAATTATTAGAGTGGAAGGTTACATGACATTGTAATATATTTGATCTGATTTTTCACATATGCACATAGAGATTTTGCTCTATTTTACATTACAAAGATGACATACACCAGTTCAATTAGAGACAAAAGATGGAACCAAGTCAACATAAAACATAATACGACTTTAAAAGAATGTCCGTTGAGCAGAACACTACACCCTTTGAGTTCACTGACCACTTTAGAGGCATGTGCGTCATGTTAAAGTTCATTCCAGGAGAATGCTAGCAGATTTTTACTGTACGTTTTTCATACTAATTGTTTTTTCTGAGCAGCAAAGCAGCCGTCTGAATCACACTTGCGGGCCTCGAATGCGTTTGACAAATTGTCGCACCTGTTTCTGTCGCTGCTCTCGAGCTATGGAGTGCAGATGCTCAAGAATAGCAAAACCAAATGCAAAGACGGACCATCAAACAGACTCAAAGGAGCGTGTGAAGTCGCAGCGACATGAAACAGCTTTTGACGCAGCACTTTCAAGGCACAGATAAGTCTTTTCTTTGGCCGATCAAATGTATTCAAACCCATGCATCCTCGCTTTCTTCCACCAGAGAGGGACCGCGGTTGGACGGAAATGACTATGAAATGACCTTTTTGTGCTTCGGCGAATGTGTGCATAGGTTTGAAGATGCACACAGTCATCTAATCCTGAGCTTTTTATTTTTTTTTTATTTTTTTTATGATTGCTGTTGCAAATGTCTCTGGCGGAGTTAATCTCCCCTGTTCACTCATGCCTAGTGACATTTCCAGAAAATTAGCCCCTTTCAACTGAACTATGTGTTCTGTGCATTTAGAGATACATAGTAATAGCTCTTGTTTGTTTATTTAGTTGCTTTGGGAAGGCTGGACTCGTGCATCTGCTGCCATTATTGGTTTGGGCAGAGGTCAGATTGTACCAGCTTGATATCAGGTTTTATTAAAGTGTTCACAGTGTTAAGTTCTACATTACTTTCTGTGCTTATGTCTTAAAAATTTGGTTTCAGAATCTGACATCCAACATCTGATGCTCATGCCTCCTTAACATTAAAGCGATATGTGTAATTTTAAAGTAATAAAATGTCTTTTGAGGGGTTTGTGTTTCATAGTAACAGCACAGACTGGGTATGACGAACATCTGGTTATGTTTTTATGTTAAAGACAACTGAATGTATAATTTTTAACCTTTCTCATGATCAATGAGACTCCACGAGGTGATATCTTGCATGGAGCTCCAGGTCTAGGTTTATTGACAGTAATGTTGGACTACTTACATTTCCAAATAATTGCATTAACAGTTGTCACCTTCTTATCTAGCTTCTTACTTATGGCTTTGTAGCCCGTTCCAGCCTTGTAAGTCAACAAGTTTGTCCCTGGCAACTTTAGACAGCTATTTAGTCTTGCCCATGGTGGAGATGTTGGAGTGTCAGTGTTTGCTGAGTCTGTTGGCAGGTGGACTTTCATACAGGTGTCTCTCATGAAGGTTACAACCTCACTGAGATGAGGATGTGTCAGTGGTCTGGGGGAGCCAACATTGGTCATGGTTTTCAGGGGATCAAATACTTATTTCACCCTCAATAAAATGAAACTATTTTTTTTATTTGATTATTATTGAATTTTCTAGATTTTGAATTGTTGGATTTTACAAATTTTCAAAATCAGTGGGGAGTTCAAATACATATTACCACTGTATATGTGTGTGTATTTTGCAATAAGGTAAATTTTAAATTGGAATTAATATGTTAATGAAGAAAGAGTAAAAATAAACAAATTAAAAATCTGTTGGTCTGGTCTTTCACATGAGGCATGATTTTGCACATCACTGACACTTAGCGACATTGAGCAAGGGATGAGCACTGGGGGGGGGGGGGGGGGGGGGGGGGTCACATGGAAATAGGTTTGGATAGAAAATTAAGATCAAAGGTCACACAGCCCGGTCTGAAGGGTAACAGCAGATGAAATGTGACTATTTGTTTTAGGCCAAGACTGATTTCAACTGGACTGGAAAAGGTCAATGTGACATAAAAAAGGGATCCATCTCCATTGAAACAGGCGCCGCTTCTAAGCTCTTCAGGCGTCTGATTTTACTCGTGCATTTACACACTGGCTTGCTAAGTGCATCATTACTCACTCCGCAACAACTCTACCAGCCTGCAAGCAAGAGCCGTCTGCTTTACGGGTAAACAAGTTGTTTGTTTCTCCTCTTGTTTGCTGTTATTTGCCAATAGGAATATGACAGAAAGTACCTTAAAACCAAAAAAAAACAAAAAAAAAACAGCGAAACTGATCATGATGGGAATCAACCTCTAATTCAAGTGTGCTCTGATATAATATTCACCCATTATTACTAGCATTATTACTAGCATTTAAAATGAAAATGGTATTGGACAGAGACCCTGAGATTTACTCAGGGCTGAGTTTACCCAAGGAAATGCATGTACTTTCTGCCCTTAGCTGCAGCCCCACAAAGGGAAAAATAAATAAGGTTTTCGAAAGGATCCTGCACCACAGACTGGCCATTAGGGGACTGTGAGAGTGGGGAGGACATTGCGGTCAGAACAGCTTGATTTGTATCTGAGGTCCTACGGGATGGTAGAATTCACCAGGCCAATGCAAGAGAACTGCCCTTTAGCTATCCCCACAACACCCCAACAATAAGCCTGATGTGTGGGAGTCATGTTCCAGCCCTTAGCTATAACTGCTCTGTGTGTATTTTCCTTTGAAAGTAGGCACAACATACACTAGTTTAAACAAAAGTTGGAAATTTAAAAGCCTATCCAGCATTGATATAATATATATATATATATATATATATATATATATATATATATATATATATATATATACACCAATATGCACATATGCCATTTGAGTATTGCACATTTCTATTCTTTATTGTTTCTTTCATCTTTTTATTTCCTTATTTAATATTTAAGTATGTATCCATGTATCCATCCATCCATCCATCTATTAACATCTAGAATCTATAAAGATTGGAACAACCACAGATTTGTGATTAAAACTAAAATTGAGCTGTGACATTAAGGAAACAAGTATAGGCTAGACAGATTTGCCCTATTAGACTCCCTTTATGTGGATATGCAGTATGCATGTATCATACACATATACACACATACTGCATTTTGCACTACAGTACACTTTGCTATTGACATACCATATACCAATATGCACATATGCCATTTGAGAATAGCACATTTATATTTTTATTGTTTTTTATACTTTTATTGTTCTGTTCCCTCTTTTTATTTTCTTATTTGATATTTAAGTATCTATCCATCCATCTATAAACTGCCATGATAATTTTAAATGTTACACAATAAACATAAAGCAAATGTTTAAGTTTGGAACAACCACAGATCTGTAACTGAAATTAAAAGCGAGCTGTGATATTAAAGAAACTAGTTTAAGATAGACTAATTTGCCCCATTAGACTCCCAGTGGTGTGCCTTCTTTAAAATATGCAGGCTTATTTGTTCTGGATTAAGTGGATATCTGCTAGTCCTGTTGTCAACAACAAATGAACACATATCTAAGCCTGTTCCACCAGAGCAAGCATCACCATCACAAATATATCACCATTTTTAGTGACACATTTATTGGACACTCATACATGGTGAGTCATTAACATCAGAAACATGCAACTTGGAGTAAACAGCTTGTGGAACTTGTCTTTGTTAGTCAGCAGTCTTTTGCTTTGATGATTAAAGCGATACAATTTTATGCACATGGAAAAGCCAACGTTTTGAAGTTTAAATATCATTTTGAACTTGTGGCACTTTGATGATTGTCTACGTGGTTATATTGGACATGAGGAAAAGTCAGGAAAAGCAACTTTCAGGTAAACCAGTACTACTTTTGAAATATCTAAAAAGAAAGCTCCTGACAAATAAGTGAAAAACAATAAATAAATTGCAGACAGCCAAAAAGAGTTTAATGGTGGCTTAAGTGGGTGTTCATTCTAAAATAATATTTTATTGAAATGTAATATTGATCAGATTTATTATATTGACAATTATATTGAGATGAATTCCAGAAATATATCTGTAAATCAGAACACTTTTTTTATCTGTTTTTTTTTTTTTTTACCAACAATGAATTTAAGGTAGGAGAATTTCAACTTGTTCTTTATCTTATAAATGTGTGTGTGTGTCTTTTCTATACAAATACTTACCGCTGCTTCGATTACCATTACATTTGACATTTAACATACTTTTTCTTCAGGACCCTGCGGAGGTTTATATACTCTGTACAACCACCAAGACATCTACTTGGTTCAAGCAGCAATACCAGTGAATGATATTTTGCACAGAGGAAATTATATTTAGGTTGTATGAAAGTATTTTTGGTGTTTTAAATGTTTTTTTTTCCTTTCAGTTATTTACATGTTTTTTTTCTTTTTTCCAAAAAAATACAAGAAAAACAAACAAGAAGCGACGTTCATTCATTCATTCATTATCTTCCGCTTTATCCTCTATTAGGGTCGCGGTGGGGTCCCCATGCCCATCCAGGGAAGAACATCTCGGGCGCTGGGCAGATACACCCAGGACAGGGCGCCAATCCATCGCTGGGCACAAACTCACTCACACAGACACACCAAGACGCGACGTATTACGCATAAATTAACATTTACACCATTTGCAGGAGATGTCATCACAAGCCCTGGTCGAAAATGGTCTAAATGGTCTTGACTGAAGTCAAACACATTATACATCCTGGGAGAACATTTATGGCGCTGGGCAGACACACCCAGGACAGAGCGCCAATCTATGGCTGAGCACACTCTCACTCACACAGACACACCGAATACAGGGCAATTTAGAGCTTTCAATTGACCTTGAATCCATGTTTTTGGACTGTGGGAAGAAACCAGAGAACCCGGAGAAAACCCATGCCGACACGGGAGGAACATGGAAACTCCAGCCGAATTGGAATTCGAACCTGAATCCCCCACGCTGCGGGTGAATGTTTTAGCCACAACTTCACCATGCAGCCTTAAGCAAATTATACAGACTTTATTCATTTATTCATTCATTCATTCGTTATCTTCCAACTAATCCTCAACTAAGGTTGCAGGGGGAGATTTCCATGCCTATCCAGGGCAGAAAGTTTCAGGTGCTGGGCAGGACGTAAAACACAAGATCACTAACTACAATATAACTCAAAAATAATTCTAAAATGCATGATTATAATACATAAATGCATGATTAAACCTAGTTGTGTAATTAATTCAGTGAATTTTTGAGAAATAATGCAAACACAAAGCAAAATATAATTTTGATGTTAATTGTGGCTACATACACAACAGTGTATGCAGTACTTACAGTATATACATTTTATAAATTTACAGACACAAATATGCTTTACAGTAAGCCAATCGTCCATTCATATGATCTGTAAGGTTGGGGCAGATTACCTCGGTGTGATGGGGTCACATTCAATGGATCACTTAAGAGAAAGAAGCCATGAATTCATTGAGAAAGTCTATCCACATGATGTTCCCTCACCTTACTCTCTGAAGGTCACTGCAATCCCAATATACCAGCTGCAGAGGTAATCAGAGAGTGTTGATGAAGGAAGCCACGGTAATGATATTTTATGTTTCTCTTTACTTTAGCGTTCGAGTCATTAGCTTCATGTTGACATCATTCCATCAGGACTTATCGAAGGTTGGCCGGGAAATCAATAGGAATAAGATTAGCTAGTTCATATGAGGTTAGAAGGGCAATGTTAGTGGGCAATGTGCAAGGTTCACACAGTAACACCTTATGCTTTACCCCCCCACCCACCCACACACCTCCACCCGCACCTATGAAAACAAGGGACATGATGGGACCTGGTACACAATGTTAAAGAGATTATATTTTATTTATTTATTTTTATAGTAGGTTTCACCTAGAGGACAGATAAATAATAATAAATAATAGATAATAAAGGACAGTACATATACTGCAAATTTATTCTGTGTAATGTTGATATGCCTTAATACAATAGGATAATGAAATACATGTAATGCCATCCATCCATCCATTATCTTCCGCTTTATCCTATATTAGGGTCGCGTGGGGGTTCCCCATGTCCAAGCAGGGGAGAACGTTTCAGGCGCTGGGCAGATACACCCAGGACAGGGCGCCAATCTATTACTGGGCACACACTCACACAAACAATTTAATTGACTTGACCAAGTATTTGGACTGTGGGAGGAAACCGGAGAACCCGGAGGAAACCCACGAGGACACGGGGAGAACGTGGAAACTCCACTCAGATGGGGATTCGAACCGGGAATCCCTAGCACTGAGAGGCATACATGCTAACCACTAAGTCACCGTGCCGCCCTATACATGTAATGAATATGCAAAATGATATTGGGATAATTTTATTATTTTTGTGTGATTGTGTGTGTCTGTGTGTCCTATACAAATCCATACGTTTGCTACGATCACCACGACATTAGACATACTTACATTTTCAGACCCTGCGACGGTTTATATACTCTTTACAACAACAAAGAAGCAGCTTAAGATGTCTCATCACCTCTATGTGGTCCGAGCAGCAACACCAGTCAGTGGTGGCTGAGTGGTTAACTCCATTGTGTGCTAAGGAAACTTATATTTAAGTGATGTGAAAGGTGTTTTGTTTGGTGTTTTCCATTTTTAACTCTGCTGCAAAATCCAATTACGCATAAATTAACATTTAAATCAATTGCAGGAGACTTCATTCCAACCTAGGGCTAGGAAGGGGAAGTTTTTTATAAAAACAATGCGTGAACACACACACACAGAATTGACTGAATTGAATCAATGTATCTATTTGTATAATAGTTTCTTACACGGTGGCCAATCTGGGTGGAGTTTCCATTTTCTCCCCGTGTCCACATAGGTTTCCTCCAGGTTCTCCGGTTTCCTCCCACAGTCCAAAAACATGGATTGAAGGTAAATTGACTGCCCTAAATTGCCCCATATAGAGTGTGTTTGCGTGAGTGAGTGTTTGCACAGCGGGGAGTGTGCCCCCCCCCCGGACGCGAACCTAGTAGAGTATTAAGCAGAAGATAACGAATGAATTAATGTTTTATACACATAAAAACATTCTATATATCACATTGTGGGCGACACAGTGGCTTAGTGGTTAACACATTCGCCTCTCAGCACTATGGATTCCTGGTTCGAATCCCAATCTGGGTGGAGTTTCCATGTGCTCCATGTATCCTCGTGGGTTTCCTCCGGGTTCTCTGATTTCCTTCCACAGTCCAAAGACATGGATCAAGGTCAATTGATTTTTCCAAATTACCCCATATAGAGTGTGTGTGTGTGAGTGAGTGTGTGCCCAGCGATATATTGGCACCCTGTCCTGGGTGTATTTGCCCAGCGCCCAAAACATTCTCCCCTGGGTGGGCATGGGGAAGCTCCCCGCAACCCTGTTAGAGGATAAAGCAGAAGATAATGGATGGATGGATATTATATTGTTTTACACATTACTATACTGCTGTGTTGAGAAAGATAGGTCTCTCTCCGAGACTTCTCAATATTTTTTTTATCATAAAAACAAATACCAAGGAGTTTTTAAATTTTTTTTTATTGCTAGAGTTACTCCGTTTTGCTTTTTGGATCTTGATGCTGTTTTATAAAACACTATATCAGTAAACTGAACCTGGACTTGTTAATTTTTACACATTGTGTGAAGTTTTTATGGTCATTTCATAGAGACTCAACCAAACCGTAACCATAAATAGTACTACTACTGTAAACATGACTTACTTTAAACATACGATGTGTCTGCGTACTAAAAAGTGATTTTCATTATGGGGTTTGAGTTTATGAGTCCCCACAGTGTACAAATAGGTTTTTGTTCCCACACTCTGACACATACTGTACATACCGACTACACACACACACACCAAACACACACACACATAAGTACATTTTCCCAAAATTCCCATCCTGTCTGCACCCACACACTGGACAAAGTAATCGATTTATGGGAGGGGATGTGCTTATTTCCCATCTACTGAAGTGGCACTTCTAGTTTGTGTTGGGCATAACTGCATTATGGGTCAGATAAGGGAAAGCTAATGGTGACCCCCTCATCACTTCACTCCATAGCCAAGAGTCTTTTCATTAAGTGGTTTTGGTGGTTAGTAATGACTTTAAAGCTGCAAATGTAATTACTCAAGTGAAGTGAAAGATCTTTCCCATGTTTCCTCTCTTGTTTGTTTGGATTAAAATAAATGGATTTTTTTCATAAGAATCCACACCACTGTGGTAGTCATTTTTAAATTAGTCTGCTGTTAGGATACACACATTTATATATATATATATATATATATATATATATATATATATATATATATATATATATATATATATATATATATACACACACACAAACTATATACATATTATACTAACTATTTTACTTAGGTTTGCATCTAAATTTAAACACAGTATTAGGGGTTTGGGAATGTGTTGTATGTAATTAACTTTATTTCACCAAATATCTATCTGTAATTTGCTAATTTACTCGTTTTCTGTAGCAGCACCTTGCTTTTTCAAATAACCACTTAACATTTTAATATGATTAAAGCTGAGCTACAAATTCATCCCCAGAAGGCTCCACTGATGCAGATTTGTGTTTTATGTAAATAATGAGTTCTGAATTGCCATTTCCAGCAGATTTTCTAGTAATTGTATAGCTTCGACTGCATATTCGAATCAATTCCGTGCCATGTACAATTGCACTAGTCATCTAGTTTTTTAAGGCTTGTTTCTTTTCAACATTTTTACATCCCAAACAACAGTGGGCTTACCTATTTTTGCCTTTAACTGGCTGCATTGTCTCTGGAGTTAATTGGTTTCTTCAAGTCCAGGTAGTTACTAAATGTTTTGGTAGCGTCAGAAGCTCAGCACTTTTCCATTAATGGCCCGTGAAATGAAATGTTTGATACTGCAAATAAAATCAGTGATATTCAAGGATGTTATGGTAGGTAATGCGTAGAAACAGCCATTTAATGGGTCCTGGAAGATTGGGGTAGTGTCAGCCGGAACCGCCTGGGCCCTCTCCTGACATTGCAGCTCGCCTCTTCATTCCCTTAACGACTGTCTGCGCTGATTACACAGCCATTGGCAGGCTTAAAAACTACACAGACATGCTCTATTAGTAGTCCAATTAGAGTCATTAGCATATTCAGCCTCATTCTGCCCTGATGATTGGGTGACACAAATCAGAGATTGGTGAGGTACTGCAGGCATAATGGCAAGCTTAAAAGACCGTGGTCACTCCATTATCAAATGCTTGTTTTTTTATGTCATAGAGTTTTGTGGTTAAAAGGTTAATGTATTAATCCGCTTAGTCATTGTGTTGATGGTGCAGTTGTGCATTGCCCCCAGATCCAGCCTCCTGGTTGTGCAGATGTGTTATTGTGAGAACTTCAACCTTTTACATGACAGAAATACAGCGCCCAGGGACAAAAATTTACTTACAGATGTGATCTTATGAGGAACATATGTATAAGTATTTTTTTTTTATCTTAATTATTTACCATTCCACAACCAGGCTGGTATATTAAAAACATAAAGTAGTCCGTTCACCATTTGTTTTGAGCTGAAAGTGTTTATCCATTTTATAGAACTTAGACCATAGTATATGTTTGGCAGTTCTGACAAAGATAAATTGCATTTTATTATGTGTATGTTATGTGTGTGTGAGTGTGTGTGCGGATGGGTGAGTCAGTGTAAAGGGGTGACTGACAGGCTTTAATGAGTGCAGCTGCGTAACAGTGTCAGGTGCTGATGGGACTCAGGCTTCATTTTACCTCTTTGCAAAGGTTATGTCCATTTTGTGAAATGTATTTATTTATTTATTTATTTATTTATTTTAATAACACAATTAATTATTGACAATGTCGTATCAGATTACAGCTATTAAAACCAATTACATTTATTTATTTTTGTTATATATATATATATATATATATATATATATATATATATATATATATATATATATATATATATATATATATATATATTTCCTAGAATAAAGGTAACAGTCATTACATTTTTAAATTTTAGCATTTTAAAATCCTTTGACATGAACACATATTTCATTCTATCGCATCTTTCTCCAAAGGGTAAGATGCGGTGAGCTTGGAATATAAATGATAGGGCAAATTATTATAAACCACTAATAGCAGAGGATGGCCTGGTGGGCCAAGGTTATCCCCCATATTGCGCCAATGGATCATTGAGAATATGTTCTTTCAGTCAGACTTGATGGCCTGATGAAGGTTTAAGATAATACAATATGTCAAGTGGGTTGAAGTATGCATTTGCTTTGAAATTGAATGTCCAGCATGTTCTGCCACTTCCCCTATGCTTCATCCTCTATAATATCAATCGCATTGTATTTGTCTTCACTGAAAGAGGGCAGAATATGCTTGCTTTGCAGAAACTTTCCTCCTAAATTGGACATAGAGGTCCATTCGGGTGTCAAGATCACATAGAACCTCAAGGGCAAGCCCCACGGCTATGACGCATTATCATTCTCTACCTTGTTTATGTGCCTATATGTCTTTACAGGGACTTATTTTGTGGTGCATCTCAGCTTAAAAAGGCACAGGATCCAGTTCTGACAGACTTCTGAAAATGAAGATGGATTTGCCACTAAATTTCTAAAATATTTCGGAACAAATAAGTTGAAATCCATGCAACCAAAACACCAAAATCAGCTGCAAATAAAATCCAGACATCTAAAATTATACAATTTGTTATAAATGAAATTGGGAAGTCTGCATGTCCTCCATGTGCCTTGGCAGGTTTTCTCCAGGGTCTTTGGGTTTCTTACACATTTCAAATAAATTGCGGAAGGTAAATTGGAGATAAATTGTCTAAGGATTGAGGGTATACATATCAGTGCACTCGTGTCAGACTCAAGCACAGAAAAATTAAAGGGTACTATCAGGAACGACATCCGATGTAAAACTATGACAAGTCAATTAACAGAATCTTTATTTATTCTTAAATTAAGGAATTTCTTTTGGTGTTGGTGTCAACATATAAACGTATACAAAATAATAGTAGAAATAAATACATAAATATTATGTGGGGCAGCACAGTGGTTTAGTGGTTAGCATGTTCTCCTCTCAGCGCTGGGGATTCCAGGTTCAATTCCCAATCTGGCTGGAGTTTCCATGTTCTCGCCGAGTCTGCGTAGGTTTTTTCAGGGTTCTCCGGTATCCTCCCGCAGTCCAAAAACATGTATTCAAGGTAAATTAAATGCTCTAAATTGCCCCATATGCGTGTGTTTGTGTGTCTGTGTGAGGGAGTGAGTGTGTGCAGCAAATTTTTTTTTTGTGCCCTGTCCTGGGTGCATCTGCCCAGCAATCGAAATGTTCTCCCCTGAATGGGCCTGTGATACCCCCATATATATATATATATATATATATATATATATATATATATATATATATATATATATATATATATATATATATATATATATATATATATATATATATATATATATATATATATATATATATATATATATATATATATATATATATATATATATATATATATATATATATATATATATATATATATATATATATATATATATATATATATATATATATATATATATATATATATATATATATATATATATATATATATATATATATATATATATATATATATATATATATGATATGATATAATATATAAAACTTACACGTATTTACACGTACTTACCTTGGTATTGTGTGGAGTTGGCATGTTCTCGCTATGGTAAAACATGGAATTACACTGGTTTGCTTGTCAATTTTAAACCCATGTTCAAATATAAAATAGAGATACCAACTTGCCATAATATGTATGTATGTGTCATGTTCGCATTTCTGCCTCTAAATAGACTCGCAACCATTGCAAGATGTTTCTGTGTCTATGAGCACTGAGATATGAAATAATAGGATGTGACATAAATGCATCAACCTGTAGGATTATGATGGTCTTTTATGCTTCAAATGTAAAATCTCACACTTTTGGAGCTTAATGATTGCATGTCTTACACAATCACTTTCACTGGTAAACATGCAGGTAGTGGTCCCACAATGAGTCTGGTCTTTGTGATAAATATTCTCTAATTGATGACTGGCTCAGATAACCAATGTGCCTTTAAAGGTTATCTGTTAGTCTGTCAGATAGGCTTCATTTATCACAGTTTATCTTTTATCATTGTGGTAAGTGGCTACCTACAGAAATCACAGCAAGAGCTAAAAATTGCTTCCCATTATCATATAAGAATTACAGAGCAGTTAATCAAAGAGTTTTGATTCAATAATTAACGTGTGTATTAGTGAGGGTTTATTTGCTTTATTGATTTTCTTTCTTTTTTTAGTTGAATTTTGAATTTAACATTAAATGCAATAGACCTGTTTGGTGTACAGTATATTCAACCCAGTATCAACTTTATCTAAAACAAGCACAAGTGGCTGCCACCCTTTGCATTATGAGCAACTCTGTGGATTTTTAATGTTTAAAATGTTTTGTGACATCAGCATTAAAGATTATAAAGTATTATCCATCCAGCCATTATTAACGGCTTAATCCTCCACTAGGGTCACGGGGGGTGTGGGGTGTCTTCCCTATGCCCATTCAGGGGTGAACTTTTCAGACACTGGGCAGATACACCCAGGACAGGGCACCAATCTATCACTGGGCACACAGACACACACACAAACACATTATATATGGGGCAATTAGGAGCATTCGATTCAACTTGATTCATGTTTTTGGACTGCGGGAGGAAACCCACGCAGACACCCAGATTGTGATTCTAACCAGCAATCCTTAGTGCTGAGATGTGCTAGCCACTAATCCATGATGCAGCCTGCTATAAAGTATACTTATATTATTCTATAAAAGTAATTTTAATCAAATTACAATAAATGCCATCGACTGTTTTCATTTGATCTAATAAAAATTTCCAAAGTTTAATTTTAATATAAAAACCAGAACCAGAAACAACTAAATATTAATTCTGCAAACCATGAACAACACATCTAGTAAAATCTGTCTCTTTTTAAAATCTGAACAGCAACCATCGATTGGTATAATCAACAAAATAATTGGATAATGGAACCCACAAGACAATGGATTAAAGACATTGCCGGGACCAGTGTTACACAGTAATGTCCTCATTAATGAAACCTTCTGTGTGAATTTACAGAGCACTTCTTACAGTGGCTTCGCTGGCAACACCGAAGATTTATTCCTTCTCCCCCATCCCTCTTTGGCAATTAGACCTGTGAAGGTGGCACCCCCTTTGAAAGAGGCTTTTAGATTAATCATATTATCTGAAGCTTCTGAAACACGAAGCCTTCTTGACCTCCCCTTCCATAAGAATCCATTATCTTAAACTATCGCGGTAATCCTGGCATTGGGAGGGAGAGCGAGGGAAGGCAGAATCAAGCCTAATAGATGGCAAATAAGATTAATCTATGATCTAAGTGCCGATTACACTTGGACCTGCCCTTGAACACTCAGGTGTAACCTTGAGATCTGCATCCAGTCTGGGCCAGCAATTGGATTGAAAGCCCCCAAAGGGCCGGCGGACGGTGGAAAGACCCTTCTTCCAGACCTCACCCCAGAGAGATCAAAGGCCAAGCAGCTTAACCCTCACCAAACCTCAAAAGGTGTTAAATATCTCCAAGCTAATGGCAAAACATGCATCTGTCTAAGTCGAAATTGGTAACTGCTGCTAATGTATTTATGTCAACTGTCATTATTACAATTTACAATAAGCCTGCATATTGTTCTTAGGAACCAAATATTATTACCCCTACTAAATTAACCAAACACAACAGGTGCAAAATGTACATAAATAAAAAAAATGATTTAAATGTATTGGTGATAATTGCATAAAATGAAAAGTATGCAAAATATATGTAATAGATAAACTTTTCATATAAAGAAACAGTTAAGGGGTCAAGTACTTTGCAAATTACACTTCATCCTGGTTGTATCGAACTTTTTGCATGTCATCCAATTTTCATCTGAGAAGACCCACATTTAGAGATCCCCGTCTGAAATTTGAAATGCCTGTGTGACACTAAATAATTGCCTTGAAATGGTCGTTGCATTTAGCATATTAGAATCGATAGTTAGTGAGTGTCTCTCACTCAAAGTTCATGTCCGCCCCTCCTCCCCAACACTTGGGATCACCAGAGGCACCCAGCCTTGTGGATCGATGCTTTCTTCAGTTTGACTCTGAAGCTGAGTGTTTGATTAATCTGCTCGGGCAGCGGGTAAGGAGGCCCCGCACACAACAGCAGACACCTTTATGCCATTAGGATGGCTCAAGTAATGAAATTTTATTTAATTTGTCAGGAAGAAAGTGCTAATGTTAAAAAAGGCTTTGGATAATAAAAAAAAAACAGTGGAAGATTTTAGAAAAAGCTTCAGGCAATTACTCCAATGGTCTCTCGTCCAGGCTGTGGAATATTTGCATTGCTGTCATGGAGGTCTTAGAAGTAATTAAATTAGGGTGCTTCTCTATTTTTTTTTTTTTTTAAGGGTTCTGCCATGCCTTGCATGTATGTTAAGTACCAGAGGCTAACAGACATAGACAAAGGTTTTATACTAAAGTGATAAATTAAGTGCAGTAGCATGACCGTGGCACCCTATCCTAATTGATAAGCAGTTCAGTTGTAATTAAAGCTATTAATTAATTATACAAAATAATAAATATAATTATTACATACAAAAAACAATAAAAAAAACTTTATCCATGAATATCCATAATAGTAAAATTAGTAGTAGCAACAATAATAATAATATTATTATTAATAATCCATCCATCCATTATCTTCTGCTTTATCCTCTATTAGGGTCGCGAGGGGGTTCCCCATGCCCATCGAGGGGAGAACGTTTCGGGCGCTGGGCAGATACACACAGGCAGGGCACCAATCCATCTCTGGGCACACACTCACTCACACAGACACACTCTAAATGGGGCAATTTGGTGCAGTCGATTTACCTTGATTCATGTTTTTGGACTGTGTGAGAAAACCACAGAACCCAGAGGAAACTCACGAGAACACGGAGAGAACTCTACCCAGATTGGGATTCGAACCAGGAATCCCTAGTGCCGACAGGCGAATGTCCTAACCCCAATAATAATAATAATAATAATAATAATAATAATAACAATAATGGGCGGCACGGTGGCTTAGTGGTTAGCACCTTCGCCTCTCAGTGCTAGGGATTCCCGGTTCGAATCCCCATCTAGGTGGAGTTTCCATGTTCTCCCTGTGTCCGCGTGGGTTTCCTCTGGGTTCTCCGGTTTCCTCCCACAGTCCAAAAACATGGATCAAGTCAATTGAGTTCTCCAAATTGCCCCATATAGAGTGTGTCTGTGTGAGTGAGTGAGTGTGTGCCCAGCAACGGATTGGCGTCCTGTCCTGGGTGTATCTGCCCAGCACCTGAAACGTTCTCCCCTGGATGCTCATACCCACCTGCGACCCTAATATAGGATAAAGCGGAAGATAATGAATGAATGAATAATAATAATAATAATAATAATAATAATAATAATAATAATAGGGTTAGCAGTTAGTACATTCGCCTCTCGGAGCTGGGGCTCCAGGTTTAAATCCCAATCTGGATGGAGTTTCCAAGCTCTTCCTGCATCATCTGGGTTCTCGCTGGGTTCCCCGGTTTCCTCTCACAGGACAAAAATAAATGGATTTAAATTGAGTTGGATACTTAAAATTGCTTCTAACTAAATTGCCCCTATATTATAATGTGTGAGTGAGTGTGTGCCCAGCGATGGATTGGCTGTTCTTCCCTGGATAGGCACGCCACTGTCCCGCCCCCCAGATCAGCGACCCAAGTAGAGAACACGTACGTATTTTTAATATTTAGTAGCAGAAAAATCCCTACACCTCGCGTTTGATAGTAATCAGACATTTTCAAAAACACTGTAACCAAGGCCTCAATCCCATCTTAGGTATATATGTGTTTCAAATTTATTGGGGGGGACCACACGACCGGAGCCGTTAAGAAAAAAGGTCTTAAGAACAAAATAACAATAAATCCGAAGGTGCCTGTGTAAAAGCTGACATCTCTATCAGGGTATATCAGCATCGTTTCCCACTCTGCACAGGCCTCGCTAAGATAGATGAGTGAAATGGCCTGGAAATGTATCTGACCGCTGGCTTACTCTAATGAATAACCTCCACTTTGGGTCCTGCAATGTAAGCAAAAAGTCCAGCTCACAGGCGCTTCGAGGCGCTGTCATGAATCTAACCCGACAGCCGACATAATATCAGGGCGACAACACTTGTATGACTTCCATTTTCTTTGCTTTCTATTGATTTTCACTTAATAACTAGGGGGGAAATACTAAACGTCTGTGCTGAGTACCTAATAAATCCTGTCTGAGCTTTTTTATTGAGGAGAATTTAATAAAAGCTCAGGCCGGGCATGGGGATTTGTCTCTGCCTTGAGAGGACAAAAAAAAAAGGGGAGGCGAGGAGAAATAGAGAAAGAGATGTGCAGAAAGCATAAGCCCACATCCTCATTAACTCAGCTGATCTCGCCTCCTGATCTGCGGAGGTGTATGGTGCAATTTGCCCAAAGGTTAAACCACATGTTATACGGCAAGTGTTTGATGTTATCTAAATGATGTACACATGCTGTACTCAGTAAGTGGTAAATTTTAGACTAACCTTAAGACATAATGAAACCTTTAATGTCTAAAAGAAGCCATACTTTTATACTTTTCACTTGAACCTTTTGCAAAAAGTGATAAAAGTCATAATTCCTTTATTTGAAGTGAGCATTTTGTAGCCCTTGCCATCCACCTGTTGTGTGTTTTGGATCATTGACCTGCTGGAGGAACCAACAATGCCCTGAAGAGCTTTTCAGACAAATTGTGACAAAGTCCATAATGTCAAGTACCCTAATGAAGGGTCATGGGAGTCAAACCTTCATATAACTTGGTCTCAATCATACTTCTATAATCACAAGCTTTTAAATGCTTTGTTGGTATAGTGGTAACATATAGTTTTGAATACGTGGAGACATCAATTAGCAGCTTTATATATATTTTTTTTATCCTCCAGCAATGATTCTTGGGGATTTTTACCTGTTTTACATTAATTTATCAAATAAACATCTTGTTTTGTGGTAACATTGTAACAGTGTAACATTGTTCTAATCATTTTTATCAAGTTTTTTAAATTCATTTATTTATTTATTTATTTTATTGTTTTTCCACAAATGTGAACTCTCGTTTTATTCCATGTCGCTGTTTCATGTCTGGCTGTTTTTTTTCTCCTTTTCATAATATGAACCTAGATTTTTAATATCATTTCACGAGTCTGATTCTATTGCAATAATTGAAGAAATCTAGGGGTAAGGGGCAATACTTTAAAGCAAGGTTAACTAAATAACAAATATATATATATAATCATAATATTAAAAAAATTATGAAATAACAAAAAGTTTGCAATTTGTCAACCTTTAAAGTGTCCTGTTATGCAAAAACTGTGATGATTATATTGCATAACGTGCCACTTACTGAGTATAACCCTAGGCTTGAAGTTCCCACAGGTCCACATGACAGTCGGTCTGTCCATTTATTTCCTGACTTAATTTATCTATCCACTCATTTTCTATTTATTGAAAAAACTATTTTTTTGTGTCTGTGTGTGTGCATGTGTGTGTGTGTGTGTGTGTGTGTGTGTGTGTGTGTGATCAAAACACCTGATGACAATCCTCAATATGGAAGTGAAAGCTGCTTTTAGATGCTCTCCAATATTGTGGAAAATGCCTTTGTTTGAAGAGAAAGGTCATTGCTCATATTTCCAACCAAAAACTCCTCCTCCTTAGCATTTCACACTATTATTTGTTTGGCTCCACTACAACAGAGATCAATATCAATAATTCATCTGATAATTAGAAGCTTATCTGGTTTAAGCGCACAATACAGCCTTTAACAAACAGATGACTGAGATTAATTAATTAAATAAGCATGAGTGGTGTATGTATGTACATGAAGAAGATGCCTTTTACATACACAAATAACACATAATAAAACAAATACTACTATTAGGATATTTTTTTAATATTCAATTCATTTTTATTGACCACTTCCCAGTGTAATGACAGTGTAAATAGAATGAGTTTATACAATATCCTATAATCAGTGTTTATCAATGTAATTTCACAATATTCCAGAAAGCATCTTATGATGCTCAGTGCTCTCTGTCTTCAAGTGCTCCATAAATGCTCATGATGCCAAAGTCAAATGTTTTTCAGATAAGACCATGACAATCAGCAGTCCTTGATCTTTAGTTCCAATAGTTTGTGGTATTCTTAAGATCAATAATACATTTTTATTTGGTGACAATCAAGTTCAATTGTTGACATCTTTTAAATAGAAATATTTTATCTACTGGTATTAGAGTCTGGGCTCCAAGTGTAAATTACATCAATTTTAAAGCAACAACAGTGGTTAGGACATTCACCTCTCACCACTAGTGATTCCTGGTTTGAATCCCGATCTGGGTGGAATTTCCATGTTCTCCCTTTGTCTACATGGGTTTCCTCCTGGTTTTTCAGTTTCCTTGCACAGTCCAAAAACATGGATCAAGGTCAATTAAATTTTCCAAATTGCCCCATATAGAGTGTGTGTGTCTGTGTGAGTGAGTGTGTGCCCAGTGATAGATTGGCCCCCTGTCCTGCCCAGCGCCCGAAACATTCTTCCCTTGATGGGCATGGGGAACCCCCCTCGCAACCCTAGCAGAGGATAAATAGGAAGATAATGAATGGATATTATTATTATTATTATTATTATTATTATTATTATTATTATTATTAATAATAAATAATAATATTAAAGGGCGGCACGGATCGCCTTTAAGCGCTGGGGATCCAGGTTCGATTCCCAATCTGACTGGAGTTTCTGTGTTTTCCATGTGTCCGCATGGGTTCACTCCGGGTTCTCCAGTTTCCTCCCACAGTGCAAAAAACATGGATGCAATGTAAATTGAATGCTCTTAATTGCCCCATATAGTGTTGGTCTGTGTATGTGTTTGAGTGAGTGAGTGAGTGTGCCCGGCGATAGATTGGCGCCATGTCCTGGGAGTACGTGCCCAGCGCCCAAAATGTTCACCCATGGATTGCATAATGACCCACCCCCCATGACCCTAGTAGAGGTATAATAATAATGACCGCCTTACTTTTTTACCTCATAAATAGTTGTTTAAACTAAGAAAAAAATAGTAATTATAAATTATAAATAAATAAATAATGGATAAAACATATGACTATACTAAAATTAAAAACAAATAAAAATTACAATAAATTTAATCAATTGTTTAAAAAAAACTCGATGTTAAACAACTACAACAAATCATTATTTCTTTAATTTTGTCTGTTTGATTTTCACAAGTACAACTGCATGTGCTCAGCCCATCAATCTTCAATGGTCCAATTTGCATAAAATATACATTTATTCATTAGGGAGATCAATCTTCTCATATGCAAGCTTTCAAAAGAGTGACACTTTAGCTTTGTTTTGTGCTAAGTACTCAAAATGAATGGAAATAAATACTCACATACTACATTGTTAGAGCAGACTATAAAGTCCATTGAATTATGCATCATAAATAAAGTGTTAATTAAAAATTATCGCATTTACTATTTACATTTACTATTTAAAAATAGTTTTTTTAATTGCTATGGATGGTAACAAAAAGGTAACAATGGTAAACTGTTCCATGAAATGTCATCGCGTGCCAACATATTCATTTATTATTCAAAATACTGTTAAAAAACTTATAGCTGAGTCTTGTGTATGCACAAGATAAAATTAGATACGATATTTAGTCCCTCCATGAGGACATTTTCTACTTAAATAGTTGTGTGAGAATTTGCAATCAATGTTTCATCCATATGTTCAATAAAAACTACTATATTATTAGTATAGTAGTTTTAGAGTTACATATTTATAGTATTTTTATATAACTATATACAAAAAAACACCTCTTTTTCTCTATACTCACTGTCTATTAGTACACACACACACACACACACACACACACATACATATATATATATATATATATATATATATATATATATATATATATATATATATATATATATATATATATATATAAAGAGAGAGATAGAGAGAGAGAGAGAAAGAGAGAGAGTTGTGTGATTTGTGATATGAATGTGCATATCTTTTTCTCTACACTCATTGTCTATTGTCTATATGTATAAAAAGCCACTGATTTTTGGATGAATAGTTCTGGTCATTCATTTCTTTTGTAGTTCATCTAAAAGGTTTTCAGTATCAGTTCAACATCTGAGTTCTTTGCAAGCTAGTTCTTCCACACCACTCACCCAAAAATGACTTTATGGAACTCATTTGGCCCTGGGCCATAGTCATGCTGGAACAGGAAAGGATCTTTTTCTAACTGTTCCCAGAAACGAATCACAGTTGTACAAAACAAGTTCCTGAAAAATATGTTTTAATCTTTGTCTCTATATAATATACATACTATGTGATTAATTTATTTTAATAATTAAATAAAGTATATATTTAGTAATCGATCTCTGTCTAGCACCACAAGCTTGTTTTCCACAGTATGAATCCTGACCGACTTGTGAACTAAATAAATGATCCATAAGTAATACACTTGTAAAATCATCTTGTGCAAAATGTATAACGTAATACTGCAGAACACACTTAACACTTGTGTGTGATTCTCCAACTTTGCGTTTTATTAAATGTTGCCCAGTGAATGGAAGTCACATGATTTCCTAGAGGGCAGATTAAATATGCATATCCTTACTGCAACATGAACCTTGGCATCCCTCGGTTAATAGATCACATTAAGCTTTCACTGATCCTTTAAACCATGTTAAAGGCTCATCATTCTACCAGACACACGATGCAAAAGGACATGTGATCGTACGAGCACAGCCTGTCCGGAAAATGGCAAAATATGAATATAATGGCAATAGTGTACTTTAGATAGTAGTCTAACAAAAAAATGCCAAAACCAGGCTAGGAAACTAAACCAGCTGCCTAAAAAATTCAATATACTTTTTAATTAGCATTTATTGTTTGTTCATTACGTATGATAGCAACCTTAAGGAAATGTGAATATTATGTCTTTTGCCGTTTCACTGTCAGTTTTTCTATTTTCTGTTATAAAATATAAAACTTACTCAAATCCTTGGTGTGCCACTGTGACAACACAAGCGAAGTGGATTCTACTTCCTCATGGAAACTGCATAATAAGGAGCCAGACATGGTGCTGTGGACAGGGATAATGTAACTGTTGACTATTAGGATAATGAAATTATATGCTAGCACATTTGGGCATTAATCACTGTTGTCAGTAAAACATTTGCAACCGAGAGCCCGAGCAAAATGAACGAGCTATAAATAAATGTGAAGTGTGGAGAAACACTTCCACATGATCATTTTAAGCTGACTTAAAATTGATGCTATTTATTAACAGAATAAATTAATAAACAAGTGTGTGGGGGGGGGGGGGGGTAAGGCTACGCCCTCATTTACAAGCCATCTTCTAATTTTGCACATATGAAAGTTTAAATAAGCAAAGTAGGAGTGCAGAAAAAGGCAAAGAAGGTCACACAAGAAATAATTAAACCTAAAACTAAAGGTAACACTTTAACTAAATCCGGACTTCATAATGCATTATTAACACATTTATAAAGCTTTATAAAATATATATAATTCTTTATAAAACTTGTTATAAGCCTTTGTTGGTGTTTATAGATGTACATAACCACACTCATAACGTATGTGCCATGAGGCTTTATAACACAAAGTGGCATAATACATTAAAAATTCTTTATTTCAACTGTTCATCAACTTTTTATAGAGACCATCGACATGTAACCTTAATATGAGTTTAACGAATGCTTTTCCTGAAAATGACTTTATAACTGTTTATAAAACTTATAAGCTTTACAGGCATAAAGTGTTGGCATTAAATAACTCTTTGAAAGAGACTGCATACATAGTTATACAAAAGCTTATAAAAGTATAATCATCTTGTTTTAAGTAAGAATGTCTGAAGATCCAAGGAATCATAAGTTGAAATAAGTTCATATTATAATTCATTATGGCACTTTATGTCATAAAGCGTTATGTCAAATTGTTATAACAGTTTATGACTATGAATATGAACATCTATGTACATTGGAAAAGGCTTATGACAAATGTTATAAAGCATTATGAATACTATACATATGCCCTAATAATGCATTATGAATACCGGATTCATAGAAAGTGTTACCGAATTAACAAATAATCTTTGATATATAATAGATGTTGCTTTTGTGTAATGCATTAGAGAAAGGATGATAGAGCGTTTTACAATAAGTCTATCCAAGCAATTAGCACCGCACAATGGCCTGTGATTGCTGAACCATTTTCTCTGCCTTGAGTTACAATGTCGCCACTGTGTAGTGGCCTTATTTCACTGAATCTGCCCCGATACCTGATACTGTGCAGTAAGCCACATTTGGTACAACTGATTTTACCTACCTGTTTACATGGAACTAATCTTAATCTTCTTTTTCTTTTTCTTTCGAGGATATAAGGGTGTTGGAGTGAGTGGGGAACTCGTGGGTGGTGGGCTCTTACTCACTTTTACATAAAGCACAGCAGATATAGTGTGTCTTTCACACATTATTAATGGGACATTGATAGTACAGTATCCCATCACAGAGAGTAATCAGATTTAGATTTAAACCATTCACCGGAGGCAAACAGCTTAGAGAAGAAATGTGTCAAGCTTGCCTCCTATTAGAATGGTCTCTCTGTCTCCCAACCTTTCTTTTCTTCGTATGAGAATGAGCACTGCTGGGTCAGGCCTTTAAAAGGAGCCATATTGTAATGGATACGGTTTTCTCACAATTGAAGGCAGAGGTAAGAGATTACTGGACAATTGATTTAGCAGAGGAGAGGAAACTGGGTATATGGGGACGATAACCCAGGCAGGTCAAGAATCCACCTAAACACTAGGCACATTTAAACATCCCATGTTTTAGGGCTGCAAAAAGAATAAACATCTGAGTGAATAGGCTGATAGAGAGGCTAAAATTATCCAGTTGCAACCCTCTCATTGTGAAAAGTCTGAGATGCTGGAAAGATTACCGGGTTAAACCGTCAACTCTGTAGATGAGATTCTAGATGACGCTTTCGTGGCCAAGTTTTGCACTTTCTCATTTTTTTTTTCCCACGCAATCCTATTACTGGACTGCAGTCATTCAATCTGTTATGATTTGTACCACTTGGTAAATCCCCATTGTTTCTTAACTTTTTAACATAGGGCAGCACAGTCTGGCTTCGGTTCTCTTCAGTGGGAAGACCAGAGTGACCAAGTGTTTGATCAGATCTAAATTTCTTAATATTTAAATTTCCATTTAGTCATTTAGCAGACGCTTTATCCAAAGTGACTTACAAATAAGAGAACAACCTAAGTCAGTAGTTAAGGGAGGTTGGCAAGCGTGGCATTAATTAACTCTTTGAAAGAGACTGTATACATAGTAGTACATAATGACTTGAAATAAGTAAATTTTATAATGCATCATGGCACATTATGTTTAAAAAGCCTTATGTCAAATTGTTATAACAGTTTATGAATATGAACATTAGAAAAGGCTTATGACAAATGTTATAAAGCATTATGAATACTTCATAAACTTTGTAAATGCACTTCTAATGCATTATGGATACCAGATTCATAGAAAATGTTACCATTTAAAAGTTCATATTATAATGTATGATGTCACTTCATGTTATACAGCCTTAAATCAAATTGTTATAACAATATATGATTATGATTATAAGCATATTTATAATGCACTTTGCATGTTCTCATTTTTCCCCATACAATCCTATTACTGGACTGCAGTCATTTAATGTTATGATTTGTACCACTTGGTAAATCCCCATTGTTTCTTTACTTTTTAACATAGGGCAGCACAGTCCAGCTTCAATTCTCTTCAGCGGGTAGAGCAGAGTGTAACTGTTTGATCAGACTTAAATTTCTTAATAATTAAATTTCCATTTACTCATTTAGCAGACGCTTTTATCCAAAGCGACTTACAAATAAGAGAACAAACCAAGTCAGTAGTTAAGGAAAAAACATCTACACTGTAGTATAATCAAACCTGATCATGCATTCTTTCATTTTCATTAATTATCTTCCGCTTAATCCTCTATTAGGGTTGCATATTAAACGATATGTGAGAAAGTGAGAGTTGGCACCACGGTGAGGTCAAATCACTGGGCGACATCTGATATAAGGGCATAATGAGCTCTAGCGTTGAAAATCAAGTCTCTGCTAATCGACTCTGGACATTTTAATAATCCCAGCTGTAAACATTAAATACATCATCTTCGAGGACTCACAAACATATGGTAATTAACTTTTACAGCATGTATAAATCAGGCCTGCATTAACATATTGTACGCAAGAAAATCAATTGCTTGATTGAAAACAGCTTTGAAGGATTGTTTTTAAATATAATGATGTGTGAGGAAAACAGGTTCAAACCACCATTATCAAATATCTGAACTGATCACCCTGTGGACACCATATGAAAATACTAGAAAGCACAGTATTGACTGCAAATAGTTTTCTTTGGTATGTCAACATGCTTCCAAACCCATCAGTAAGAAAACTGATATTGATTTCATTGACCGCCAGGTTAATTAAGCCAAGCAAGATGCCCTTACGAAGAGTTAAATGTTCATTATGTTTGAAATCAATAGACTCATTATGCATTATGCTAAAGAATTATCACTAAATAAAATCTTTCATCCGCTAACCGAGTGTATTTGACAACTCGTTTTAAACACCAGACGATATTAGCTAAAAATGCTCGCAGTTGCTGGGTTTGGTGAACTACAACCATCGGATGGCGAATTTTGATAGAAACACAACCAAAGCAGGATTTCAGGAACATTTCAATCAGACGTAAAGCCTTCGATGCAATTACCACGGTGACGATAGCAGGATTATTATGCTAAGGCTTCAGGTTTTAAGAAGAGGGATGTTTTCACAGACAGATAAATGCATTACATCACTGAGCCCATGAGGAGAAATTAGCCGAGTGAATTATGAGAGGAGAAAACGGCTCACACCTTGGTTAACCTTTCTCAATTAGCTGCACTCGACTCAGGAGTCCTTATTAAAAATGTGCCTGAGATTTATCAGGCCTTATTTGCCTAATAGGGACCTGACACGTAAGGAACAAGCCTCAGCCATGAAGAAAAGGCAAAGGAATCGGAGTCTGTTGACCAGCATGCAAAAGAAAAAGGTCTTACTTGGGTATGCAAATAGAAATAGATTCAAGATTCAAGAAAATTGTATTATCATTTATATTGCATGTGGTACATGAGACAAAAAACGAAATTATGGCACACGGACCCAGTTTACCATGTTCTTTTGAAGTTAGAACTTAAATTTTAAAGAAGAAAATTAGATATAAATACAGTATAGATATGTAAAATATAATAGAATATACAACTATAAATGAAATATAGAATATACAACTACAACTATTAATATATAGAATATAGAATATACAACTACAACTATTAATATATATAATATAGAATATACAATATACAACTATAAAGGAAATATAGAATATACAACTATATAGAATATAGAATATAGAATATTCAACTATATATATATATATATATATATATATATATATATATATATATATATATATATATATATATATATATATATATATATATCAATTTAAAAACATTTGAATCAGGCCTATATAAAATTAAACATAAATAATATATACATACATAATATACTACTATTGATCATTTTATCATGTAGTTTGTGTATGTCTCTACATGTATAGAACATGTAGTTCTATAGTCATAGACTATCTATTTGTGGACTACAATACATACTGTATACCGCCCTTTTACTTTGTTCTCTAATGGTCAGGACCTAATAGTACCACCACAGAGCAGGTATTACATTTACATTTAGTCATTTAGCAGACGCTTTTATCGAAAGTGACTTACAAATGAGAACACCACAAGTCAGTAATTATGGAAAAACCAGCTACACTGTATATTATCAAACCTGATCATTATCTGATCTGCCCCCCTCCCACCCCCTTGTTATATTAACTGTAGATTATTCCTATCCCAACAGTGTCACTGAGGTGTCACTAAAACCTCCTCATCGCACAAGTATCACTGCAGAACGTACAACAACCAATCCACCACCCAAATTCTACCTGTTCTTTGATGGTCCTGATCAATAGAGAGCAAAAAACCAACAGTGGACTACCAAAAGCAAACTACAGTCTGTAATTGTAAACCCACAAAGTCCATCTATATGGTAAGTGGAGGAAATAGAGAATGGAGCAAGAAGGGGGCGTGTCCAAACTTTTGACTAGTACTGTATATTAAAACTAGTGCGCAAGTTTTTATCTGTGAACATCATAACTACTAAGAAGACTATTCCGAAGTAGTAATTAAATGAATTGAAATAGGTTTACAGCATGTATTTAGATGTAAATAATATCGAAGAACAGGGTGCTGAATTCAAGATTTTGGCCAGGATAGGTTGTAAATATTTATGAAGGTCAGAGATGAATTGTTTATCATTGAATTAAAACGAAGTGCTTGCCATTCCAACTATCTTAACCCACATCAGCATCTGTGTGTGTTTGTGTGTGTGTGTCAGAAGGGCATGTGGCACGGCATATGATACGGCGAACGGTGCAGCCGCCTGTGTTTGTTTAGCACTGGTGTTTGTACGTGTTTGTGAGTGTGCCTGTGTGCTTTTAACAGCTTGAGCAGGCGGCTGCACAGTTTCCTGTGTTTGTGGGCGAACGTCGTAGGCCTCTCTAACTCTCCTCCGGCGCTATTATTCTGTCAGGAGCTGCAGTGTTTTCCTGAGGAAAGGAAGTTATTTCATTTCCAGCTTTTGTCTGGACCTTAATGAGAGCGGCGTTCTTTCAGCAATATTTGCTCGTTTCAACTCCCCTCGCTATCCGAACAAAAATATACACCCCCCGTCTTAGCCATATAACTCATGTCAGGCGCAGAAAAATAGCAACTTCCTCAATTGGTTTGATTTCCCTGACCAGATTTTTTGGAACTGGCCATTTCTCCCTGCCTCAGCGGATCTTTATCTTGCTCTTTTCATCAGTTCCATAGGCTCGTGCCAACAGATTCACCCAGGGTGGGGGCGAGGTAGGTTGGTTGGGTGAGTAAGACTCTGGGTAGCACTGGCTATATGTAGGCCCGGTCTGATTTTACATATTTAATTCCAAATATTGAAGCTTTTTGTGTGACAACACATATTATAATAAATCAATTTATGACTATTAACTAGAGCGGCACTGTGCCTTGGTGGTTAGCACGTTCGCCTCTCAGTGCTAGGTATTCCCGGTTCGAATCCCAATCTGGGTGGAGTTTCCATATTTTCCCTGTGTCCATATGGGTTTCCACTCACAGTCCAAAAACATTCTCCAAATTGCCCCATATAGAGTGTGTCTGTGTGAGTGAGTGTGTGCCCCACGATGGTTTGGCGCCCTGTCCTGGGTGTAACTGCCCAGCGCTCGAAACGTTCTCCCCTGGATGGGCATGGGGAACCCCCCCACGAACCTAGTAGAGTATTAAGTAAAAGATAATGGATGGATGGATGGACTATTAACTATAATTAAAATATGTTTTCATACAGACTGTATCATCAAGGTAGTGCATCTTAATAATTTGAGTGTTATGAAAAGGAAAACCCGAACCATGTCCCTTCGGAAACTCAAATAATAGCTCTTCCATTATTGGTTATGTAGTGACCTTCATGTTTTAATAAAATGTCCCATATTAAAAAGATAATAATTATATAATGAGAAAACATACCAGCCGTGTCTTAAATAAAATAATCAATAAAAATTAATGTCATTTAATGTCATAAACAAAAACAAAGATGCCAAGCTTTTTTACTTAAAATGTTACATTGAGGTAACTACAGATTTAAAGTTAATAAAGAGTAAAAGCAATACTATTGAATATATCATTAAATACACCTTCATTCTTTGATTTATTATCTTCCGCTTAATCCTATACTAGGGTCGTAGAGGGTTTCCCATGCCTGTCCAGGAGAGAATGTTTTAGGTGCTTGGCAGATACACCCAGGTCAGGGTGCATATGTATCGCTGGGCACAGACTCACTCACACAGACACACGCAAACACACTCTATACGGGGCAATTTAGAGCATTCCATGACTCCATTTTTGAATCTATGTTTAATCCATGTTAAGGACTGTGGAAGAAAACTGGGGAACAAGGAAACCCATGTGGACATGAGGAGAACATGGAAACTCCACCCAGATTGGGATTTGAGGAATTCCCAGCGTTGAGAGGCGAATGTGCTAACCACTAAGCCACCGTGCCGCCCACCAATAAATACTCATTCATTCATTCATTATCTTCCGCTTTATCCTATATTAGGGTCGCGGGGGGGTTCCCCATGCCCATCCAGGGGAGAACGTTTTCGGGCGCTGGGCAGATACACCCAGGACAGGGTGCCAATCTATCGCTGGGCACACACTCACGCACACAAACACACACTACATGGGGCAATTTGAAGAACTCAATTGACTTGATCCATGTTTTTAGACTGTGGGAGGAAACCGGAGAACCTGGAGGAAACCCACTCGGACACGGGGAGAACATGGAAACTCCATCCAGATGGAGATTCGAACCAGGAATCCCTAGCGCTGAGAGGCGAATGTGCTAACCACTAAGCCAATAAATACTCTTAAACATAATATACTTTAATACATTCATGGGTGTGACACAAGAGGCAGGCAAGGGGTTAAACCAAAAAGGCTTTATTTTGCCGCAAATAAGGAGATTTTTTGGGCTTTAACAGTATCAGATTTATGGAAATGTCCACAGTTACACCATCCCGTGTAGATCCCACTCTCTCACAGTCACACCTATTCACTTTCACACAGCAGGACAGATAATTAGTTACCTCAATTTTAGGTAGATGTTACCATTTACCTGATCTGCGTCCCTAGCCTGCCTTCCATCTGCAGTCTGTGGCCCATTATGCCACATATACATGTTTTTCTCTATCCCAATTATGTGACCAGGTTATAAAATTTCTCTCCATTGGCTACCTGTAGCTGCTCAAATTCAGTACAAGTCACTGACTCTGGCCTACAGGACCATTTCTGGATCTGCCCCTCTTACCTTCACTCTATCTTTTCAAACTACACTTTGGCTCGTTCACTTCGCTCTGGTGATGATTGTCTCCTGGTGATTCCACCTCACTGAGGAGCTAATTCTCACTCCGTGGCATTCACCACTGCAAAATGGTGGTAAAATCCGTAAGGCAGAGTCATTTGGCATTTTTAAGAAACTACTGAAGATGAATCTTTTTAACAAACACCTGTTGTAGAAAAAAAAATGGGGGGGGGGGGGGGGGGAGTGCAGGATCAGATAATGATCAGATTTAATAACTCTACAGTGTAGCTGGTTTTCTTCATAACTACTGACTTGTGGTGTTCTTATTTGTAAGTCGCTTTGGATAAAAACGTCTACTAAATGACTAAATGTAAATGTAATGTAAATGTAGGTTACATGTAAACTGTGCACAAAGATCTTAAAATGTAACAAAAGGCCAGAATCATTAATAAGTAGTTTCTCCATTTCATCTCAGAACATTCAAACACAGATTCAGAATTCAGAATGGCCAACTCACTGACACATTCAAAGAGGGGAAACCCATGCAGACATGGAAGACACTCCCTAGGAATTAAAGTCAGGACCCTCATACTTTTAGAAGAGAGTGCGTACTAAAGCAGTGAGCAGTATTTAAGATCGCTTGTTAGTGTTAGTATACTGCTTTCCATTCTCACACATGGGCCATATACCACCAGGATATGCAAGTTACTTGCGCTGTCATGCTGGTATAATTGGCCAATGCGGGCCATCTACTACAGAAGATGTTTAAGGATGCCCGATCAATGCTGGAAGCCCTGCTGTGAGGTAAGGGAAGGGGCTATATATGGCTTTTAGCTCAAATGCTTTGGTTGCAGGGAGAATCCTTGTGGTTCTTGATGCCATAAGAGGTGGGTTGGGGTCTTATCTTCAAGAGTATGTTTAAGTTGGGCCGATTTTCCTCCTCTTTGGAACACTGTTTTTGGTTTTGTGGTAATAAGTGCTGAACTGTGTCCCATTATTAATTCCTTGCATGTTGTATTGGTTCTTCTCTAAAGCGTTTCACGCCATTTATTCATTCATTATTTATCTTCTGCTTAATCCTCTACTAGGGTCATATGGGGGTCCCCATAAGCATCCAGGGGAGAACGTTTCAGGTGTTGGGTATATACAGTACAATTAGAACAGGTCACCAATCTATTCCTGGGCACACTTACTCAGAGAGACATGGTAGACTGAGCATCATGCACAACACTTTGTTATTAATTAAATTGTCATTAATACAAAGGATCCATTAGGGAAACTGGGCATCACAATCAGTTTTGTCCAACATTAGGCAAACTGCTACTTGATGTTCTCTCATTTGTAAGTCGCTTTGGATAAAAGTGTCTGCTAAATGATAAAATGTAAATGTAATGTAAATGTAAATGAACTTGCAGTCCTATTTATCAACTGGATTTAAAGATAAACCTACATGTTTTGCAAAATATATGGCACGTGTCATATCACTGCATCATCATCATCATTATAGGGAACTCTCAATTTTATAGGGATTTGCAGTTTAAATGTATTGTGCTGTCAAATATGTTTATTTTTATATACCTGTAAGGTTTTTACTCTTTACTTTAAACCAAAATGGTTTTCAGAAAATGATACTTATCATAAAATAACTGCAAGCTATACGTATTATATACGTATATTATTTTGAGACTAAAGACTCATTGAAGGTTCTTTTGCTTACAAGAAACGGTAGTGACATCCCCAGTTCTACCTGTAATGTGTTACACTGGTGTTTTCGGTCTGGCTGTCAGGGTGGGCCTGTCTGTGCTGGTGCACACTTTGCAATAAGTCATGTGTGCTTACATTTGCAATAGTATTATAACTGGACGCACAGTCCGTTTGCAAATGTTAAAATATGAAGTTTGAAATAGCTGTTGAATTGTTTTTGACATGCGATCTCAATGGCAGTCCTCTGAACCAATAACTAAAATAATAAGAGTGTAAAACTCAGTGTGTGTAAAAATAATGTGTTAAGGCTTCGAATAAAAAGAAATAAACCTGAACCGGCAGGTTTCTTCTACTGAATAGCCCACTATCGCCAAAATAAACCAACCATTTCCCCGAGCAATCCCAGGCACTCAGCTCCTGTCCACCTATTTGCACAATATATGACCTGTCTGGCTGCGTAGGAGAGCACACACATTAGAAGCAATGAAGCTAATGATATCCGAGCACTCGGAGGAGCCTGTCTGTGGACCGCGATGACAAACCTGTCAAGTGGCATAATCTAGGAGGCAATCGTAACATCCTCAGAAAACCATAGTGCCTCAGCACTCTCCCCCACCCTCTCCCCCCTGCAATCCTGTAATAATGGAGCATCTATAAATTCCAGGCCTTTCGTGGGACACTGAGTTCACCCATAATAGCTGACGGCACAGAGGAATGATAAATACAAAAGAAAATGGTTGTCAGGCCCCTAAGCTCAGGACCTTGTTACACATTCTTAATTTTGGCCTGCGCCCAGAAACCCTTCATCACCGGCTTGTTGGAAGGCGACGTCTTTTTTTATTCTTTTGGTGATGGAGATCTGGTGTCATCCAGTGTCCTTTCTGTGGAGCCCAGTGCCATGCTCCCATTAAGTCTGGAGCAACAACTTCAGATTTATAGGGTTAGCAAGGAAACAGCTTTTTGCAAGTCTAGAGCTAGCTGTATGTATGCGGACAGAAAACCACAAGAGACAAATTACACTACAATATTCATTCCAATGAAAATAATGAAAGTATTTTGAATGACCTCTGGGCATGTGTACATGCTACATACCTCAAACAATACCTACAATACCTCAGAAGGTAGATTACCCCTTCTATAACTCTACCATAACTCGGGTGGCATGTTTTGGGGATTTTTGGGGCAGTCATAGGCTTGTTGTTAAGAAACCAGCCTTGCGATTTGAAGGCCCCTGGTTTGATTCCTGGTCCCATCAAGTACTTTTGGCTGAAGTGCCCTTGGGCAAGGCACCTAACCCTAGTTGTCATGTATGTTTCAATGCACAGATGGGTAAACTATGGAAGGGAAAACATTCTCTGTGTGTAAATACAGTAGGCAAAATAAATGACTATAACTTTATGCTACTCTTAATACTATGCACTGTATATCTGCTTACACTGCTTTTGCCTTTTGATGAATGAAATTGTTGCTGGCCTTATTGGCGAGTTTAGATATCTTGATGCCTTGCTCTTAAAATGCATCTAAACTGGCTTCCTTTAATTTTATGTCCTCAGTATGTCATGTATTAAGCATACGTCCAGAATTCTCCTCTTCTGCCCCTACAATTTGAAGCAATTTAGAACATTAAATTTACCATGTTTTTGGACTGTGGGAGGAAACGGGAGAATCCAGTGGAAACCCACACAGACATAGGGAAAACATGAAAACTCCACCCAGATTAGGATTCGAACCTGGATCCCCGGTGCTGAGAGGTGCTAAGCACTAAACTAAATACCAATGTAGATGTTCAGTTAAAGTACAATTGAAGTTCCTCCACTTATTGTCTGTGCATAAGTATCTGGGCAGAAGTGTATTTAGACCCAGCACTGACTTCCAGTCAATTATTTACCAGTTGATTATCCAAATGAAACTCCAGACACGGCGTTAGGACATTGACTTTATCAAACACTAAAAGCTTCCGAAGTGTTCCGTGCACTCCCTTAATTCCCTTCTTTTAATATGTAGTATTTAAGGTTTCTCGATAACATTACATTGTGAAATTGAGTCTGCTTTATGAACTGGCTAATTAGAAAGCCTCGAATGTGGGCATCTAACTCCAGAGTGAAACACATTCAGTTTAAGGCACTAAACAAGCTTGATAAAATTAAAGGCTGCGTCGGCCTTTAACTTAGTATAAATGAGCAAGAAAAGAAAGGGAGAAAAGAAGGTTATGATGTCACTGGGTGTCATGACTTAAGTCCATGAAGTGCATTACACCAGACCTCACCGTGTGCGAGATAAAGAGAGCGAGAGAGAAACTGCTATTGACCTTTGTGGAAGAAAGCTGACATCATAAAGTGCAGTCTGCTGGCTACCAAATGGGAATGCCATTGCAGATTAAGGACTTTTTAAATTATGCATTTGGTTCAGGCTCCCTGGGTGAGAGCGAGTGGATGAGAGATGGAGCTGAGAGGATATAATGCGTTTAGTGGCACAATGCTAAAGTGGGGGGATACTCCAGAGAGCCTCTAACTAACTGGAATTTGCTAAGGCAGGGCGAGTTAAGTGAGGTTGGTAATCAATAATAGTGTGTTAAACTATATGGGGTGTATCGCTAATTAATACAAAATTGTCAAATTAGGAAGAAATGGTGATTTAGCAGTGCTGAAAGGTTACTAGTAAACCTGTAAGTGCATATGTGTGTGTGTGTGTGTGTGTGTGTGTGTGTATACATTGCTGGATAGGTGTAGTGCAATACAAGAAAATCAAAGGAAAACTTTAGCATATACAGTGTTAGGGTGCTGGATCATTACAATAAATTTTAAACAGGTTGTGCACTTGAAATAGTCCGTCCTTTAAGATGTATTTTACAAAATAGCACAAAACTGATTTCATTAGGCATGGCAAGCAATTTGTTTTAATATATTTACATTTAGTCATTTAGCAGATGCTTTATCCGAAGCGACTTACAAATGAGAACATCACAAGTCAGTAGTTATGAAGAAAACCAGCTACACTGTAGAATTATCAAACCCTTTATTTTTATTATTATTATAATTTTTATACAACAGGTGTTGTGTGTTATATGCACATTTTAATTTAACATCATATCAACAGTTCAACAGTAATTCCAGTATGCAAGGTTCCAGATACAGCGGTGGTGTAAGGAGCAGGCGGACATAATGTCGACAAGGTTGCTCGTATGTTTTTGTGACCTTGACAGAGATGTGAGGCTGATGTTCACCGGTAACATGAAGAAAATGAGATTCGTCCATTGGGTAAATCAGGCCCTCCACTGCAGGCTGATCTAGGCCTGTGAAGCTGGATGATCTTCTGGGAGTTGCCGCAACAGACCAAAGGAATAAAAGAGCCTCCAGGAATCATAGTTCAAGGTCAATGCAAACTCTCCCCGAGTACTTATACTTGTCCCAATGCCTTGGGTTTTATTTAAAGTCGGCGGCTTAAACAGAATAGATCAGAAGATATGCATCAAGTTCTTGATCATGTTGTTCTTTATATATATATATATATATATATATATATATATATATATATATATATATATATATATATATATATATATATATATATATATATATATATATAAATTCTACAGTGTAGCTGGTTTTCTTCATAACTACTGACCTGTGATTTGCTCATTTGCTCGCTTTGGATAAAAGCGTCTGCTAAATAACTAAATGTCTATATATATAACTAAATGTCTATAAATATATATATATGTGTGTGTGTGTGTGTGTGTGTGTGTGTGTATAAGACAGCGACATTGATGACTTTCGATGCCAGATGCATTTTATCAAGAAGCATAAATCTGACCTGCAATACGCAAATAACATAGACCAAGTAAAAGATTATTTACTCAACATTTGCTCCGGCAATTAATTGACTAGCTAACACTTTGGTGCGCGGCTTGTGTGTGACTCTCCATGCTGGTGGTGCAGGTTTAAACCCCAATCTGAGTGGAGTTGCCATGTTCTCCTTAGTTTCCTCTCACAGTGCAAAAACATGGATTCAAGGTGAGCTGGCTGCTCTAAATTGCTCTAAATCAAAATGGCCCCTATATAGTGTGTGTGTCTGTCTGTGTGAGTGAGTGTGTGCCCCGCGATGGATTGGCATACTGTCCTGGGTGTATCAATCCCCCCCGGACTGAGTCCTTAGTAGAGTAATTAGCAGCAATGATAATGAAAAAAGATGCAAATGTAGCAGAGCTTGTTTAAAATTTAGTGTATTGGCTTAAGTATAGATTAGGAACTTTGTAAAGTTAGGAAGTTTTTAGTAATAGTTACACATTTTTTTACAGAGCAGTTTTTCATGAGAGTTTTTAAGATTATTATTATTGGTTGGTTGAGACTTCTACTGTATCTTCATTAACTAGGATTTTATGAAACAAGCCAGCTGAGGGCTGGGATGGGATGTGTCAAAATCCAGAGCTGAGAGAAGCCAAGTTTTTTTTGACAGCATCCCACCCCCACCCAGTATGTGTGGCTACAAAGCACATAATAAACAGAGGAGGTCCAGGGCCCTGGGGCACAATGTCAGTGAGTGGAGGACGCAGGCGTGGGTGAGGTCCTTCTCACGGAACAGAAGATTTAGATTACAGATCAGTTTGTGATCTCCTATTTTATAAGAAATATGTCCACGAAGGTCTAATCCTTGAAAAACAACTAACAAACAAAAAAAACAAAACAGGAAGCCAAATGGAGTATGATTAAGTCTCTGAAGGCTGGTTCGAGCACACTTAGGTCCCTGGTGGCTGGCCTACTTACTGGGGATGCTGAAGCACATTAAGGTCACTGGGGAATGTCCCAAGCAAACTGGGGTGGCTGGTGGCTGGCCCAAGCAAGAGTCGTTTGGTGCTGGAGCTGTCTCGCCTGCCAGCAAAAACACTGATGCCAAAAGGAACGTGAAGTGGCAGTAGGAATGCCCTTTGGAGGAGTGTTGGCCAAAACACACACATGTAGATGTGCACATAAACACACACTGGCAGGTGAAATAGACAAATAGTTTGAACCAAACCACAAACCAACAACACCAAGGAGTCTTTCGTTGCCACAATCATTTCGGCTTACCCTTTTTATTTTATTTATTTATTATTTTTTTTTTTTTGGGGGGGGGGGGGGGGGGGGGGGGCTGGTTAGAACACTGTAAATATGCTTTAAGACAATGAACTCTTTATTGCTTTATACGCCTTTTTAGTACGAACCAATTCACATGTGCTCCTTTTTCCCTGAAAATTCTACACACAATATCCTATGAAGTCAAAAATAGTTAGTTTAAAATTCTGAGCAAGTTTAACGAAAATAAAACACAAAAAAAATGTTTTATCTTATTTTATATAGGGGTAATTTTCACTGCATCAGCATCAAAAACAGTGGAAATTAAGAAATATGAGCATATTTACAAGATAAAAATGAAGAGTAGGGTATAAAATCAATAAAATATCAGGGTAAAAAAAATAAAATACATTTTTAAATACATACACCCACACACACAAATACTACATAGGGGCAAATTGAATATGAGCAATTTAGGGCAGCCAATTCAACTTGAATCCATGTTTTTGGACTGAAGGGAGAAAAAATGAAGAACCCAAAGAAAACCTATGCAGACATGGGAAGAACATGGAAACTCCACCCAGATCGGGATTTAAGCCTGAATCCTCAACGCTGCGAGGAGAACATGAAAACCTTGACATACTGTTTAATTAAAACTAATAAAAATATAAATGAATAATTCTCAGATTATTATTCTATTTTAAATAGGAATTTACTGAAGAAATATTCCTTAACTTAATGAAGCAGAAAGACTCGACAGGCTAATGTTTTTACTATGGTGAAATTTAATAAACAGAACCAACCCCCAGCTCTAACCCCAACTGACAGGGCACGCTGCATAAAGCTAGGTCACTACACTCTGATGACACCAAGCAGAGAAGTGATGAAAAAGCATTATGAACAGCAGACTTTAACAGACACTGGGCTTTAACAGACAACATGAGCAGTTCGTTAAATTAACAGCAAACAAAAGTGTATGGATGACAATTTTTTTTTTTAAATATGAGTATTGCATATAATCTGTGCTTTCTACTGTATAAAAATTTAAATCAAGTATATAGTATATATTGTTTCTGTCCTTGTTTATTTAAATATAATATAATGTTTAATAATGCATGATTAATAAGCTATAGATACAATGTATTCAATGTAATTATTAATTATTTTATTATTTTCTGCATAATCCTCTATAAGGGCTGCGGGGGGAGGGGTCATTGGTCCCCATGCCCATCCAGGGGAGAGGGGCAAATATGCCCAGGACATTGCGTCAATCTATTGCTGGGCACACACTCACTCACATAGACATACATACAAACACACACTATATGGGGCAATATATACTAATATATGGGGCAAATCTTGGTGGAGGTTTTATGTTCTTCCCGTGTCAGCATGGGTTTTCTGACCAATGCCCAAAATTTTCCTCCCTGGTTGGGCTTGGGGTACCTCCTGACCCATGACCCTAAAGCATTAAGTAAAAATAATGAGATAAGATGTGATTTTCTGCCAAATGTTTCAGGAAAGATATTTGAAAATCAAAAGCTTGAAGAATATTGGTGTTCAGGAGCTTTAAGGACAATGACATCATCGAACACAAGAGGCCTAAATTTAACTTACAAGCCTGTTTAGCACCAATGTGTCATCTTTAAACCCTTATCTAGACTTATCTAGACACCAGCTAAAAGAAACAGACCCCACAATCGTGTAGTAAGACCTTCCAGGAGATTGAAGGCACCTGCTGGCTCAAAGATCATTTTCATTCATGTTAATGTGTTTAAGTTCGTAATAGGAACTTTTCAACATTTAGTCGTTGAGACAGGACTATATGAAACGCACATGCAAAAATCATGTGCATATTTATTTTTAATTAATCCTCTGCTTGATGAAGGAATGACTTTGAATTAAAGACAAATACTGATATTGGTTTAGGCCAAAATTTGATTTATTTCTTTATTTTTTTCTTACCTCTGACTGTCCTGTGTAGAGAAACTACAGAGCCATATTCCGTTTTTACAGACATTAGCAGCTAGGATGTTCAACACATGTCTGACCTTTCCAAATGCCAAGAAGAGCTATAGATTCTAGCAAGAGAGGAAAGGAGGAAAGTATAAAACACACAAAAAAGAAAAAGTGATAATATGATATCTCTTACTTCTGGCCGACTCAGTTTTCAGTGGGATTTTGAAAGGTCACAAAAAGAGGGAGAGGTATATTCCTCTGATGAAAGTGTTACAGCCTATTTTAAACATCCTTGACTTCCAGAAGAGGGAAAATGCTGCAGGTCTAAATTATCTCTCTTTGTGTACAATCAATATCATGAAAGGTAAAGTGCCCAGCAGTTTAGGATTTTTTTTTCCTTTAAAAAATCTTCTCTCGGCAACTCACAGACTGATCTGTAGTTTTCAAAACATTTGGGCAACATGAATAATTGTTGAAGTGATGTGGACTCTGGAGACATGTCCAAGAGAAATAAATGGGCTATTAAGGGAATACCGAAATCCCATCACTCGTATTTAAACACGAGAGGTGTTCCAGCAAGAAGAGGAGTGGGTTCAGAGGAAACAAGAAGCAGTTAGGATTAATTTATTGACTGCAACTTAGCTGTATTCAATTTTCATAACAAAGAAGCCTAATTAAAGCTGAAGAACTACTCATGATCCCTTGTTCTCTATGTTTGAGTTGTGGTACAAATGGATTACCATGAATCCGGATGTAGAACAAATTGAAATTTCCCCAGCGGCTATTGAATTCATACCATGAAGAAAAAATCGTATTATCTTTGCAATTTTTTTTCTTTTGTCCCCTGATGTACACACAATAGTTTCTCTCAGGTGATGTAAAAAAGTTTAATTGTTGTTTGTTTACCACCTTGTATATATATATAATGGTAAAGAATAATCTATTCCTTTATTTAATTAAATAGTATTTATGATGTATTAATTATTCTTGGGCGGCACGGTGGCTTAGTGGTTAGCACGTTCGCCTCTCAGCACTAGGGTTTCCCGGCTCGAATCCCAATCTGGGTGGAGTTTCCATGTTCTCCCTGTGTCTGTGTGGGTTTCCTCCGGGTTCTCCGGTTTCCTCCCACAGTCCAAAAACATGGATCAAGTCAATTGAGTTCTCCAAATTGCCCCATATAGAGTGTGTATGTGTGAGTTAGTGAGTGTGTGCCCAGCGATAAATTGGCACCCTGTCCTGGGTGTATCTGCCCAGAGCCCGAAACGTTCTCCCCTGGATAGACATAGGGAACCCCCCCGCGTGACCCTAATATAGGAGAAAAGCGGAAGATAATGGATGGATGGATAATTATTCTTGATAGCAGCTATATACCAGATGAATATTCCATTTGTTAGGAACGATTCAGCAATAAATACTAATTAACTTCATATATAGATAAAACCAAGATCGTCATGTTTGGAGGAAGAAGAACACCATACCTACTGTGAAGAATGGGGGTGGAAACAGCCTTGCTGCTGTTTTTCTGCATGATCAGTGTTAAGGGAAAAATAAACATCAGTGAGAGCATAGAAGATGAAATGTGGCTGGGTCTTCCAGCATGACAATGATCCCAAACACACTGCTTGGGCAACGAAGGAGTGGCTCCCTAAAAAGCATTCAAAGGTCCTGGAGTGGCCTAGCCATTCTCCAGACCTCAACCCCATAGAACACAATTTGTGAAGGGAGTTGAAAGTCAGTGATGCCCAGCGACAGCCCCAAAACATAACTGCTCTAGAGGAGATCTCCCAAAATATCAGCTACAGTGTGTGCAAACCTGGTGAAGACTTAGAGGAAATGTTTGATCTGTCATTGCCAACAAAGGTTCTGTTACAAAGTACTGAGTTTAATTTTGGTTATTGACCAAATACTTATTTTCCACCATAATTTGCAAATTAATTTTTTTAAAAATCCAACAATGTGATGATACAAATTTCACACCTAAATTTGGCTACGCATCATAGGAAGCTAGTCTGGTAAAGTAATTTAATTTAAACATTTACATATAATGCTCAATTGGCTAAGGATTAGAAAACTTGTAACGCATGTGTGAAAAGAGATTAAATTAGCTTAGTCTCCCTGTTAGCTCAACCCAATCTGGACTTTATTCACTGATCTGGCGCAAGATGATGTTTATTTGCAAAACTGCCACTTAATGGATTTTTATGACAAAATTCTGAATAAATTCCGATCTTTCTTATGATAATCTGGTTTTGACATTCATGAAACCAGAGTTTCTGCTCTTTTGGTAATTCACTCCATAAATTGTCAGAGTTTTTCTTTACAAATAATCTCATACTACTCATTCATATTAAAAAGATTTAGATTAAGTGCTACCAGGACCAGGATACCAGACTTCCCCAAACTGACACCATTTAATCAAAAGTTATTCAAATGATGAAGTAGTGTAGCTCTAACAGAAGGAATAGGCTCATATAGACAAACACAATATTAAGTGTAACTAAGTTAAAATCAGCTATTGGTTATTAATACTATTAACAATTGCAACTTCAGACCCTGATTTCTCAGACTCAGCTGGTGGGCACGTCTGGTTCTGTCTTTAATTTGAATGCGTTTTTTTTTTAACTTGGGAAGATAAAGGGCTGTGGGATTTCTCTCATGCCTGTGGGTTGTCAATGCTAATAGAAAAGATTGGTGAATTGGTCGGAATCAGGGAGCAGGGTCGTTTTGTTAATCCTGTTTCTCGCTGCTGAGTGGAGACTGCTTGTATTTACATATGCAGAGAATCCCGCTGTTTCGAGACCTCCATTCAGCAGACAGCGCAATTAATCATCCCCAAATCCTCCTGCCGCGCAACAGACGACCTCAGCCTGACAGAGAGCACGCAGGTGTGAATCAAGCTGCTGGTAAAACGCCTTCTGAAATGAGAACTCTCGCTCATCTTGGGTCTTTAATTTCTTCGAGTGGCTTAATTTGTAGAAATGCTTCTATCCCACTTTCACCCAACCATGTCTTTACAGACCTTAGTGTAGTTTGGTTCAAACTACTTCCAATAATACTGGAACAAAAAAATGGCCTTCGCCATACTGTTACTATGAAGTTCAAAGCATACACTTGTCCAAAAACGCATGGCTAGGTTTTATACACCTGCTGCAATGGGATTTAATGAATCACGTGAATTCAGAGATTAAGAGGTTTATCTTATATCAGTGGACTTGTGTGTCCCAAGAATACTAATATCCATCCATCCATCCATTATCTTCCACTTTATCCTCTACTAGGGTCGGGGGGTTTCCCCATGCCCATCCAGGGGAGAACGTTCCGGGTGCCGGGCATATACACCCAGGACAGGGTACCAATCTATCACTGGGCACATACTCACTCACATATTTGGAGTATGCAGTTCACCTTGATCCATGTTTTTGGACTGTGGGAGGAAACCGGAGAACCCGGAGAAAACCCATGTGGACACAGAGAGAACATAGAAACTCCACCCAGATTGGGATTCAAACCTGGAATCCCTAGCGCCAAAAGACGAATGTCACTAACCACTAAGCCCCTTATATGTCCCAAGAATACTAATATATTTTTTTAATGTATTTATTCATTAAATCCTCTACCAGGGTCGCGAAGTGTGGGGGACAATTGAGGAAAATCCTACATCCTCAATGCTTCAGGGGTGCTGCATCATGGCTGACCCTGTATCCCAACTACAATCATTAACTCAGGAAACATGTAAGTCTCTTCAGATAAATAATGGCACCATATATAAAACTGCCCACCACTCCAGGCATGTGTGTTAACTTCACACAATATGTGTATATGTGTGTTTCACTGCACTGGTGGGTTAAATGTGATGTAAAAATTCCTCTGAATGAAAGAACTGTAGGCAAAATAGATCACTATCACATTTCACAACATCCACAACTGTCTGATCCTCTTGAACCAAGACAACACTCAACCAACACCAAAATACCTCATCTGTGGTGAGAACCTTCATTAAACAAGCAAACAAATCATGTAATAAGTTTATTATATTATATTATATTATTTAGTATATTAGCCCTATATAGTTTATCAGATTAGTCTATTTAGAGAAATTTGAGTACTGTGGGTTGGATAGGGGTCATGCCACAGGTCGGCAGTCCATCACAGGCCAAACCCACAGACAAACAACTTCATACCTCGAGGAATTTTACTCTTTACTTTTTTAAATTGAATGCTTTTTAAATTATAGTAGGCAATCGGAACTCAGAGAGGAAACACGAGCAAAACATGCACAAACACAACTCAAATTGAACTCGGACCATCTGCCTTGGGAGTCGACCCAGGACCTTCTCGCTGTATGCCAATGGAGCTTTTTTGCTCCAACTAACAAAGTGCTCTACTCATTTAAATTAAATCACTACAGTAATATTAAATTCATGCAAATTGCTAATTGAAATCCATATTTTGTACAATACAAGATTTTTTTCCGATGCTGTACTGTATAAATTTTAGTTTCAAATGTCTTATTCATTAACGAATAGTTTAAAAACATTTTTAGCATTTTTGCATTAATTATTATATGATTATGTAGCGCAAAAAAATATACTAAAGCAGCACAGTGGCTTAGTGGTTAGCTGGGGGTTATCCCCTGGGAGATCCAGGTTCAAATCCCAATCTGGGTGGTGTTTGCATGTTCTACCCGTGTCCACATGGGTCTCTGGGTTTTCTGGTTTCCTCCTACAGTCTAAAAAGATGGATTCAAGGTAAATTGAATGCTCTAAATTGCCCCATATTGCATGTGTTTGTGTGAGTGTGTGCATGTGTGTCTGTGTAAGTAATTGTGCCCAGAGATAGATACAGTGTCCTGGGTGTATCTGCCCAGCGCCCAAAACGTTCTCCTCTGGAGGGGCATGGGGAACCTCATCGCGACCCTAGTAGATGATTTAGCAGAAGATAATAGATGAATAAATAATAACAACAACAAAAATACTCAACATCAGAATCAGTAAAAATACTTTATTGATACCTGAGGGGAAATTGGAGAAAATAATATTTTACTTTAATAAAAACAAAAGTAGTGCTTGTAGAAATATGCTCTGATTAAATGAAAGTCTATTTCGGTTTAAATCTGCAGCAAAAACTATATAAAAACCGAGAAAAACATCTCCTGCAGTATCCAAACACAGAGCCTCAGGCCTAAGCAGTATGTTAAGCATCCAGCAGCATGAAAAGCTAAAAGACTACATTGTCTAATGTTTTAGCCACTAACCCTCCTCCTGGTCTTTTCTCCTCCGAGGTCCCTCATCCATTGCAAACACACTTCGGGGCCAGCTCATGTAATTAATACATCTAATCATATCCCTGTGCTGCCTTTTATTGTGATGGTTTGACCACAGCAAGTGCATCATGTTTCATTCCCCCGCCTTTTTTCAACACTTTCGCTCTCGCTTCAACATTCAGCTGTTAAGAATCTAACTGAGCGCGCCTACCCACATGCACACACACACATACACACACACACACACACACCCCATCACCATCACCATCGCCTTCTTTCAGGAATCAATAGTTACTTTGATATTTGTGTAGCAGCCACTGTGTAATCAATATGAGGTCAGGGAAAGTAAATTGCATTCCCATGCTTAATGATTTTGTTTTTCTTGGCTTGATGAGAAAGATGTTTATTATCTGATTATTAAGGCAGCATTACGTTTGTCAACATTTAAACTCAATATTAGCTGCGAGAGGCATTTTGTGACCTACTCGATATTACTATATTGGCATATATTTCACAAATCCAGCTCCTCCGGTTCACTGTTGCCTATTGGTGCCTTGCACCTATTGCACCTTTTATTTCTTTGGAGCATTATTTAAAAGATCACTGGTAACTATTTGTGTTGCAAGCTGTAAAAGAAAAGTGTTAACAGGAACAGAATGCTATTAAAAATACAAAGCAGGGTTTACTATACAGTACACAGACACTATTACTAAATATTTACTAAATATTCTGAAATAAATATACAAATAAAGTTAATATATTTGGGCGGCACGGTGGCTTAGTGGTTAGCATGTTAGCTAGAGATTGCCAGTTCGAATCCCAATCTGGGTGGAGTTTCTATGTTCTCCCCGTGTCTGTGTGGGTTTCCTCCGGGTTCTCCGGTTTCCTCCCACAGTCCAAAAACATTGATCAAGGTCAATTGAATTCTCCAAAATTGCCCCATATAGAGTGTGTCTGTGTGAGTGAGTGCCCAGCAATAGATTGGCACCCTGTCCTGGGTGTATCTGCCCAGCGCCCGAAACTTTCTCCCCTGGATGGGCATGGGCATGGGGATGGGCATGAGATGGATGGATGGAATTTTATATATTTTGCACACGTTGAGTGATTTAAAGGGTCAAAAGTATGCAGAGACATAGCCAGTTGGCGAGTGAGAGAGAGAGAGACATGGTGAGAGTGTGTGTAAATAGATGGCTATGATTTTATGAGGAGTTTATACTTATTTTTTGTCTTTATGTGTCATATGAGCTTCTGTAACCAAAGAAAAATCCGTATGTGTACGCCTGCTTGGCCAATAAAGTACGAATTTGATGCTGATACAATTCCTCTGACATCCACTTTCCCTGCTTCTGGTGTTCAAGTTCAAGTCATTTGTTTATATATCGCTTTTTACAATAGTACATTGTCGCAAAACAGCTTTACAGTGTTACAAACCTGAACCCCCCAAAAAGCAAGTTGAAGGGGCAGTCTTGGGCTTGTGACCTGAAGGTCCCCGGTTCGATTTCCGATCACACCAAGTACCATGGCTGAAGTGCCCTTGCGCAAGACACCTAACCCAATTGTATCATGGCTGCCCACCGCTCCGGGAACGTGTGCTCACTTCACCAGTGTGTGTATATGTGTGTGTTTCACTGCACGGATGGGTTAAATGTGGAGGACAAATTCCTCTGTGTGTATGCACAGTAGGCAAATAAATCACTTTAACTTTACTTTAAGAAATGACAGTGGCAGCTCCGTTTTATGGACTGTGTAAATAGCTTCCACTGTCTGGGCGAAGCTGTCCACAAGAATTTCTTTTTTTGGTATTTTTGTGAGTATGTACAGAATGTCCTGTATTCAAGCATGCCTGCAACCTTTTTTCTGTCGCCTTAATTGGAACTTTATATCATCGTGAACAGTCTGCTGGCTGCGTTAGCTGAAAAATGCTAAATTGCTACTGTGATAAACTGTGCAAATGACAAAATGGTTTGTACTCACTGTTAAATGTTTTAAATGATCTAATAATTAGCGTGTACTGCTGTGTAACATGCTAAGAACGCTGTGCAAATTACCCTGTTGAGGTTTGTGTGGTTTTCTGTAGGGGGTGGGGGGTTAGATACACTAGGAACATGTAGACTCAGACTACAGACGCTCCATATGCTATAACAGCAGGTTCCGCATCATAACCATTGCAGTCAACTTTTGATTATTTGAAATTTATTAACAGTCCGCCTCTCTGTGCTGTGGATTCAGGTTCGAATCCCGATCTGGGTGCTTCATGTTCTCCCCATGTCCACGTCGGCTTCCTCTGGGTTCTCCGGTTTCGTCCCACAATCCAAAAACATGGGTTCATGGTAAATTGAATGCTCTAAATTGCCCCATATAATGGGAACCCCCCATGACCCAAGTAGAGGATTAAATGGAAGATAATCCAACTGGCTGCTCTACATTGCCCCTATATAGTGTGTGTGTGTCTGTATGAGTTAGTGAGTGATTGCCCAGTGATGGATTGGCAACCCTGTCGTGGGTGTATCTGCCCAGCGTTTGAAGTGTTTTCCCCTGGATGGGAATGGGGAACACCCCATGACCCTAGTGTAGTAGGATTAAGTGAAAGATAATGAGATGAGATCACTTTAGACAGTGAGAACAAGGTAATTATTATTTTCTTTTAATTTTGCATAATAAAACGGATGGTATGTTTTCAGCTTTATAATTAATACCCGAGACAAATAAAATTGTATTTAATCGCGAGTAAAAATGTACACACACGCATAATGCAGTGCAGATGCAATACAGAGGGTCTGTTATGTACACAGCACATTATAATCTCAGGAAAGATCAACAGTTGTGTGATATTGAATTCATAACAGTTTAAGGCATGTGTCTTTACGAATTGATTTTAATAATCGCCTTACATTTACAGTGTAAACCTGAAGGCTCTGTAGAATGAAATAAGGTCCATCGTTCCACCCAGCCCAAGGGCAACACAATGTACAATAACAAAGAGCTCAGGCAGCAGGAGCATCTGTTCTCCGGGCATGTGACTCCACACACAGATGTTGTAGCCCAGCTGTTAACACAAGATCATTTGTATGTTTGAAGAGAGCTATCCCATTTGGGTTTCCGACTCTGATAATGATTTCCCTCCTCTCCTGAAAAGAAACTTCCTTTGGCGTGATCATTTTATACCATTCATCTATGGCATACAAAGAAACATGTATACACCAAGTGCCTTACATTACAAATATTGGAGATCCAGCTCTTTTTTTTTTTTTTTTTTACACAGGATGATTAAGGGGAGTATTAGCCTGGGGTTTCAGAAATGTTGTAATAAAACAAGAAGAGAGGAATACATTAATTAACTTAGATAACTAAGATTGCAAGTCATAAACACCATAAGGGATTGTGATTAAGTTTTCTATCATAATTAAAATATTGTAATGTCATTTTTATTTTAACAGTCTCTAGCTTTTCCCACATAACCTCAGCAATTAGTGATGAGCAAATGCTGGCGCAAGTTTCTGGAGTGCAATTTCTCAGGTATTAATTTTCTAACCGGTAATAAAGTAATATAGAGTGTGTGTGTGTGTGTGTAGCAATGGATATGTACCCTTTTCATGGGCGTGTCTGCCCAGCACTCCAAACGTTCACCCCTGAATTGTTCTGGTTCATCTCCCCCCATACCCTAGAGGATTGAGATTATATAATTTTCCACTTTCCACAAACAGTATTTAAGTTTAGGAAAAATTCCAACTTTGTTTCTAGTGTCAAGCTGAGTTTTCATTATAGTATTAATTAGATGTATAATCTTATGCAAGTAGCTGATGATCAATTTTGAAAAGATCTTCAATTTTCAATTTTGAAAAGATCTTCTGCTTAACACTTAAAATAACCTGCTGCTGCTAAACTAGCTAATGTTTATTCAAATTAAGCTGAAAATGCAATATGCGGGTACCTTGTTGTATTTACATATAATTAAAACAAATGACTGCGGGAATATCCTTTACAAAGACTTGTGTTAAATACACTAGTTTATATGAAATTTACATCTGAATATCAAATTGCTATTTCATATTTGAAACCATTTTATAGCTTGCCATCGATTCCTGTAATAACTTTAAAACCTATACTTATAAAGTATATTAAAATTTATATTATTTTAACCATATGTATGAGTTTTTAATATTTTTTTTTTATTTATGAATTTTGTAAAATCATTATGTGAACAAAAACCAGGCTCTTTTGTTCAGCATAGGAGTCTGACCTCACAAATGCAGATGAATTGGCAAAAAATCCGACAGACAGAAGTCAGGAGTTCATTAAATCTCCAATAGGTGTAATGTGTAGGTGTACCAATACTCTTCATATTTCTTTCTCTTTAGCATGCTATCTATTTTGTTACTTAAGTTTATTGGTGACCTTCTACTCATACTCCATTGATTTAGAATTTTCGATTTTTATTTTTATTTTATTTGGAAAACTGACCTTTGACATTTTTGCATCATGTTTAATATCGCATTATAAACTCTACATAAATAAAACTGAATCAATGCAAAAGGATTTATTAAAAAAAAGTTACAAATAAGATACATATAAGAGATTTATGATTTGCACATGGTGCCATTATTAATAATGCTTACACTATTTGGTACAGACAGGGGTAGGTGTTGGTAATGTAGTTTGGTGTCGTCTTCTGACTGAGAATGTTGTTGCATAAAGTCTCATTTTTAAAAGGAAATGTGCTGATGTACTGATCCATAAATTCACTCTAATCCTTTTACTATCATCCATCAACTCTTTAACAGATACCGCATGGGGAGCGGGTTAAGGGAAACAGTGCTGTGTTTCAGTTACCTCAGCCAGTGTTACCTACAACCCTGACATCATCTCTAGAGAGCAATGTCTGAGACAGAAATACACACATACACAACCTCAACACTGGCCTGAAACTTGACCCGTCCCACCGCAGGGGTGGCTGCCCGGTTTGATAGAAGCGCTAAGAGCAAAGTTTGGGATGCAGCACTCTGACCCTCTGATCCGAACTCAATGAGCTGATGAGAGACAAGGGTGTGTTCTGCATTTGCCTTATCTGCAACATACTTTCAACACGACACAGAGAAGGTGTTTTAAATTGGTACATCCCAAGTTCAGAGTCGATTTGTTATCAAATCAAGCGTCAAGCCCCTGATTCATTGCTGTTCGGCACTCGCACTGATTTATATGCATAATGTAAAACAGATGCCTTACACGATACATATTTATGGTGAGCCCTGCTCACACAAGATTTATTAGGGCTTCGCTCGTTGGGGTGTGCACACGTGGCGCAATGATGACTTGTATTTCCTCTCAGCTGCCAATGCCAAACTCATTAAAAAGAGGTGTGACTATTAATATACATTGTAATACTGACAGCTCCTAATTTATATCCCCTGCTCTGAGTTTGAGAATTTTTATTATTATTTTTTTTTTTTTCAGTAAATCTTTCTTCTCGTCCACTGGGACGTCTTTTTGTTGCGAGCACTTTATGAAGGTGATATTCATGTACTAGATGTATGGATCAGTGTATGCCTGAATGCAATGTGTCTGTGTGTGTGTTTAAAAAAATCCTGTGAGCTGCGATGCTCTGAAGAGGGGATTGTTTCAGGCTCTTTGTTTGTACACTATTGATTTATGGGGTTCTCTCTTCTAGAAGCCTCAGGGTTTCTAAGGCCCTGAATGCCCTCTCCTCTGTTCTTAGACTGGTGAGAAACCCTGAGAGCCTGAGACTAACACCACAAGCCTTCGAGTCATGCTATGCTTAACAAAACTTTCTTTTTTTTTTTTTTTTTACATTTTTCTTTTATTTATTATTTTTTTTAGGTATAATAAGATATTTGTATAATTATTTATAAGGCATTTGTAAATATTTTTTTCTTCGATTTTTTTAAATTTATAAAATTGCAGTCATGATAATGATAGTGATAGTGATTATTATTTTTTTATTATTATTATTACAATAAATCAATGCAATAATATTATTGTCCATGAAGTTTTCCTGAACTTCATTTCTCAATAGTAAAGATTTAGAATTATTATTGTTATTTACGAATATATACAACATCTTAGAATATAAAACATACCTCTTTGGGATAATTTCTATTAAATAATTATCTGCTGAGGATTAAATGGCCTTGTTTAAAAAAAATAATAATAATTTATGATCAGTCATGAAATTACTCGACAGCCTCAGAGAATAGCGACATCTTCATCCTTGAATGCGTTTGTTCCTCTTCACACGTGTACTCTGAATTCATATTTGTTCCATTCCATATTGGTGCTTGGCATGCTTTTGTAGCACCTAGGCTGTCTAAGGCCACTAATTGTGCTCAGGCAATGCGCGTTTGAATGCTGATGCAGGCTAATGATATTTTAACCAGCAGATCCTTTATGGAGAAGACGGGGTGTTCCCTTTGCTAAGACTAATGAAGAAAGGTGGGCTGTTATGCTCTGCTGGCGAGCTATTCACTTGCTGGGGGAGATGGACACAAAAAAAAGAAAAGCGTGCTAAAAAAGAGGTCTCAATCCCAAAGGCCTGTGATGGGTGTGTTAGGCCATGCTTTTGTGGTCTAAGCTGGTCAAATGAGGGAATATTGGGGTGCTTAACTCAACCTATCCTGGGGTCTTTTTGCAAAGAGGGTGACAGCTAGCTATTAGAGGAACCTCCCGCGTCCATTTTCCTCCCATTCTGTTTCCACCTTCCCTTGTTGTATGACAGCCGCTGTGGAAAATCCTCTAAGAGGGCGGGCCCAGACCCACCCAAGGAGTTTTCCAGCCAGTAAGATATATACCAATTAACATACAGATTAAGCAAACATTACATTTATTTCATTTCATGCTATTTATAAGAAATTAAAGTCCACCTACTATCACACAGACCAGTTAGATTGCATGAAATATTTCATGTCCTACCAACAAGCAAGTAAAAGTTCAAACGTCACACTGGGGCCGGCACTCTCTCTCATTTCCCAAGAAACCCTTGCACCGTGTGAGCGTATTCTACTCAACACATGGCCTCCAGGATCAAGTTCTACGACAATGCAACACAAGGTCCTGCCATGACACTCAACTTACTGGGCTAGGCTAAGATCACTCGTCAATATGTCACTCCATTTAGTGCCCTGAGACTTGGATGCTGGAGTATCTGAGAAAGTAATGATGTCCACAGATATCTTTTTACTTGCTCAAATGGAGGGTCCGAAGGGACTCATGCTTACTTGTCGAAGGCTAGGGATGTAGGATTAGGGCGGGGGGAGTAACGTCCCAACCAATATTGTACACCCCTTCATCACAATGAAATGTACGCGGGTTATTCTCACATTCTCAGGTTAAACCTGGAGATTAATTAGATGACATTAGTGTTTATAGTCAAAGTTTGTAGTAGTATTTGCACATCAGAATAAATACATACAGCACCAGTCAAAAGTTTGGACACACCCCCTTCTTGCTCCCTTCTCTATTTCCTCCACTTACCATATAGATGGACTTTGTTTTTTATGGATGGATGGATGGATATTATAGCACATAGTAACTTGATAGTGTGTGTGTGTGTGTGTGTGTGTGTGTGTGTGTGTGTGTATACTGTGTATGTGTGTGTATATATATATATATATATATATATGATAGGGCGGCACGGTGGCTTAGTGGTTAGCACGTTCGCCTCTCAGCACTAGGCAGTTTCCTTGTCCTCCCCTTGTCCGTGTGGGTTTTCTCCGGGTTCTCCGGTTTCCTCCCACAATCCAAAAACATGAATCAAGGTCAATTGAATTCTACAAATTGCTCCATATAGAGTGAGTGAGTGTGTGCCCAGCGATAGATTGGCACCTTGTCCTGGGTGTATCTGCCCAGTGCGAGAAACGTTCTCCCCTGGATGGGCATGTGGAACACCCCCACAACCCTAGTAGAGGATGTATATGTGTGTATATATATATGTATACAGTATATATGTATATGTGTGTGTGTGTGTGCACGCGCACACACACACACACACACACACACACGTTTGCATACTAAACAATGTGTTTATTTCGAAGTTTTAATTAATTTTACTTGGGAAAATTAATAACACATGAATTTAAGCAGTGATGCCCAAACATTTTCACAAGACTATGACCACCACTGAGTGTTTTTGTAAAATGAAGGCTGTAAAGTTTAACACGTCTTTATCTTTAACAAAAGACCATACAGATACAGAAACTAGCAATGGTGTACACTGCAAAATGCTTTTCAGCTTTGCACGCATTCACGGCGTTGCTTTAAATGCCTGTTTTTCTCACTGCACACTTAAGGCCTTTTTATCGTATACAATCGCATGAATTTGAGCTCAGGAGGAGACGACAGGTCCCTGGTTGTGAAAGGTCCATACAAGCTATAGACCAGATGTATGCTGTTATATGGTCAAACTGGCAAACACAAAAGAGGCAAAAACAAAAGGCGCAAATTAAGGGAGATGCTTTCAAACGCGTGTTTTCAAAACAGCCCAGCTGAGAACTCGCATGCTTCTCGTCTCATCTCATCTCGCTCTCGCACTCTTAACCATACCAGGTCTATATATTCTAGTCCTTTCTCTTTCCTTACACTTTCCACTATTCTCACTGGCTCTCCCACTCTCACTCACTCCCCCGAGACTAAACCCATTAAGGGGGAAGAAAAAAAACGAAAGAAAGGGGAGCATTTTTGCTAATTAGTCGAGGACTTAGCTGGAGTGGGGTACGCCACCGCACTATTTCATCTGCTGTCCACGGGCTGTTGCCTGCCTTGTGAAGTCGAGACTGTGTGTCTTGAAAGCTGGAGAAAAGGAAAAAGCCCACGCAGACCACGCCTGAGTGGAGATCCTGAACGCTACTCCAGTGGGGGTAGCGGAAAAATAGAGAAAGATTGCAAGGATTTGGGAGAAAACGGGCTGAATGCAGGGTGCTGAATACAAACGCTTTTTCCCACTTCAGTCCTAAAACAAATGTTCAGTGAAAGAATGGGTCTGAGTCCAAAATAAACTGGGCCTTTTCTTCCAGCAGTCACACTCAAATGATCACAGACATGCTTTTATTTGAGACTTCGTCATGTCGGAATGAAACGCTCTCATTAAAATATGATGCTTTGGGGAGCTCACCTGTTTCTTTAAACTCATATAAACCCATTGTAGCTTAAATCTCGAGAGTGTGTTGTATATCTTAAACTGTTTTATTATTATTACTAATCATTATTCCTTATTTGTAGATTATACTATATACAAATTATATACTACTGTATTTGTTTTTATAATGTACCTATTAAATATGTAATATTTAATTACATTATTTGCTGATTTAATAATAATAATAATAATAATAATAATAATAATAATAATAATAATAATAATAAAATGAATAAAGGATGTATCAGATAATGATCAGATTTGATAATTCTACAGTATAGCTGGTTCTCCCATAACTAACTGACTTGTTTCTTATTTGTAAGTTGCTTTGGATAAAAGTGTCTGTATAAAAGCCTGAATGTAGTTTAATGTAAATGTAATTTTTTCATAAACTTATATACCATACATTTATAAAAAACAAAAAGCACATGTAATTTGAGCTGTATGCCTCCTTGTGAAAGAACAGTTTGGGGAAGGTGACTTTGGTATGGAAGAACTTTACAGGTCTGCATAGAACCCAGAACTCATCCCACAAAATGCTATTGGGATGAACTAAGACTCCAACAAACAGAAACCAAAAACTTGTCCACACACACACCCAATTCGTATATATAAGTTTCCTCAAAAACTGCTTTTTATCATTTTTTGATATTAATTACAAAAAAATAATAATTGTAACCAGGTTACAAATGTCCTAAAGTAATGTTAAAACTCATTGTCAATCAAATTAGCAATAAATGTCCACTGGATGGGGTCTGTACATCAATAGACAGACATATGCAAATCCACCCACTTAATAGTTTAAACTAATTTATAAACATAATTAATATAAATATTATAATTATATGATTTCATACTGATCTGGCTTTAGGTCGCTTTAAGTCTCTTTAAAAACTTTGAATCACCTTGAATAAATTTTAAGCATGACATTATGATTATATGATTGGTTCTTTCTTATCTTTCATTTATTGTATAATTTATTTTGTTCCATATCCAATAATATGCCAGACGACATTAAATTGATATTTGTTATGCCTCTGATAAAATACAAATAGAAATTATAAGTAATCTTTCTAAATTTCGATTAAAAAACCCATTGAACAAATGCAAATGACACGTACACAAAATACTTAAACATTTTCCTTCCAATCATCATTTAAATACATTCCTATGGCAGAAGCAGGAAGGACGCTAAGTCGTGGTTTCTGAGGACTCTGTAAATTTCAAAAGCCACAGTGGAACAGCTGAGTGAAGAACTGAGAACGACTGGATGTGGCGAACGACTGTGGTTTCCCTTCGCTTTAGACAAGTGAAGGCAGGAAGTGAGAGCTGAGGAAGCGTGGATCCTAAGAGTCAAGGTTCAGTGCTCAGCAGTCAAAAGGGTCAGCGTGTCTCCAGTCACCAATAACAACACAGCTTTCAGGCTTCTGACAATGGCAGCTTTTCATATCATGTTGTTGGGGCATAGTTAGGGAGGGGAAAGAGAAGCATCTTGTACAGTATATGTATGTTCTTGTATTTATTTACTGAAATATTTATTCTGTATCGTTCACCATTGTGAAATAGTGAAACCATCTTCCCAGAATCTTCAGGTAACGACTAAAACACATCTTTCCCACAAACACTTAATAGAATAAAAATAATTCAAAGAAATAAACAAAATTTAAAGTCTGGATCAGAAAAAGATCAGATTTGATAATTCTACTAGCTGGTTCTATAATTCTACTAGCTGGTTCTTCTATAACTTACTGACATGTGATTTTCTCTTATTTGTAAGTCGCTTTTGAAAAAAGCGTCTGCTAAATGGCAAAAAAAAAAAAAAAAAAACATAAACATAATAATAATAATAACAATAAAAAAAACAAAAAAAATAAACAATAAAAAACAATAATAATAATAATAATAATAATAATAATAATAATAATAATAACCTTTATATACCCAGGATAAAACTTGTTGAGATTATAAATCTCTTTTGCAAGAGTGGCCTGGGGGAGTGGCAGCAAGCCAACCCCGGATAACAATACAAGAATACAATCTTACATTACAAACATTATATGTGACAAACGGTAACATTACAAAAGGACAAAATGTAAATGTAATGTATAATATAAATATATATTTCAATAATAACCTTTTCTTTTAATTCACAGTAGCCACAACAGCTATGTGTATATCAGAAAACTGTGTGTATATGACATGATTCCTATTAAACCAAGGGCACTGGAAATATTTCTCACTCTCACCAATGCCCCATAAATGTCGGCGACCAAAATGGAAGCAATGCCATATGTCAGTTATATGGTGCTATAACAGATTTTAAGAAGTGGGGTAATAGAGCCATTTACCAGATGCTGACAAATGACAAAAAAATCTTAAAACCAGTTCATTGTTTAATTTAGATGTGATTTCCATTTTAGAAAGAGAAAGTGTGTGTGTGTGTGTGTGTGTGTGTGTGTGTGTGTGTGTGTGTGTGTGTGAGAGAGAGAGAGAGAGAGAGAGAGAGAGAGAGAGAGGGAGAGAGGAAAAGAGAGGAAAAGAGAGAGAGGGCAAGAGAGAGAATAAAACAGAATGAGTTTTTTTTCTTGTTACCCTTGAGATGTTACAACACAGGAAGCAAGTGTAAGAGTGCCAGGAAACAGACAAGCAGTACGTCGGTCTCTGATTAAAATTTACACCACTAATGGGCTACAAGTGTGTAAAATGAGTGTTACTTGCCACAGGCACTGATCAATCTCTTTGTAATTTCTGTTTTGAATTCAGAAGAGCTGTTGACAGTTGCAGAAAAAAAAGACCTGCTTAAAGCCAATACATAATCTACAATCAGCCGTCGCACATCAGAACACTGCTGACTCTGTAGACTCGTTCCCCAACAGCGGTTCCTGTCATCAGGAGGACCCAACTAGACCAATTCGTAGAGAGTAACTGAGGGTGCTGAAACAGATAATCATAGCACAGATGATGGTCGTGAGCACGGTTCGAGCTGAATGACAGGGACGAAAAGAAGTGAGTAATCCAGCCATATTAAAATGCAGACAGGCTCCAACATCACAAGACACCCAAAACAGCAGGGGAATATTCGAAAGCAGCCACTTATGTCATCTCTCTTCAGCTGCCACTCACCGGCAGGTTGACGCTCCTATTCCAATGACAATGCTCCTGACTGACAGGGTTAACAGTAACTCTTTGCCAAGTAATGAAATTAATCAAGGTGTCGGTGGTTGGAATTTGTGACAGAGAATGACATGTTTTATATATATATATATATATATATATATATATATATATATATATATATATATATATATATATATATATATATATAAAAAAAGAACTAAAACACATTTAATGCTGCCAGAATCTAGAGTGATTAAAGTGACCAGACATTAAATTAATTAATATTATCATTAATTATATTATCATATCATCATAAAATAGAATTAAAAGTTCATTGATTAATTACAATTCAAGTTAAAATAATAAAGTGTCTCAATAAAAGCATTTTCTAGGTTATTTTTGTAATATATTAGTGATAACATTATATTCCTGTACTTGTATGTGAAAGAGGCTACAGTGTAGAAAGGAAGTGTTTTTGTGGAGGGGAGCAGGTAAGCATGTTATTAAATGATTATGATGATGATGATGTTGATAATTTTATACACATAGACACACACACACACACACACACACACACCTAAACACACGTGTGTATGTGTGCGTGTGTATGTGTGCTTATGTATATACATTTAGAGTAAAATGATGATTTTGCACACACACAGATTTGTGTAAAATTATAAGTTGATATATGAGTATGTGTGTGTGTGTGTGTGTGTGTGTGTGTGTGTGTGTGTGTGTGTGTGTGTGTGTGTGTATATGTATGTTATATATATATATATATATATATATATATATATATATATATATATATATTTTTTTTTTTTTTTACATATATAGTAATACATACATACACACACACACACACACACATGTATATATAAAACCATTTTACAGTATGTATGTGTATATTTATAAATATATACAAATGTGTGTGTGTGTGTGTGGTTGTGTATGTTATGTATTGTAGTACCACTTTATTTAGTTTCACAGTATGTGCAAAATTACTTTTCCCGTCACTTTTGAAAGCACTATTTAAAGTATTCTCTCATTCAGTAACTTTGCAACGTTTTTTATTTATACTGAAGCACTGCGAGCATTTTGGGAAACAATGGCACGCTGAAAGCGCAGTATCACTGCTCCCCCTGGTGGGCATCAGAGGCAGCACCAAAACAAGGGCACAGTTCACAGACGGGAGCTGGTGAACCCAGCTGGCTTTTAGACGGCTGGATGAAAAGGGGGAGACACTAATTCTGTGCATGGAATCCAATTAGAGTAGCACGCCCATTTGTGGGAATCTTTCTTTCCCTTCCCATTATGCTGTGGTCTCGCCACAGCTAGCCCACAAACGACAATACATGTGTGTGTTTGCCTCTTTTTACTTTGAAAGTAAAAGGTTGAAATTAAAGCTCCTTTCAGGTTTATTAATGTACATGTTTAGGAATAAAGCAATGCCTAATAGATATACCAACCAATTCAAGTCAACAGAATGTAGTCAGGAGTGAATTAATGCATATTTGACCATGAGGATTTGTAGGCTACTACATTTAAGACTTTAAAACTTATTTAAATCCTGTTTGTGGAGGTGTGTGTAATGTATGAGAGCGTGTTAATGTGTGACTTGTTAGTATGTTTTATGGTTTATAGGCACACTGATCGACTGCAGAGGAACAAATGTCCCAAACTGTGAACTGTGTCGTAGTTTTTAGGTCCCAGAAGGATTAATGCACATGCTCCCCTGCTCTCACACACACCTAAAAGGGTTAATGACTATGCTCAGTCTCTCCCTCTCTCTCTCTCTCTCTCTCTTTTTCATGCGCGCACACACACACACACACACACACACACACACACACACACACACACACACACCTTAAAGGGTTAATGCATGTGCTCTTCTTCTACATCACTCTCTCTCTCACACATACACAGACAGTAGCAACCCTCTAAAGGGTTAATGCATGTGCTCAGTCTTTCTCACAGACACAACCATGCACACAAACATACGCACACACACAAGCACATGCGTCCCTGAAAGGGTTAATGCATATGGTCAGTCAGTCTCTCTCTCTCACAAACACACACACGATCACAGAGACACACGCTCGAGCCCTTTAATGTATGTATTTAGTCTCTCTATCTCTCAGACACACACACACACACACACACACACACACACACACCTGAAAGGGTTAATGCATATGCTCAGTCTCTCTCCCTTTCTCTCTCTCTCTCTCACACACACACACACACACACACACACACACACAAACACTCTTTTCCGAGTGTCCATGCCTGGCTAGGCATAAAAATGGACTCATCATAATTCATTTAGGCCCATAATTTTCAACAGTCTAAATCCCCACAAAATATTTAAACAGTTAAATCATCACTTAAGGGAAGGGACTCAGGACCGAAGACAAAAAAAGGTAGCTCGCAGTGACGTGTTGAGAGGTGGCTTGTGTGCACTTGTGCATGTTTGTGTGTATTTGTGTGTGCGCTTGTGTGTTGCGCATGCTGAAGTTTTTAGGGATGACTGGAAGCACTTGGACCAGTCTCTTTAAAACAACTATGTTGCAATGCAAAGGATTAGAGGTGTGCCAAGCACCAGGTCTTGACCTGCATGCCTGGAAGCCAGGCAGTAACCTGACCCTTTACCAGGTGTATGCCTCGAGGTCAAAGGGTTGAGAAAGCCGGCAACCCAAGACACTGCCTCCATTAAAGGCCATGCTGCTCCAATTAACCGTTCCCGAACCATCCTGAAGAAGCAGACCTGCTCTGCATCAAGCCAAGCACAGTTTCCCAAACACTTACACACATGGATGAATATGTAATAGCAAGAGAACAGGCAAACGACAAATAAATTCAATGCTGACTTTATGCGCCCTAATAGAGAAAATGTTAATAGCATGCTTGTACACCCCCAGACCCCCCCCCCCCCCCCCCCCCCCCCCCCCCCACAGCTCCGCTTTTACTTTCAAAATAATTTACTGCACCTTTAAAAAGGGCCGTCTACTGCAGCCAGAGACCCATAACTGTCACATGAGTCGATCATTTACTCACCAATTCCTGTTAGGTGTTAATGGGCTGGAGGTAGCAGCTATTCTAAACAGAAGGGAATGACTTACACTACACCTAAGAGCATTTTATTTAGAATGTGGGTGATGAGGGAAGGGCAATATCGTATCATATCATAACACATTAAATGGACTGGAGCAATTTAATTAAGAGACCTGTCTGGTACATTACACAATCACAAGGGGATGTTGAATGGAGATCTCATAACACTAAAATGCTATGGCTTCCTAATGGTGGCCGGCTAAGCCAAATTATTAGCTGTGAATGATGTGCATAACCTAATATCGCAAGTAAGTAAGTAAGTAAAAAAAAAAAAAAAGATTTGTAATAATAAATAAAATGGAATAAAAATTATTCCCAGGTTAGAACTGGACAGCTGCACATGTGGGTAATACTTACATAGTGACTTACACAGTGCAGAGTTTTACAACCTCACACCAATTTAGCATTTATATTATAAACTGTAGACATGAAAATGAATTTAATCATACTGAAAAAAACAAAATGGTCAGTTTATATTGAATAGAAGTTACAAAGACTTTCTGTGGCATCAATGGTTGTTATGTGTGAGAGCAGTACTGAGCTGAAAGTAGTTTATCAAAAAGATAACCCTTTTATGAGAAAAAATATTATTCCATCCATCCATGATCTTCAGCTTTATACTCTACTAGGGTCACGGGGGGGGGGGGGGGGGGGGGGGCATTTTTTGCATCCAGGGGGCATGGGCGCTGGGCAGATACACCCAGGACAGTGCGCAAATCTATCGCTGGGCACACATTTACTCAGACACACACACAAACACACTATTTTGGGGCAACTTGGAGAATTTAATTGACCTCCATGAAACCAGAGAAAACCCACGCGGAGACACGGGGAGAACATGGAAACTCCACCCAATTCGGGATTCAAACCAGGAATCCCTAGTGCTGAGAGGTGAACGTGCTAACCACTAACTATTATTATTATTATTATTATTATTATTATTATGCGTTCATTCATTAATTCAGTATCTTCCGCTTATTCATCTACCAGTTTCCAGGGGGTCTGAGGGGGCAGACACACTCTATATGGGGCAATTTAGAGCATTCTATTTACCTTGAATCCAATTTTTTAGACTGTGGGAGGAAACCAGAGAACCCGGAAGAAACCCACTTGGACACTGGGAGAATATGAAAACTCCACCCATTCTACTAAGCCACCATGCCTCTTATTATCCATCCATCCATTATCTTCCACTTTATCCTGTACTAGGGACAGGGTTTCAAGTTTCAAGCGCTGGGCAGATACACCCAGGACAGGGCGCCAATCTATCGCTGGCCACACACTCACTCACTCACACAGACACACACTATATGGGGCAATTTAGAGAATTCAGTTGACCTTGATCCATGTTTTTAGACTGTGGGAGGAAACCGGAGAACCCGGAGGAAACCCACACGGAGAAAACATGGAAACTCCACCCAGATTGTGATTCAAACCGGGAATCCCTAGCACTGAGAGGCGAATGTGATAACCACTAAATAATAAATATTATCCATTATTAACCATAATAAATAATAACCATTATTTTCTTTTTTTTTATCTCATCCCATCTCATTTTCGTCCACTTAATCCTCTACTAGGGTCGTGGGGGGTTACTCGTGCACATTGAAGGGATAACATTGCAGGAATGGGGCAAATACTGGGACAGAATGGCAATCTATCCCTGTGCATATTATTATTATTATCCATCCATCCATTATATCCCACTTGATCCAATATTAGGGTCACGGGGGAGTTCCCCATGCCCATCCAGGGGAGAATGTTTCGGGCGCTGGGCAGATACACCCAGGACAGGACGCCAATCTATCACTGGGCTATTATTATTATTATTAATCTATTTATTTCAACCCATCTCATTACTGTCCACTTAATCCTCTACTAGGGTCGTGGGGGGCGGGGGTGTCCCATGCACATCCAAGGGAGAACATTTCGGGAGCTGGGCAGATACACCCAGAACAGGGAGCCAATCCTACACAATATAGAAGCAATTAAGAGTAGCCAATTCACTTTGAATCCATGCAGATTGGGATTAGAACCTGGATCTTCAGCACTGAGAGCTGGATGTGCTAACTTTGCTGTCCTTTAATGACCGTAAAAATGTTTTTAGTTTGGAAAGTCAGTGACTGATGTTCTGTTTAACACTTTAATGTTATAGATTTCACTTTGTAAGTGTCTTTGAAACAGTTTATGAACAGAATGGGTCAACGGACGAAAATAAGTGATTTAGACACACATTTTTGCCCATATCGCTTATGTTTTTGATTTAATTGTTCTTATGACAAAGTTTGAGGTACATTATATGGCTTACATGTAGGGGTTAAAGGGTTAATGTAACTTTAATGTAGGTTTAATGTATGTTTGCACAGCACCCCTTTATGACTCATTGAAAAGACATCACATATCTATGGAATTTAGCATTTAGTTTGGAACATTGTTGATAAAGTGATGAATACAGTGTTTATCGTGACTTGTTTTGGTTCTTTTCACAGCTTATCGATATAGAGCGTACATTGTACAGTAATGCAGTGAGCTAATCTGTCTCGTCCTCTCCAGGCATGGCGGGTTAATTGCTGAGGCTTGCCCTTATGCACTGTGTTTGGATAGGTGATTCTTGTAGCAAACAGACAATCCTTTGTGTTGCTTCACTTTAATCTATGACTTCATTAGGGAAGGAAATGGGAGTAAATACAAAAAGCCATTGTCTTTCTTGAGGAGAGGGTGGGGGTGTGTGTGGCGCTTGCTTGAGATGTTGTGTAACTATCTTGTCGGTAATATTCATTACACACCTGGGTCTCGGCCTATTGGTCTCAATTATGCACAAATGGGGGAAGGACAAAGACAGACCAAAGAGTCAGCCAAAGAAATCCCCATGAAAACCCACCTCATGGCAAGATCACGCTCTTTTGTTCAGAAATGTATTGATATTGAACATAACAATTACTGGAAAAAAAAAAAACTAGTTTAAAAAGTTTACAGCATGATTTCCCAAAACAGAACAAATCTATTGAAATGGGATTATTAATATCACTGAAATTATAGTACCAACTTAATATAGTTAAATTATTTTTTTTTATAATATAGAAAACACAACACGGTACATTATATCACATTTACATCTGGTCATTTAGCAGACGCTTTTATCCATTGTAACTTATAGGCATCCCATTTTAATGTTTGGACTCACAACCCAGGATTACATATAAAATTCCTGGAGTGGAGAGGGTTAAGGGTCTTTCTCAAGAGCCCACATTGGTAACTGGACATGGGATTTGAACCCTCAGTCCTTGGATTGTTAGCCCAACAGTTTTTGCAAATAAAAATTCTTTAAAATTCAGAAAATGTGATTTTCAGATTTTTTTTCCCTCATTGTGTCCGTCATAGGAAGCACGGTGGCTTAATGGTTAGCACGTTCGCCTCTCAGCGCTAGGGATTCCCGGTTCGAATCCCCATCTGGGTTATCCCCGTGTCTGCGTGGGTTTCCTCCGGGTTCTCCGGTTTCCTCCCACAGTCCAAAAACATGGATCAGGTCAATTGAATTCTCAAAATTGCCCCAAATAGAGTGTGTCTGTATGAGTGAGTGTGTGCCCAGCGATGGATTGGCGCCCTGTCCTGGGTCTATCTGGCCAGCGCCTAAGATGTTCTCCCCTGGATGGGCTTGGGGAACCCCACCGTGACCCTAATAGAGGATAATGCGGGAGATAATGAATGAATGAATGAATGTGTCTGTCATAGTACAGGTCTACCTATGATATCAATTACAGGCCTCTCTCATATTATTAAGTTGGAGAACATGTACAATTTGTGACTAACTAAATACTTTTTTCCCCACTGTGCACACAGAGGGGTGGGCAGCCCTGTACCCAGAGCCTGGCGAGCAATTGGGGTTATGCCTTGCCCAAGTGCACTTCATTGTACTTATTGGGACCAGGAATCAAAACGGGAAACTTTGGGTTGCAAGACAGGTTCCTTAACCATAAACCTATGACTTCCTCAGCTGCATGAGTCAAATATGACTGCTAATAGGAGCGCAATACATGGCGCTGGGCTAAAGGATTGTGGGTTCAAATCCCATGTCCACTGAAGTTACCAATGTGGACCCTTGAGCAAGACCCTCAACCCTCTCTGTTCCAGGGATTTTGTATGTAACCCTGGGTTCTGACCCCAAACATTAAGATGGGATACCTATAAGTCACTTTGGATAAAGGCGTCTGCTAAATGACCAGATGTAAATGTGATATAATGTACCATGTAGTGTTTTCTATATTATAAATAAAAATAATTACAATTATAAATAAGACATATTCTTAAACACACCTGAAGTCATATGTCTTATGAAAGTTAGCAAAACCTCCTGAATGAATCTAACAAGTCTACAAGAACAATAGTATAAGGTATTGACAAGTACAATTAATTAACACCTTAGTATTATTTGGTTCTGGGGATCCAGGTTTGAATTCTGGTCTAGGTGGAGTTTCTATATCCTTCCTGTGTCCACATGGGTTTTCTCCAGGTTATCTGGTTTCCTTCCACAGTCCAAAAACATGGATTCAAGGTGAAATTCACCGCTTTAAATTGCCCCTATTTAAATAACTCCTACATTGTGTGCATCTGTGTGAGTGTGTGCCCGGTGATCGATTGGCGCCATGTTGATGTGGGTTTGTCAGCCCAATGCCCAAAACATTCTACCCTGGATGCGCATAGGGAACCTCTCCCATGACCCTGGTTAAGGATTAAGCAGAAGATATTGATATAAAATGAGATCAGCTTTTCAATATAGTGTGATGTTCAAAAATTCAAGTGGACTGCCAAACCGAAGTCATTCAGATAATACATCATAGACATATTTGTGGAATGCACTTAAATGCCTTTGCTCATGCAATAATTAACATTCAATCAGAATGTAACAACAATAAATCAAACAGGCCATTTTAAAGCATGTACAGTTATTATGGAATAAAATGGCAGCCCAAAAGTTGAAGCTGCCTAACAGAGACATCATCAGAAAGTCGTACAAGCACCGAATCCTGGCTATTCAGCTTCAAAATCCCCTGAACCAATGTCCATTTTTTTCAGCCCTGTCCATGTTTTTCCTGTTCACTCTTGACTTCCTTTCTTTCCTCCTTTAGTTAAATGAATTCCAAGGCACACTTGCCCAATGACCCGTGACCGTGGATAGACAAGGTCACCGGGCCTGACTTTTACTGCCTCCTTCTCCCATCTCATCTCTCTACAGAGAGCTTTAGCTATCATTCCAATAGTATAGCAGAAAGCAATATAGATGAAAAAAATTGAGAGATAGAGAATGAGGTTGAGCACTCGACAAACCTGCTGCCCCTATGCCCTCCTAGGCCTAAGCTGACAAAAACATCAGGCTGATGACAGGAAAATATGTGTGGAGGATAAAAATAAAAGCCCAAAGGAGTCCAAGAAAATTGAACCAAGAACAACACAAGCGGCCAAGTGATTTTCCCTTATTTAATGATTGATTCGACTCAGCAATTTGAAATAAAATTAAAAGTATAATACATTATTCATTTCGTAAATGTCACATTATTCGAAAGTAAGTGCAGATTTTTCCCCGCAGCTTATTTACATTTGTGGCATTGCTTTAGGTGTATGTGTTTCCCGGCAAAGAAAGTCCCAGCCACAGAGCCAATTTTGATCTCTAATTGGATGTTATAGCCTCCTAACCCTTGCAATATGACCTATATATCAATACATAATGAGAGTGGTGGCTCACAGATGTCTTCTGTGTGAAGAAATCATAATAATAATCATAATAAATCTTGGGCGATCCTGAACTTGATACTGGGGAGAAATGTATTTTTATTATGTAAATTCTTTTGTTGTTATATGTATTGTGTTGCAGTATGTAGAGTTACTTTTTAAATAGTAATACAATAAAAATATTGTCACAATAATATCTTAACAATTCCTTTGTGTAAAGACTGTATCATTGTTCTAAGCTGTGTTGCAAATATAAATACATTTGAAAATTAAAATTGTCATGCCATAAGTGCAATTAAACACCATCCGTCCATCTATCCTCTACTAGGGTCGTGGTGGGGTTCCCCATGCCCATCCAGGGGAGAACGTTTTGGGCACTGGGCAGATACACCCAGGACAGGGCGCCAATCTATCGCTGGGCACACACTCACTCACACAGACACACACACAAACACACTCTATATGGGGCAATTTGGAAAATTCAATTGACCTGGATCCATGTTTTTGGACCATGGGAGGAAACCGGAAAACCCGGAGGAAACCCACGCGGACACAGGGAGAACATGAAAACTCCTCCCAGATTTGGATTCGAACCGGGAATCCCTAGAGCTGAGAGGCGGACGTGCCGCCCGCAATTAAACATAAGTTAACTCATTCAATTTAAGAAAACTAACCAAAACGTAAACCAAAAATGTAAGGGATACAATAAGGAATGATGACAAAAACAAAAGGTGGTGTTAAATAATCAAAGCTGGCCAATCAGCAACCATCCAAATCCCATACATGATGTGAGCGCCAACACAGATGTTCCAGACACGTTGGTGTAACAAACAGTGATTTCCGCTCTTAGCTGGTTACCGAAAGTTAATATTAGATGATGCCAAAATAAACTGGAGTTGATTTGTGACTGTTTACAGCAAATGTGTCACACCCACTTCCCTCTTTTACCATGCTTTCAAGTGGTGTCGGGTTTATCAGAAAGAAACACCCTCTCGAGTCAGAAATGGATACATTAAAATTTTCGATGCAGCACAAATTGGCCAAATAGTGATGTAAACGGCATTTCCAAGGTGGTTGAACAATTAATCAATGTAAGACATCAAATAATGACATATAACTTGATGGTTAATTTTGTAAGTTTGCTAAATTGCGCTCAAAAACATTTATAGAACAACAATTATCTATACAAAGTAGCAAAGCTTAACACCATCCATGATTTTTTTTCTACTTCCCATACAAACCACCTGATGTTTGGTGCACGAGTTTCATCTCTGAGAGACCTACCGCCCACATGCACTTGAAAACGCCATCAGTCCTCACCTGTCCTTTGACCCTCACCAGGATGTGGCCGTTCTAATTCTCCTGAGTTTAAGCACCCGCACCTCGTTTGGGGATTATTTCCTACCTCTAGTCGTCCCCATTTTTAGACCTGCTTGTTCTATTGGTTGTGTTCTCGCTGGTTCTACGGCTATCTGTTTGCCTTCCAGATCTGATACCTGAGCCCGTTGGCCTCCACTGCCCAAGGTTTGTTCATACATATGGTCTCCAGACATCCACCTGTCTACCTTAGTTTGGGACTTTGGATACATACTGTGTTTTTTTGTCATTGGTCGTGCTGATGTGTGCGTTTGGTAAGTTTTAATAAAGACTTTGTTTTGTTCCTGAATCTCGGTCTGGCATGTGGTTAACCAAACTTAATTAAACCATACTTAATTATAAGTAAGAATATACATACATCATTGTCATGCACCTCCTGTTCTAAAATCATGATGTTAATATGCAGTATTAGGTAAGTAATATGTGCAGGCTTTAAAGTTTCGCTTTAATCCCATGAATCAAGTTAATTTATAAATTTAGCTTTTTTACAGTACATTGTCTGAAAGAAATTAAAATCCAGGTGTTGTATATTACTATTATTAATATCGTCATTGCCACAGTCCTCTGGCAGTCTTATGGGTGAGAAGCTGGTCATACCTCATAGAGAAAATGGAAAAAGTTTTTTTTGTTTGTTTTGTAAAGTTAAAATTAAACTTTACTAGAAGTAAGGGTCCTTGCCCAAAATCCCACATACTTATATGAGCTATATGAATGAGTGACTATATTAGGACCTATAATGAACCTGTGGGGCGGCACATTGGCTTAGTGGTTAGCACATTCGCCTCTCAGTAATAGGGATTCCCGGTTGGAATCCGAATCTGAGTTTCCATGTTCTCTCCGTGTCCACGTGGGTTCTCTCCGAGTTCTCCGATTATCTCCCACAGTCCAAAAACATGGATCAAGGTCAATTGAGTTCTCCAAAATTGCCCCATATAGAGTGTGTTTGTGTGAGTGAGTGACCCTAGTAGAGGATAAAGAGGAATATAATAGATGGATGGATGGATGAACCTGTGCAGAATGTTTGCATGCCTGAACAGTGTCAGTTTCTGGTATAGGTTATATTTAAAGAACCCCCTCAAATAGAATAATTGTGTGCTTCGAAATTGACCATACAATTCATAGTGAGCATGTCTTCTAGGTATAATGTGAAGAACAAAGGTAGGAATTAGTCTTATGGCGAGCCTAAAAAGGGAATGAGGACCGTACGAGGAATTTGAAAGAGAAACACAAACAGAATACTCCAACAGACATTCAAAGGAAATCATAAGAGCTGAATTGTCTGTAAGGCTTTGCTTCAATTCTAATCAGTGACATGGCAGATCCACCCACACATGTTCTGGTAATTGTATAAAATGTCATGTTTATAAGATTACATTTATGAGAAAGGACTTTTTTCAAATTGTTTACTTTACTGAAAACATAGCGCAATCTAATTTCTGTAGGCGGCAATTCACCAGCTTAGTGAACTTTGGACCCTCAAAAGAAGTGTAACTAGATACGCTGTAGTTTTATGTATTGTAACTTGCCTTATCACACGGATGCCGTCGTGTCACAATGATCAATGGAGATGTGCTCGCAGCTTCTTCCTTTGCTGTTAGTACTTTGTTGAGGTGAAAAGTGCAAATGTCTCATTGTGTGTATGTGTACATGTGTGTATATTAGCCGCGGGTGTCAGGGGCCGCTCGCTGAGCTGGGTACTTTGTGTAAACATGGCAGAGTGGAGCATAAGAGCCTGTTGTCTCTTTCATGTGTGCCCCGCGGCACTGCTCATTTTTACAAAGTGTGCGCATTAAACCTGTGATAAGACTTAAGAGGCTCTTCTTCATGCAATGAGAGGTTTGGCTGCATAATGAGCTTGAGCCTTAAGTAATTATTGTACCTGAGCCCAAACTTTTGCCCCAGGTTATATGTTCTAGAATAAGGGAACTTCCTATTCTTTGTTCATAGAGAGCCTATACACAGGAGGATCTCTACAAGTATGTACAGAATTGAGTGCAGAAACAATTCATTCATTCATTTAATAGTTTTTTTTTTTTTTTTTTTTTAAAGCCGGTTATTATAATTAGGGTCATGGGCGTGCAGGAGCAAACCCAGCATTAAAGGGGGAAATGTAGACATACACTGCTCTAATTAATCTACAAATATAAGTTTTGTTTGAAGGCAGAGCTTTCAAAAGGTACCACACAATGATATAAGGTGAACATGCACATGCCATACATCCATCCATTATCTTCCGCTTTATCCTCTACTGGGGTTGTGGGGGGGGGTTCCCCATGCCCATACAGGGGAGAAAGTTTTGGGCGCTGGGCAGATACACCCAGGACAGGATGCCAACCTATTTCTGGGCACACACTCACTCACACAGACACACACAAACACACTCTATATGGGGCAATTTGGAGATTTCAACCTTGATCCATGTTTTTGGACTTTGGGAGGAAACCAGAGAACCTGGAGGAAACCCATGGACAGAGGGAGAACATGGAAACTCCACCCAGGAAAGGATTTGAACCGGGAATCCCTAGAGCTGAGAGGTGAACATGCTAACCACTAAGCCACCGTGCCACCCCACAATGCCATACATCTACAAGGAAAGGCACAGCTCTGGAATCCAGGATGTTCTTGCTATGAGGAAAAAAAGAGCTGTACCTTTATGCCATGGGGAACCAAAACTGAACCCATATAATATGAAAAAGCATGATGGGTTATTGGTAAATTTTGTGAAATTCAAAAAGTTTGATTTTAGTCACGGGGGGGGGGGGGGGGGGGGGGGTTCTCATACCCATCCAGGGAAGAAGGTTTCAGGTGTTGGGCAGATACATCCAGAACAGGGTGCCAAATTATCACTGGGCACACAGACACACACTATATAGAGGCAATTCAGAGCAGCCTTTTCACCTTGAATCCATTTTTTCGGACTGTGGGAAGAAACCGGAGAAAATCCCATACATTGAAGACATTAAAATGGAATATCAGTGAATCATTGGGTGGTTTATACATGGTGGCTTATGGGTTAACACATCCACCTCTCAGTGCTGGGTATCCAGGCTCGAATCCCAAACTGGGTGGAGTTTCCATGTTCTCCCTGTGTCCACGTGGGTTTCCTCCGGGTTCTCCGGTTTCATTCCCCAGTTCAAAAACGTGGATTCAAAATAAATTGAAATGCTCCAAATTGCCCATATAGTGTGTATTTGGGTGTGTTTGTATGCATAAGTGTGTGCGCAGTGATAGATTGCTGCCCTGTCCTGGGTGTATCTGCCCAGTGTTTAACGTTCTCCCCTGGATGGGCATGGGGAACCATCCCGTAATCCTAGTAGAGGATTAAGCGGAGGATAATGAATCAATGAATGAATGTTGGACACCCAAAACAATGAAAATATGGTTCTCTGTGCCACCCCACTGTAGTAATTTTAAAGTAACCTGCTTAAACCACCATCTTCTCAAAGCTTGAATTGAGCACAGAGGCCACAGACAGGCCAGAACAGGTAATTTCTAAGAATTTCTCAAAAACACAGCCACTCTTCATTCAGCACCCTTCTAATCACATTCTATTATGCTTGACTTGAGATTGCTACACTGATCTGACAGCTGAAGCAACCAACAATCACAGCTGTCAGAAATCTCTGTCAAATCAGGTTTTAGCACTGATGTAAGTCCAATTCTAGCAAGGCTGCATTGGATCTAAAAGCAGTGCTTTAAAATCGAGTGTGCGGTACATTACTAAAAATATAGGGACTGTGCTTTTGCTCACTGTCCCAAATGCTTTGCTTACATTTCACTCAAATAGATGGAAATCTGCTTAGTGATAATGGGCTATGACAGTATGGACAGAAGAGGACATTACATGCCTGCTCCAATCACTCTATGGAAGTTCCACCATGATCCTTCATACAGTGCCTGATGGATAATCATGTTCTGAACTGCAGAAATGTGCACGCACTCAGATGATCATACTCAGCTGGGTTCGGATCTGTCAGTTTCAACAAAGTGAATTCCAAAGTCGTTTCACATTAGTTGTAGTGACAGGTAGGAAACAAGATCTGACACACGCATCTGCTCCCGCACAGTACATGCACAGTTTAAATTACGCCAGTTGATGATCATGTTGACGCTAACTATGAGCGAAAGTTTCAACAGTCACTGAACATCGGAGCAAAGCAGCGACGTTTTCAATGAAACAAAATCTTAGAAGCTGCACGAAGTAACTTATCTGCACGTCTGGAAATAGATGGATTTTATTTTGTTCTACAAAGTTAAAATAATCATTATATACTAAATAAGCATAACATTACATTTACATTACTGGACACGGGAAGAACATGCAAACTTCACACAGATCGGAAATCAAAATTGATCATCACATTATGTTCCGCTTCGTTCCTTACTTGGGTCTTGGGGGAGGTTCCCATGCCAATCCAGGGAAGTAGGTTTTGGGCACTGAGTAGATACATCCAAGACAGTGTGCCAATCTATTGCTGAGTAATTTAGATATGGGAAATTTGCAGCTAATTCACATTGAACGCATTTTTTTAGACCATGGAAGGAATCTGAAGAAAACCCGCACGAACAAGGGGACAAGATGGAACTCATGGGATTCATACCTGGATCCCTAGTACTGAGAGGCGGATGTGCCAACGTCACCATGCCACCACAATATAGAACTTCAAATGAATTGTTCAATTATCTATGTTTGATCATTTAACATTCGTCTTAAACAAAAAAAAATTTAAGCCTCAAATCTGTTCTCTGTGAAACAAAGGCAGCAATGAAAGATGAAACAAAAAATGCCTTTATTGGACATAGAAAAACTTTTTGTTTAATAGGACGTGAATGACATCGAAGATTGAGTCAAACTTACAGATATAAGAAACATTATTAACCCTGTCTGATTCTAAATTTGGTCATTCCAGGATGCTCATTTCATTCTGTGAACAGTTTCTTTTTGTCCTAAATCTCATTTTACTTGGAGTGGCATAAACAAGAACATAACAATATGCTCTTGTGATATATATTTTGCTGGTATTGCATGGAGCTGTCTGTTTTCTTTCTTCCTGTCGGCATTAGATCAGGATGTAATCTAGCAGCCATGTGCACCATGAGACCATAAGCATAATACAAAGACATCACTCGCGAGCCTCATCCGTCCTTCTTGTGTCGCCACTTGAGATATCAATCTGCAACGCAAAGGGCCCTCTCCTCGCTTTCTTTGTGCCTAGCCAGAGAGGTTACGTCGAGAGGGAGAAGGGACAGGAATTGTATTCTAGAGGGACATGGAGACAGGGGGTAAAAAAAAAAAAACACATAGAGAACAAGGGAGCGAGGGAGACGGGCAAAAAGAGATGGAAGAGATAGATGGGGGTTGGGGGTCTGTGTGTGTGCGTCCCTGTGTGTCTTTGTGTGCAAGCATGTGTGTTCTTGCACTATAAGACTTAAGGTCCTTTGGGAGCAGATCCTGTCATAGTGATCACAACAGACTGTCATGCACACAGCTAGAAGCCGGAGAAGCACACCGGTGTGGAGTGGAGAAGATGAACTGAGGAAAGGACACAGACTGTGGGTTCAGAGCAAGGGAAAAAAATGGTTACTACCGTTTGGTGAAGACAGGCTTTTTTTTTAACTCCATTGACAGGCCATTAAGTTTAAGTCCTGTATAAATTCAGCATCACCTTGTTCCACTTACTATGGCGGCATGTCATCTGTGAAAAGTATGTCTCATTTACATATAATTCAATGCTATAGTCATTTCACGTTGGCGCATAAATCGGAAACCTCAATGTCTGCACACACATCTGCTAAAACCTGTGGCCCGTTACCGTTCCTGACATCCCTCACTATCCATATGCTTAATGTGGCAGGGGAGGGGTCTCTTGGTTTCAACCTGTTAAGCAGGACGCCAAGATGTTGACAGGAAAAAATAATGACGGTCACTTTTTTGATCTTGCGCATATGTTTGGACTGTCTTCCGTTTTTGGTCTTCGCAAAGCCCGTACCTCTCCATGATTGTGCGCACACACACATACACACACCCACACCCACAGATGGCTGGGTAGTGAGAGTGAAATGTCATCTTGTGTCAACATATGGACCACTTTCTTCTCTTGCGCACAAGTCGCTACCTCTAACAATACGAGAACAGAAGTGACAGAAGGACAGGAGAACAAAGTTATCATCGTTAGTCCACTTTGAAGTTTTCTTCGCCACTTTTGCTACCCCAGCACTTGCTCTTTTACCTGCGATTTTTTGCCTCGGCTTATGCAGCGATGACAGCCAACTGTCATGTTTACATCATTTGATATGAAGGGCTGTCATCTAGGTCTCCATCAGCACTACTTAACAAAAGGTCTGCTGTGTGCTAGAGATGGGTTTGTCATTTTAAACAGCCCCAGCCATGTTATTATGGTCTAATTCACCACCAGAAGATGATAATTACATACAATTAGAACTATATACCTGCCAGGGTGTGTGTGTAGGTAGTCTCAGGTGAGACCACAGAAGGACTCCCCTAGGCACTGATCAGATTTTCAAAGGCGTCCTTACCATACAACATTACATAACATTATGTACAACATTTTCTTTATAATTACTTAGGCACCAAATTAGAGAACATTGTAACTTTGTTTGCTTGAGTTGGCGTACATGCTGCAATAAACACTGTTAGAAAAAGGTGACGTGAAAGACCAGGAGCCTAAAATATCATTTGCAAAATGTGGCCTCTAGCCAAAAGAGACAAACAGAGAATTCACAACCAACCTCATTACAACACACCCATGATGGTTCTCAGTTTTTATTGGATGAGAGCCTTTAAAATGATGACACCAAGCTTCTAGCACCCACCCCACCCAATAAAGCTGAGAGAAAGATGGCTTAATGCCAAGTGTCTGCCAACTGTAAGGTTTTGTAGTATAAGGTAAACCTTTGTAAACCCACACTTAAATAAATGAGACATTTTTATTTGCATCTCTTTTCTTACTGGTTGGACTTACAGCTTCATCATTCATTAATCAAACGCTAAGATGGAACGTCTTTGTGAATTCTCTGCAGATTTACGTTTTCTTATATTGACCCAAATTAACGAGGAGGTCTGGGGGAACTTAACAAGTTTAAAGCCCTGGATGAGAACAAGTTGAATGATACTGCAGATCAGAAGTGAGATGCCATTAGAAACCATAAAGTTACGCTCATCATGCAAATTTGCCTTTATATAACCACGTTAGTAATTACTTCAGTTACAGAATGAACAAAAAGTATTAGATTAAAACAGTATTGAATTAAAGGTGCCTTAGTGGCTTCCATGTTCTCTTTGTGCTCACCTGGGTTTCCTCCGGGTTCTCCGGTTTCCTCCCACTGTCCAAAAACATGGATTCAAAATAAGTTGAAAGCTCTAATTTGCCCCATAAAGTTCTGTGTAAATCAGTGTGCCCAATGCTAGATTGGTACCCTGTCCTGGGTGTATCTGCCCAGCCCCCGAAATGTTCTCCCCTGGATGGGCATGGTGAACCCTCCCACGACACTAATATAAGATTAATAAATAATTGAGTATTAAATGATGTACATTCAAATAAACTACTAATGCCCACATTTTGTCATTTTTATTAATATTATTCTCATTATTGTACAATGGCAGGTTATTTATCCTAAACAAATGGCTGGAGTGCACTTGGATGTCTGGTTTATATTATTTGTAACCACCCTGTTTCCGTTTAAGCCACCTGAAGGGGAAGAAAGTGCCCCTGGGCCTCCATGCTTCACAGACCACTAATGATCACCTTAGCTCAAATTTACAAGTGCAGCCAGGTTTTTTAAGAGTAACATTGATGAGGCACAACACTTTCCATGCCTCATGAATCAGTCTACCGCTTCCCCCAGAGACTTTAAAGGCGTGTAACAAATACTGAGGAAATGATAGAATTAAAGACGCACGAGTGTAAAGCGAGTGAGTTGAGAAATGCCGGCAGATTGACTTTACAGTCTGCGCCTAATGCAAACATGATTTACCTCCCTCTAAAATACTATTTGAATTCCCCCAGGTTTTCACTCAGAGTCAGGTTTCTCTTAGAAGAGTAAAAGAAAAAATTTGCAGCAGGTTGCCCCCTATGGCATGTCATATAATCAGAAAGAGCTCGGGGTCAGTTCTCTGTATTTTAAAATCTTACACTATATGAAATACACACACACAAAAAAAAAAAAAAAAAAAAAAAAAAAAAAATATATATATATATATATATATATATATATATATATATATATATATATATATATATATATATATATATATATATGTGCGTGTGTGTGTGTGTGTGTGTGTGTATACGTAAAATTTTATGTAATGTCATTCTAATGTAAGAGAAAAATAATGATTTGTGTGATCTTATGACAATGACATTTATTCATATTGTTTATATATTATATTTAATTTTCAAGTTTATATATACACATGTTTACACCTGAACTAGAAAAAAAAATCCATGTACATCTATCAAAATAAAGAGTCTGATTTTGAAGGACCCATTAGTCTGATTTTATGCCATATAAGTAAAATTCTAAAATAAGCTAAGAAACTTAGAGTTTAAAATAAATTAAAGGTCTTACAATTTAGAGGGACCGATGGGAAGATATCAACAAATTTTGTTAGTTAAGTGATAATTTAGTCTCTTTGCAGTTGCTGTTCAAAGTAAACAAATTGGGAAGTTTTAATTACAGGTCAGTCATAGCTTTTGAATAGTCGTTTAATCTCTCTAATGTGATTGTGTTTGGAATTAAAATAAATTCTCCAAAATAATAAAAAATAAATACCTTTAATGTTGAAATATTTTCCAATCAAACACAGTGCACTTAAGGGCACTATTGAAACACAAAAATGCTTTAGCATCAACAGCTTTATCAAAAATCAAATCTCAGCCACAAGCTATTCAATAATATAAAGCACATTAGAATGATGGTGGAATATTTTAAAAGTAGTCTTGCACTACATTACAGAAATATCTTACCAAAAGGACGTAAAAATTAATCTTTCCCCCCCCCCCAATTAGTTTATATCCGACATTTTATGGACTATGTATGTTGACTATACATTTTTTGTTGACTATGTACAAGCACCGGCATTCAGATTTATCTGAATGTGATATGAAAACATGGTACATGAGCGGTATTAAAAAAAGCTGCATGTATCTGCACACGATGACGAAGAAACTGTTAGTAGTGCACTTCTAATAATGGAAACATGTTAAATGTCTAAAAAAAAAAAAAATCAATAATATGTCAAGATAAGAAAAAAAAAAAAGAAGTAAACTGAACTCATGTCGCTTGTGCATACCAGCACTGATGTTTGCACATTAAACACTCATACATAACTGTCGTGAAAAGCCATCTTCACTTTGCAAAAGTGACAGAGCACCATGCTGTTTCTGTGTAAAGTGTTCCCACACTTGCACAGATGCATGCATGGCACAATGGTCCCATCAAAGAAATGTTAATAATAATAATAGAAATTAGAAATAATAATAGATTATTATAATTTTTTTTAATCACAGCCTGCTAACTGAATTCCGAATTCCTACCTGCAAAGATGTAAATAAAATGTTATAAGTCTTTTCTGATTGAGGTATTCGGTGTTCTACAGGTATCGAAGCAGAGAGTTTGCCCTGCAAACATTTTTTTAAATACATTTATTAGCAAAATCCTGCTTTGTGAGTGTTACAAAGTTACAGAAGATGCTTTTTAACATAACAGAATGTGCTTGTACGTTTGTACAATATGTTTTTATTTAAGTTAAATGATGGGGTAACATAAAAAAAAAGAAAAAGTTATTTTTGATATTTGTATGTGTTGGACTTATTTATTCTAATTATTTTAAACATTTTCTACAGCTTGACACTTTAGGGAGTAACACAATAGAGTACAATGTAATGCTAAATGATTCATTTTTAATCTAATTGTGATTAACTCAACAATTAACTCAAAATGTTTAACAACTTTGAAAGTGTTAATTTAACACTGGAGAGTGTGGCCCTATATAACCCCATAAAATGAACTCTATGCGAGTTGATTTAACAGTAGACTTTTTTGTAATATGGTCCATATTGTTAAATGCAAAATTGAATATGATTTTCTCAGATTAGGTTGGATCGGTTTACAGCTTGTGTGCCTTGCGATGGGAATCCAATAATGCACAGGAATACACAATCAGCAGAACCCATGTTAGGAACTTTGAATTTCGATTTTTCCCAGGATAAGAGATACACAGCAGATGCTCTTCCACATGCTGGACATCCGGGCAGCAGCCAGCTGACTGATGTAAGCAGCAGTGTACTCAGTTTGCAACCTGATCTCTAGTGTAAAATGTAGGTTGAAAAACTTAATCAGAGTAACATATGTACTTCAGTTTATATATTTATTAATTATATTCTGGTTTGATTTGTTGGCCTTAGCTCAGGGTATGTACGTATGGTCAGACTCTGGTAAAACAGAACCATTTAAATTGAAAACAGAATGATGTCACTGTTCGGGTGCCAATATAACATTTACCTTTGTCTCTGGAATATGTTAAAATTAAGGATGGGATAACCATCATCTGCTTCCATACAGTTTCTGTTTTATCACACACACACACACGCACACACACACACACACTACCATATGCACCCTCAAAAGTCCACAGCATAATATAAGTGCCACATTTACACTACCCCGCAATGTCCATTGTTTATAACATAAGCACCACATTTATACATTTCCGCATAATATCAATTGTACATTGTCCATATAGCAATGCGTCCCAGGAGAAAAAGCATTTATCTTACCAGAGAAAGTGGTACCACCATGTCCATGTGTCCATTGCTTATGAACGTTCTGTAGTCCTAATAAGTATCCTTTGTGGCTTGTGTTGTTTAGTCCATCGTCAGTATCCATGATTAATGCTTACTTCCAGCTGAGAACATTGAGCCTTGGAACCCAGATAGAAGGCTGAAAGTAAAACCCTTCTGCATAGACACAGACAACAAAAAGTGATCCATTTGCCTTCTGTAGTTACACACAGAAGATTTAGACCTCCACATTTAACCTATCCATGCAGTGAAACACACACACACGCATATATATATATATATATATATATATATATATATATATATATATATATATATATATATATATATACACACACATACACACACACACACACACGGAGTATAAGGAGTGAGGGCTCAAGTGCACTTTAATCATAGTACTTTGTGGGACTCGAACCATTTAATAATTTTTGGTTACCATAGAAACCACATGACTACACAGTCACTTACATCAAGTTGCAGAACAATCTTGTTCCTTGATAAGGTTCTGCAGAGAGCAACAGGTAAGAATAAACAAACTGATACCAAGGAGTTGGCTTGTCTCACTGGGTTCTACCTGTCTCCTCCTTCATTAGTATTATATTACATCACAACAATCTCCCCTTATGCCCCCTAGAGTTTGGGAGTAAAACAAGAAAAATGTGACAGCATCTGTTATATATAAAATATCTACCTATATATAGTATATACCTATATACAAAAATAAATACACACACACACACATATATATATATATATATATATATATATATATATATATATATATATATATATATATATATATATATATATAGTCTAATCTAGTCGCAGCAAAAACCAAAAAACCACAAGAAATAAATAATTGTTTTCAAAGTTTATTTAAGAGTTTATTATTAACGTAGTAAAAGATGGGTGGTAACAACGTGGTTAGCACGTTCACCTCTCGCTGGTGATCCAGGTTCAAATCCCAATCTGAGTGGAGTTTCCATATTCTCCACATGTCCACATGGGATTCCTTCAGGTTTACCGGATTCCTCCCACAGTCCAAAAATATGGATTCAAGGTAAGTTGGATGCTCCAAATTGCCCCATATATTTTGTGTGTGTCTGTGTGAGTGAGTGTGTGTCCTGTAATAGACTCGCACCCTGTCCAGTGTGTATCTGTCCAGCGCCAGAAATGTTTCCCCTGGATGGGTATTGGGAACCCTTCACTGACACCCTTGTAGAGGATTACGTGGAAGATTAAAAATCATGTCAATCATCTTAGGGGACATCCATACATACCACATGTAATGTTAAATGATACCTTTGATGAGCACACAACCAAAAACCATGCTTTAGGAGGCACGCTACCATGCATGCGCGAAGGCATTTACCTTAGAAAGAGTGTGCAATCTATACAATAATTTTATACTCTTATTTTAAAAGAGTAGGGTGTGTTCCAATGTGACCCTACAACTGCTGCACCAAATGTGCATAGACACTGAGGGGAGCCCTTTTCCTCTTCTTTTTTTTGAAAACAAGGACACAGTTACAACTCCGTGCCTGCTCATCAGATCATTTTGACATAGTAGAGTTAGTTGTGCTAATGGAACATAACGTCCATGAGGATTTCAGCCTGAAACCACATTGCTCAGCACATTTTTGCCCAGCTTGTTTCCAAACGACGGACAATTAGTGCAGCCATGGCCAGAAAGTTATTCCTAAAAGACCTGCTTAATAATGTAATTACTAAGCCAACAGTACTGTCATTAAGTACAAAAAGGCAACCGAACATTCAAACTGCATTGTTATTTAATAAGACTGACATGCACTCATTTATTGATTTATTATCTTCTGCTTAATCCTAGGGTTGCGGGGGGGGTTCCCCATGCCATCCTGGGGAGAACGTTTCGGACGCTGGGCAGATACACCCAGGACAGGGCGCCAATCCATCACTGGGCACACTCACTCACACAAACACTCTATATGGGGCAATTTGGAGAATTCAATTGACCTTGATCCATGTTTTTGGACTGTAGGAGAAAACTGGAGAACCCACACAAACATGGAAACTCAACTCAGATTGGGATTCGAACCTGGCACTGATAGGAGAACATGCTAACCACTAATCCACCATGCCACCCTGTTTATTTACTTAATTAATATAATCAATTATTTTCCATAACATGTGAAGTTTAAATGTCCTTTCATGTCATTTACCAGACATATTTATAGATTCAAACATTTGATTTGTTTAATTTTGAAGCTGGAATTCATATTTATTCATATATTCATATTTACATTCAAACGTATTTTATAAATTTTATTATTAGAACTAGACTGGATTTTAAATAAATGTAGTTACAGTTATAACAATCTATTTTACAGTTTTTCCACTGTACTAAAGCTGTGTCATATCCCAGATAACTTCTTGCTCAACATATTCGGATCAGGTCAAAGGATGGCGGGGAAATTGTGTTGACAGTGGGCCCAACCCTTCATCCCTTGGCATGCGCACTTCATGTTCAATCTAGCTACATTATTCCTCTGGGAGATAACTATTATGCGATAGGCCTTCCAAATCCTGCCTGCCCTTCCCCTCCTTGCCTTCCCTGATGTTATCAAAAGTCAGGACCTTTGTGGCTCACCGGCCTGACTTCCGTTTGCACACGTGTGTGTCACATTATCTGTCAAAAGGCCAGACATCGGTTCCTGTGTACTAGGAGATGTGGTCTTCAGGAAAAAGGAAGAACACAGGCTGACATCCAGGAAGGGAGAGAGCATGATGTTGAGTTTGAGGAACAGTGTTAATGTCAAGTCTTAACTCAAAAGTGCAATGTTCTTCCAAGGAGAAGGTATTAATTTAAATGATTAATAATAAATGCAATATATATATATATATACACACACACACTTTACTTTTTTATATATCCTTTATCCTCTACTAGGGTCGTTGGGGGGGGGTTCCCCATGCCCATCCAGGGGGAACATTTTGGGCACTGGACAGATACACCCAGGACCGGGAGCCAATCTATCACTGGGCACACACACACACTCATACAGATACACACAAACACACTCTATATGGGGCAGTTTGGAGAATTCAAGTTTCCAAGATTGTGGAAGGAAACCGGAGACGGGGAGAACATGGAAACTCCATCCATATTGGAGTCAGGTTATTCGAACCAGGAATCCTTACAGCTGAGAGGCAAATGTGCCACCGTGCCGCAATATGTATATATGTACTGGGTGTATCTGCCCAGTGCCCGAAATGTTCTGCTCTTGATGGGCATGGGGGAATTTATATTCAATTTGTGTTTTGACAAATTATTTGTTTGTGGGACCATTAAAAGTTTTAGAGTTTGAAACTTTGATTTCTTTATCCAGAAAATGGAGTTTTACCATTTTAGACATATTTCTTCCAAGTTTTGTTAAATTTCTCATCATGTCTTTGTGTCATTTCGTCTAGTAGCGCTGTCTCTCCACAGTTTAAAGATAAAAAAATCCGACACGATAAATTGCCCCTATATAAATGTGTGCTAGAGCATGCAAACTCCACACATGGGATTTGCTCACCTTGGAGTCGAACTTGGGGCCTTTGATTAAATTTACACCCTGCACTATGTGCTCGATATCCTGACATATTTCCCAGAAACAGTAAGGGGAAGTTTGAGGTGTGGCTATACATGACCATGCAGGTTTATGTCTAACCTTACAATTCCTGTCTACACTACATTATGCCTGGGATAGTGAAGATAAGTTCTTTGTTTACATTTTCTTTCTTTATGTTAGTACATTTAAGCCGAAATCATTTAAGAAGGTAATCTTTTGGCTTATTCTTTTCTTTTGGCATCACCCACAGAATGGCTTCCACTGTCTGTATTTGTATTTTTTTTAAAAGATGTGACCTAATTTCAAAGCCATCGAGGTATCCTGAGATTATATGAATATACATGAAAAGCAAGATAAGCGAAGCTTAAAGAGAAAAACTGGCGTGTTTTACAGGAGCTGTACACACTGCAGTCCCAGTTAATTTTATTGATCAATAACAAATGTCCATCTAATTGTTTTTATTTAAAATGGCATGGCTTTATGTATATATATGCCTACTGTAATAAATAATTATAATGTGAACCCAGTAACTAATTAAATCAAGTGTGCCTGACACAATGTTGGAATTTTAATCTGTATGTCTAAAATGAGAGCAGCACGGTGGCTTAGTGGTTAGCAGGTTCGCCTCTCAGCGCTGGGGATCCAGAATTGAATCCCAATCTGGATGGAGATTCCATGATCTCCCCGTGTCTGTGTGGGTTTCCTCTGGATTCTCCTGTTTCCCCCCACAGTCCAAAACCATGGATTCAAGGTAGATTTAATTCTCCAAATTGATTCATATAGAGTGTGTGTGTGTGAGTGTGCCCCAAGATAGATTAGCATCATGTCCTGGGTGTATCTACACTGTAACCCCCCCCCCCCCTTCCCCCCACGAACCTAGCATGGGATTAAGCGGAAGGTAATGAATGAATGTCCAAAACTTATTCATGAGACTCATTTTGATTTAGAGATCAACTTTGTCACAGCTTCTTTTACAAACACATTTAATCCTGTAGATTCATTGGTTTAACATAGTTATTTAGTATACTAAACCGATGGTTGGCATACAGGGTCAATCGTGATGCTAAAATCCCAGTGAGAATTAAGGGTATTCTAAGGGCCAACATTAGTTACTACAGTGGCCTTGGGATTTGAAGCTTCAACCTTCAGATTGATAGCCCAACACTATAATCACTGAACCACCATACACTTGTATGAGATGTTAAGCCACTAACTGCCACTAGCTGAAACATCTTTGTCATTGGATGAGAATGTGAGATGAAGTGAGGCTTTTTTGAGCTCCTTGAATGAAAAAAATGTGAGTAGAAAGGCCTGCTCAACGTTGTACAAACAGCAATTAAATGCAATTTTCCAAAGATGTGAAGAACTTCAAATGAATCTAATCAATGACGTATTTGTGTGGAAGACAAAAAATAGCTACCTGACTAAATCTAAATGTCAGCATATTAGCCAACATGTCTGGCAGGATGGTAATAAATTAATGAAATGCCATTTCATAATGATCATGGACTTTTTTTATAGTTATTAGCCATAACTCTAACGAAGACCAACCGCTGCTGCCCATCATGTTGGTGTTTGACAGAAAGCTCATCACTGATCATAAATTTGGCATTAACACCGGCATTACCTCAAAAACCAAACCTGTGCATCAAAAGAAATAAACGTTTAGATCAATATAGTGTTCCTACTTGCAGGAAGGACACCTTTTAAAAATTGTAGCTATTAAACAAGCAAACTATTATTTAATACTTAATTCGTTACATTAAAGGTTGCACAGTGGTTAATGATTAGCAAATTCACCTCTCAGCACTAGGGAGTCAAGTTTGAATCTTAATCTGGGTAGATTGTCCATGTTGTCCGTGTGGGTTTACTCCGGGTTCTCTGGTTTCCTTCCACAGTCCACAAACATGAAATCAAGGTAAATAACATGCTCTAAATTTCCCCATATAGAGTGTATTTGTGAGTGTGCCCAGCAATAGATTGGCACCCTGTCCTGGATGTATCTGCCCTAAACCTGAAACATTCTCCACTGAATGGGCAAGGGGAACCCCCCATAAACCTAGTAGAGGATTAAGTGGAAGATAATGAATTAATAGGTTTTGCATTATTTCAAACAAATAAAAAAACATTTATGGGTGTTTGCTATTGCAGACAGTAATGTGCTCCAGCATTTTATGGAGGACGAGGTAGGTCAGTGGTCAGGATGTTGGGCTATCAATCTGAAGGTTGTGGGTTCAAATCCAAGGTCCAATGATGTTACCAATGTGGGTCTTTGAGCAAGACCCTTAACCATCACTTGGTCCAGTGATGCTGTGGCTAAACCTATGCTCGCTTTATAAGTCACTTTAGATAAAAGTGTCTGCTAAATGACCAAATGTAAATAGAATGTCATGTTATGACAGTGCTTTGCGATGAGAATGGCTTTGCAAAGCAGGAAACCCCAGTTCCCATGGATTTGGCAAGTACATTTAGTCATTTACATTTGGTCATTTAACAGACGCTTTTATCCAAAGCGACTTACAAATGAGAACACCACAAGTCAGTAGTTATGAAGAACTAAGAAGTTCTTCATAACTACTAAGAAGAAGTAGTTACCCAAATAAAACTGTAGGCATTTTTCTATTTGATAACCTTACTGTACCAGTGCAGTGTTCAAACAGGGTCCAATAGATGGTAAAACGTGGTGTAATGCAAAAAAAACACCAGGGAAACAGACACACACAAGTAAATAGGACTAACTCAATCAAAGAGTTAATAAAGGCAAAAGGAAGCCACGCCCTCGGGTAAACACACCTGATGATAATAATAAGATGAATGCAAACTAACAAGGACAAATTAACTTTTTAGAAGTTCCTAGGGCACCTGTCCCTCATGAATGTACTCATTGTCTCGGTTGGGTGATTGGTTTATTTTGGTGCACGTGATTGGGTGTTTTTGTATTTAGGTTCCGTGTTCCCCTTCCCCCGTGCACGTCTTTATTATTATTTTCCCCGTCGGCTTGTTTGTTTGTTACCCTTTCTGTTGGTGTCTCTACACCTTTTAATTAATAAATCTTGTTTTGTTTTATGTCCTGGTGTTTACGAACTCTCCTTCAACGCTTACAGGCGGTTTGGCGCTGCGCATTTCTCCGCGCAGGCATTCCGTGTTGGGGTTTTCAGGCGTTTCGGCGTTGCGCATTACTCCGCGGAGCCGTTTCCTGTGAACACTTTCAGGCGCTTCGGCGTGCGCATTTACTCCGTGCAGCCGATTTCCGGGTAAGGCAAGTGAGCTGTATTTGAATGCATAAAAATGCAGACCAGACAAAAATGAAAGCTTAGCTAGAACTACACTTAGTTTGAACAACTTGTAATAATAATATAAATAATAATAATAAATAAATAAATAAATACGATAAATATAATAACAAAATATAATAATAATAATAATAATAATAATAATAATAATAATAATAATAATATGTTTTATTTCTAATACACTTTACACTAAAAAATACATCAATATTTCTCAAAGTTCTACATTGTAGGTTTAAAAAAAAAATCCATAAAAAGGCCTAATAGTCATTTTTAAATATACATTTTTTTGTATTTATTTCTGTTAGTTCGGTACCTTTATTTGCTCCCCCCTAAAATTTAGTTCTCTTGTCCGTACATAGGCCAACTACTAGCAGTTGATGTTTCACAAGAGCATGAACATGCACTTGCACACACACATTTCACCTTCACTCCTAAAGCTATTCCTGCACCCTGTTGTGGCTCCTGAAAATCAATAGAAGTTCAACAACTAACTGGTTCTGGGGCAAGGATGTACCATGGTCAGCCAAGGACAGGGGACACAGTGAGCCGGTCTCCTGCTATAATGCCGCCATATTACATTTGCCTGCAAGATAGTAAGCTATAAAGTTTGTGGCATGGACAGTCACAATATGCTTTAAACTTCTCTCATTTAAAGCTGATATAAAGAATTTCTCTTTGAGATTATTACATTACATTTACTTATTTGGCAGACGCTTTTTATTCAAAGACAACAGCACAAGTCAGTATGTTGTGGATGAACAGGTTACATAGTATTATGTAGTATTAATAAACCTGACCATTAGCCAATCTGGGTGTATCTGCCCAGTTGTCTCATCGTTCTTCCATTGAAGTGCATGGGGAACCCCTTCCGCGAAACAAGTCCCTAGTATAGGATAAAGATAATGAGATTAAATTTGTTTCTGTAAGTTTTAATGCAAGTTTTTTTATTCTGGAAATAAAGGGTGTAAATGCACATAAGAAGTTAGGTTTCCCTTTCTGCACACCTGCTGTTACACTTTTAATTACACCATAATTAATTAATAAAGTGAAATTCATTCATCCTCTATTAGGGTCGCAGGGGGTTCCCCATGCCCATCCAGGGGAGAATGTTTCGGGCGCTGGGCAGATACACCCAGGCACACTCACTCACACGACTCACTCAATATGGGGCAATTTGGAGAATTCAATTGACCTTGATCCATGTTTTTGGACTGTGGGAGGAAACTGGAGAACCCAGAGGAAACCCACTTGGACACAGGGAGAACATGGAAACTCTACCACTAACCACTAAGCCACCATGCCCCCCATATATACATATGTATATAACATAAAACATAATAATAATACACATTATAATGTCGATTATAACTATTCATTCATTATATTTTGCTTCCTCTGTTAGTGGCGCAGGGGGGGTTCCCCATGCCCATCCATGGGAGAACGTGTCTGCGCTGGGCAGGATGCCAATATATGTCTGGGTACGTACACACACACTAAAACACACATTATATGGGGCAATTTAGAACAGCCAATTCACCTTCGATCCATGTTTTTGGATTGTGTAAGAAAACTGGAGAACCCGGAGGAAACCCATGCGGACACGGGGAGAACATGGAAACTCCACCCAGATTGAGATTCGAACCTGGATCCCCAGAGGTGGACGTGCTAACTACTATACCACCATGCTGCCCAATGACAATTCAAACTATTATTATTATTCTTTTTGGATAGTAGAACACAACACAATTCAAAAACAGATCACTTGTACATTTGGAATTTTATAAGGCATGATTTCTTGGATTTGGTACGTAGCCAAAATCTGACTCTGAAATTTGTTGTTCCTCTATAAACACTTTCACGGCTGATTTCAGCATTCATGAATGACTCTATGAGTGCTATCGACTTCGTAAGTGGTGGGTGTAGGCAGGATGAGGGCATGCGGATCTGGGTTTGATGTGGAGTAAGAGCTCACCAAGGAGAGAGAGTCACATAACAGGGCACATTCATCAAAGAAAGGCTGATCAGATGGAACCCTAAGTGCAGTGTCATCACAAGGAAAGAGCTTGCTAATCACTCATGTTGAATTGGGACCATTGCAGGCCCCAGAAAATCGATAGTAGTTCATGGCACACTGTGCACAGCAGTACAACATGAACTTCAAGTTAAAATGACATATTTGATGAGGTAAATAAACAAACAAATTAAGAGCTGAATTAATATAGAAATTAAAGTATTACGCACATTTAAATAAGATGCTAATTAAAAAGGCCAACAAAATGCTGGACATTTAAATGTACTGTGCTACACTTGACCTGGTGGTTCTAAACTACACTCAAAATGTACTCATGCACACATTTAAGGCCTGAATGGCCTTGTCTCATTTCTTGCCTTAAGGGCCTTCTTGAAGTACAAACTTCTATGAAGCATACAGTCTTTAGGGTATTGAAGGGCTGAGTCCTATACATTTAACCCATCCATGCAGTGAAACACACACACACACACACACACACACTGGTGCAGTGAGCACACATACCCAGAGCAGCGGGCAGCCTTGTATACGCCGCTCGGGGAGCAATTAGAGTTAGGTGCCTTGCCCAATGACACTTCAGCCATAGTACTTTGTGGGACTGGGAATCAAACCAGGGACCTTCAGGTCACAAGGCTGGTTCCTAAACCATAAACCTACGACTGTCCACATCTGTAGTACAAGGCCAGAATTTATACAACATAATGGCGCGATTAGGGTTAAGGGCCTTGCTCAACAACCTACATTGGTATCCTCATGGGACCTGGGATTCCAACCCACAACCTTCAGAGCGATTGCCCAACATCCTAACCACAAAGCTACCACACCAAAGTCCTTGGACTTTGTAGTTCTACAATTCTAGACTGTAGTCAATCTGTGGCCGTTCTACAGTACATACTGTGTACGTCCCCTTTACTCTATTCTAAGGGTCAGGACCCCAATAGTACCACCACAGAGCAGGAATTATTTGGTCGCTGCATTATTCCTATCCCAGCTACAACTACAGCAGCACAGCTGCACTAAACCCCCTCACCATATCAGTGTCTGAAATGATGCCTGCCCTGTGATGGTCCTGACCAATAGAGAACAGAAAACCAACAGGAGACTAACAAAAACAACGAACACAGATGGACCATAGTCTGTAATTGTAAAACTACGAAGTCCATCTATAATGGAAAATGAAAGAAACAGAAAATGGAACAAGAAGAGGGCATGTCCAAACTTTCTTAATTGTTAAAAAAAAAAAAATATATATATATATATATCTCCACTCACTCAGATAAATGTTTTACATACTGCAAAATATTAAAATAAATACAGGTTGTTCTAAAATGCAGCTTAGAAATAGTCTCTAGAATCCACCTTGTATTTTGATTCCGAACACTGAAGGGACCTTAAGATTTTCTATTGATTATCAAAGAGTTAATGCTGTTACCGAGACTGACTTTTATTCATTGCCCCATAAGGACAAGTGTATTGATAATATTGGAGCTGCCTGTTTTGTCGAACTCGATTCACTAAAAGGATTTTAGATGGTGCCTGTGAGAGCAGAAGATTAAGATAGTTCAACTTACGTGACACCTGGATGTCTGAATACAAAGAAACCAGGGGTTTACACCCTCATTCGAATGATCATTGCTATCTTGCATCCCACCAACAGTCTATTTTTACGCCTTGTGCCTGCAACGTTTAAATAGCAATGGTGTTTGCGAATATATCTATACCATTGGTCATGGTGGTCTTGAAAGAAGGTGTGTTCAGGTACATTTTTAGTGTATTGCTATCTTACATGCAAAACACAAGTGCGCCACTGACTGAAAACAACATTGACAATAAGCAGACGTGGACAATCATATGTTCAGTGCTATCTTAGCAGTGAGTTGTCAACACAGGCGCGTACATGAGATGTTTGGTTTGCGGAGTGGTTATCTGAATTACTGTAGGCCTTCTGTCAGCTCAAACCTGGCTGGCAATTCTCTGCAGAGCTTTTACATCAGTGCAGCTTTTCATCCACCTGATGCTCACAGATGTTGTTTCTTTATTGGACCATTAATTATTCGTTGTCACACACATTATTGATAATGGGTGTATAAATTCAAACATTCAGCTATCTATCTATAGTGTGGCAGTTTTAAAAAATTAGTTGGGTTGTGAAATAAAGCATATCATCACCCATCCATTATCTTCCGCTTCATCCTCTACCAGGGTCACGGGGGGGTTCCCCATGCCCATCCAGGGGAGAACGCTTTGGGTGCTGGGCAGGTACACCCAGGACAGGGGGGCAATCTATCGCTGGGCACACACTCACTCAAACAGACACATACACTTTATATGGGGGGATTTGGAGAATTCATTTGTCATTTATCCATGTTTTTGGCCTGTGGGAGGAAACCGGAGAACCCAGAGGAAACCCACGCAGACACAGGGAGCATATGGAAACTCCACCCAGATTGGGAATCGAACCGGGAATCCCTTGCACGGAGAGGTGAACATGCTAACCACTAAGCCACCGTGCCCAGCATCAAGGACAATTTAATCTTTGTCTTTAAAAAAACCTTGTCATATAATTTATTTTGTTAAGATTTATAGTGGTGGGTAGCTCAGGTACCAGGGTGTCGTGCTAGCAATCTGAAGGTTGTGGGATCAAATCCCAGGTCCACTAAAGTTATCAATGTGGGTCCTCGAGCAAGTCCCTTAACCCTCATTGCTCCAGAGGGGGCTGTATGACCACCCTGTGATGTGACCCGAACAGATTTGGGATACTTGTAAGTGGCTTAGGATACAAGCTTCTGCTTCTGTATATTTTTAAAAAAAGTTCAAAAGAAAGGACCTTAAATGGATAATATTTGGGACACAAATGGCGACATACTGTGTACCTAGTGTTAGCTAGAGTGCAAAGAAACATGACAAAGGGCTGAATGGGGAGGAAAAATGAGGACAGGAAAAAATAGATCGATACTGCCCGGGAAATAAGGTAGAAAAGGTTATTTACTTGACATTGATCCGTTGCCTCAGCAGCAGAGCCTACTCTGCTTCTCTTTTGTTAACCTTTAAGCCCAAGTGTACTCACAACGACAGGGGAGTCAACTAACAGGTGTAAATTATAGATCGAAGGAGGTTGCAATACCTCTGTCACTGCCTGGTGCCCATGTAGTTACAGCCCTGAAGAAATTTAAACATCAATAGGGATAATAAGGACAAATTTATCACACTCAGGTCCCGAGTGCCTCTGACGCCTGCCCAGTGTCCTGAGTAAGTGCTCTTCAGGCCCAGACCTGATTGATTCAGACATTCTTTTTCCCTCTGAGGATGATCGATTGTGACACAGCACATTTATTTTCACTCATTGTGTAAGGGTTTTTGTGTGTGTGTGTGTGTGTGTTGAGAAAGAGAGACAGCAGCTAAGGGTGAGTGGATTCACATGTACGTAACTGATGCTCTTTACAGATTTTTTTTACATAGCTGACTTAATTTTCTGCTTTAGAACGCACTAGTGAAGAAAAACATGCCTTTTAGAGCAGCAGACAATTATCAAATGATTTCAGCAAGGAGTCATATGGTGCCATTTGGAAAATGCCAAGGCACCCTTAGTTTGTAAATCCCAGTAACCCTTCCCCAACTAGGGGTGATGTGCTCCTCTGCTACTTCTCTTGGCATGACTCTTGTCTGGATCCTTCCCAGCCTTCATATTGCAACATCCATCATGTTCCTTTTTTGTGAGTAGGAAGGGATGGCACAAACCTGATGCACCGGGTGAGGGACTATTTGTCCTTCCATATGTTGTATCTTGTAAGCTGCTGTACACCTTCCTGCCAAATGCTGTCCCATGCCAGAAAAGGACACATGTTTTCTCAAACCAAAGTTTGGCAAGTGGCTTATCTGTATAGATGCTCCATAAGTTACTTAAAGCTTAAAGATTAGATAAATAAAACCTTCTCAAAATAATGATATAGCTGGGATCATCTTAATGAACATTAAGATGATATATATATATATATATATATATATATATATATATATATATATATATATGCCCAGCGATGGATTGGCGCCCTGTCCTGGGTGTATCTGCCCAGCGCCCGAGACGTTCTTTCCTAGATGGGCATGGGGAACCCCACCGCGACCCTAATAGAGGATAAAGCGGGAGATAATGAATGAATGAATGAATATATATATATATATATATATATATATATATATATATATATATATATATATATATATATATATATATACATATATATACATTATCTTCCACTTTATCCTCTACTAGGGTCGCAGTGGGGTTCCCCATGCCCATCCAGGGCAAAATGTTTCGGGCGCTGGGCGGATACACCCAGGACAGGGCACCAATCTATCGCTGGGCACACACTCACTCACACAAACACACTCTCTATGGGGCAATTTGAAGAATTCAATTGACTAGATTGGGATTCAAACTGGGAATCCTTAGCGCTGAGAGGCGAGCGTGCTAACCACTAAGCCACTAAGCTCTTGGGCAAGGCACCTAACCCCATTTGCTCCCTGGGAGCCTTATTCAAAGCTGCCCACTGCACCGGGCAAATGTGCTCATTTTACCAGTGTATATATATATACAGTATATATATATATATATATATATATATATATATATATATATATATATATATATATATATATATATATATATGTGTGTGTGTGTGTGTGTGTGTGTGTGTGTGTGTGTGTTTTACTACATGGATGGATTAAATTCATTCTTCATTCATTAGCTTCCACTAATTCTCGCTTACTAGGTTCTCGGGGGTTCCCCCTGCCAATCCAGGGGAGAAGGACAGGGTGCCGATCTATCAATCTACAGACAGACACACAAACACACACACTATATGGAGAAATTTAGAGCTTTTAATTTACCTTGAATCCATGTTTTTGGACTGTGGGAGAAAACAGGAGGAGCTGGAGGAAACCCATGTGGAGACTGGGAGAACATGGAACCTCCATGAAGATCGGGAGTCGAACCTAGATCCCCAGGCGAACGATGGGTTAAATGTTCAGGACAAATTCCCCTGTGTAAAGTAAAAAATAAATAAATAAATATATAATTCGATACATTATATTAATTTCTTAACAGGTTAAGTTGAGTAACCCCTAAACACCCAAGCAGTTATTTTCCTTTTTAGAGCTCCTGTCGCTCTTACTCCCTCACAAAGAGGCAGCCAATCTCCTTTTGTAAATAGAACTATGTTTTATAATTCACTCTCTTTCCTGGATGACCATATCAATAATGCAGGGAAACTGCATCTGTCTGCAACCATGAGATTATTTTTCAGATTTGGTCTGACAGTTATGGTAATAGTTTGGTAAACAATCTACTCTGGCGACAAAAACCACAGATTACAGCTGTTTTGATATTGTGGTGGCTGAGGAGAAGTCCATGATTGATTACACATAAAGAAACAGAGGCGTGCAATTTGGCTCTGGAGATCTAGGCTGCGTTTAACCCCAGCAATACATGAATAATCCCTTTTGTTTCATCTATTTGGTGAAGATGCATAATGAAAACAATACCAGTAGGAACACTGTTCAACATGTGGAAATAAAGGGAAAAAGATAAATACAAAATATACCTCATACAGAAATGACTAAACAGGAAAATATACTTATTTTGAAAAAAAATGCAATAAAATATGATTTAACAACATTAGATTTGCCAACTCCTAAATCTATTTTGAGGGTGGCACGGTAGCTTAGGGATTAGCATGTCTGCCTCTCAGTGCTGGGATTCCATGTTCGAATCCCAATTTGGGTGGAGTTTCCATGTTCTCCCCATGTCCGCTTGGGTTTCCTCCGGGTTCTCCGGTTTCCTCCCACAGTACAAAAATATGGATTCAAGGTAAATTGAATGCCCTAAATTGCCCTATATAGTGTGTGTGTCTAAGTGAGTATGTGCTCAGCGATAGATTGGCACCCTGTCCTGGGAGTATCTGCCCAGCGCCCAAAACGTTCTCCCCTGGATGGGCACAGTATTTGGACTGTGGGAGGAATCTGGAGAACCCAGAGAAAACCCACACGTATATGGGGAGAACATGGAAACTTCAACCAGATTGGGATTCCCAGTCCAAAAACCAATTTACCTTGAATCTATATTTTTGGACTGTGGGAGGAATCCGGAGAACCATGAGAAAACCAACACGTACACACGGAGAACATAGAAACTTCAACCAGATTGGGATTCAGTCCTGAATCCCCAGCAGACGAGCTCACCACCTTGTCACTTTGCCAAACATAGTGAAAATAGAAAGTAAAGTTTAAAAATTTTACTAAAATATAAGTTAAAAGAATGTTTTGTATTTATTTAACCCTATTTTTTTCATGTCTTGCTGTAACATCTTCCAAGACTTTTTGAATTTTTGTATTGCTGCACTTATCGTGTTGTGGTGTAGTGGTTAACACTTTCACCTTAATAAAATTGCTGCAGGTATGTATGTGTGCATTAATGTGTTTTTATTTTGGTATGGACTGGAAACCGGTTACATTTTCCTGCTTTTCCCAGTGAGGGCTGGGTTAAGCTTTTGCACCTACACCCTGACCCTGAACAGGATAAGCAGATTGGAAAATATCTGAAAGAATGATTGCAAGCCATCCATTTCTGTCCAATGTCAGAGTTTAATTTTACAAGCTCTCCCTTAATTCAACAATCACCAAGTACAGCAGAACATTTTGAAATCTATAAAAATAAATACGTTCTAAAATTGATAACTGCCTAGAGGTTGGAGGAAGACTTAAAAATCCGTACAGACCTCGAGGTCAAATGTGTACAAGCTTTTGCCCCTTGATGCATATGTCTGATTTTAAGTATAGAGTTGTGTTTTGTTAGATAACATAAAAAAATACTGTACACTTATTTGATTTTGCATTTTAGCTGGACATTAAGTTATATATTAGAAGCTATAATAAATGTTTTTTATTTAGGTACTAGCCACTTGATTTGGCTTTGCCCAGGCTTGGGAAGATGTTTCCTGCAAATGGTGTAAACGTTAATTCATGCGTTTACGGTGTAAACGTTAATTCATTGCACGGTGGAAATAGCAATCCGCCAAAGTCAGAGCACACCAGGTTCCTAAAGGGAATGGCAAGTTATATGTTGATTGGGTTATTGCATGACACACACAAAACACACCCATGAATCACATCATGATATCAAAGATATACTGACATGTCCTAAATCAAGCTGTGGAGTGTGATGTTGATGACTTGCTGAAGAGCGCTGAAGAAGACCCCGTAAGTTGCTTCTTAGTGGTTGAAAAAAGTATATTATAGACTTCTGCAGGGTCCCAAAGAGTAAGTAAGTCAAATTTTGTGGCAATCGAAGAAACTTTGTGGGTTTGTAAGAAATACACGGACACACACACACACACACTTTATATATAGATTTTGTTTGACTTTATATATAGATCGATAAACAGATATCTGCAAATACAAGATGTGAGATCTCTCATCTAATCCTCTACTGGTTTGGGGGAGGGGGGGGGGGTTCTTCATGCCCATCCAGGGAAGAACGTTTCAGATACAGTGGGCAGATACAGGACAGGACAGGAAAACTCATGCGCTGAGAGTCGAAGGTGTCAACCACCAAGCCACCGCGTCGCACCCAAATTCATTCATTCATTCATTAATGATCTATTATATATATATCTATCCCCATGCCCATCAGGGAAGCACGTTTCGGGCACTGGGCAGATACACCCAGGACAGGGCGCCAATCTATAGCAGGGCACACATTCAATCACACAGACACAAACACACAGACACACTCTCTCTATATGGAGATCATGCAATTTACCCTGAAGCCATGAAACTGAAGAACCCGGAGGAAACCCACATGGACACGGGGAGAACGTGAAAACTCCCAAACTACCATCCGCCCATGTTACCATGGCAATTTTAAAAAACATTATTTAAATGTTTTATACAAAAGTCACAACCTTGATTTGGAACCTGACATTAGTAAAAAGGATCATCAAAAAAAATCACTAATTGCAACTGATTAATCAGACTTGATCAGAAACAAAGCACATCCAAATCAAATCTAATCTATTTTTTCCTCATTGCTTGATGTTCTTTTCTGCAAGCCACTGGGAAGCATACATCTACTAGGCTCATGTTTTATTAATGACACATTAGGTAACACCAATCGGCTAATATGAATTTGCATATTTATTAAAAAGGAGACAGTTATGATTAATGGGATTCTTCCGTACGACGCGGTAATGAGGAAAAACTGCTCAGTAAGGGAATCTGTGATCTTGCGTTTTTTAGATGAGTGTTATTGTTTTTCCTTTTACTTTTTTAGGTTTTGGAATAAGATGCACCATAACATACTGTACATGCAAAGCATGATATTGCTTTACGACCTACACGATGCACAACATGATGTCACAGTTCAATCTGACTCAGCCGAGACTTGCTTTGCGGCTTCATTATGCAAATCCTGCTTTAAATATCTCACAAATTGGCCCTAATCAAGCAGAAAGTCACATATCTAAGTTTAGGCAACATATTAAATGGTAAAAGTGCTAAAATGACAATAAAAATTGTATTATATTTATTATATTTTATTACATTTATTATATTTTATGAACAACAAATACGATATAGAATATTTAGAAAGAGGCAGTGGAAAAGCTATTTATGGCTTTGGAAAAATTTCAAGCCGTCACTCCTCCTATCTTCACACATCCAGCCCTGTTGCACCATCCTTCTCTGTTCAGGGATGGCATTAGAGACTGGAGACTGACATACATTTTTTATAGCTTCATAAAGTCGTCCAATGACCAGGTCACCCTTCTCATAACTAGGGAGCAGAACGCTTGAAAAAAGCCATTCATCACTGTGAAAGGACCTGCTTGTCCTAGCGCCTTTAAACATGCACACGGTCTGGCGAGAGATGCTCGGCGCAAATGCTAACGCACTTCTGCCACTAATGCCAGATGACCTTCTCACATCTATTAGTGGGCTGCCTGACGCACGGGGCTAATGCATGCCCTGCTTGTCTCCAGTTGAAATTTCAAACACAAAAACAAATACGGGAAATAAGTAGACAGATCAGGCCAACCATCATTCTTTTTTTGCAACACAATGCATTTAAATGAGAAGGGCCCTATGCATAATGTGGCTCATGGCCAGGATCCCTGGATGGAAAATACATATTTTGGGCATGCACACATAAAAATACAGGCTACTGATTGGTCCTTAGTGCTAATGCTGGAGCACTGTAACAGCCTGCTCCGTATTGCTACGGCGTGATTTAGTTCCGAAACTGATTTAAGAGACATGACATGCTTTTTAAGTATGTCCCCTTCGATTTGGCAAGCCAGAAGGCCAAAACTGAACCACCCTGCACAGAGAAAAGCATCACGCCACAGCAGCCCATTAGTGGGCAATTAGTGACAGCTGGTGGGTTGTCAGGCTGGTAATGGCCTCAGAAGGAATGCCTGAGGAATACAGAAAACCAGAGTGCAGACTTGATGACAGACTGAAATGGGAGTATTTAAAGAAAGCATGGTGTTAAGATGTTTCCAATGTACATTGTGGGCTTTTTTTGTCTTTACACTGCATGCACAGGGATTTATGTCAGACAAATGGCTTAATTTAGTCAGCGAGGCAAGTGCCTCCAATAATCATTCTGTCATAACAATCTGACACGATTGTCCAATCCCGTCCGACGGCTAAATGCACAATTATCGACTCAAAATGATCATTTGAAAGGATGCCTTATATTATGATATTCATTTCATCGGGGAAGCGTGGGTGAAGCAAATCCATGCAGTGCTTTTAGCTATTTAACAATCTCATCACGAGCATTTCGGAGCTGATGCACACTCATTTATGTCAACGAGAATTACATGGTAAAACAAAAGGAGTGGAAACCGTCAAAATACTATGCGAATGTAGTGGGATTGTTTGCCTCCTTTTTGCCCGTTTCATCCCCCTTTTGTACCTTTTAAGAAGGTAATTCTTCGGCTCGCTATGAAAAGGAAGCGGGGGAAACGGGTGGAATTCTTGTGTCCCATGTGTATCAGCTCACTCTCCCTTTTTTGCCTGTTTTTCATTTCAAATAGTGGGGCTGAACTTTGAGAGACCTGAAAGGCGGGTCAAGGCGGGAAGGAGAGATATAAGTCCTTTAATAATTTATTTACACGGTGGGGAGCGGCTGTGGCGGGGGGGTGGCAGCCAAGGGGAACAAATAGTGTTTCTCCAGAACCAGGACCTGTGTGACCCCAGCCTGACGTACCTGCAGCTCTAGCCCCATCGCATTAGCAAAATTCTCATTTGATGGCGTTTTAATATTCTGCCTTGATGACTTTTTCGAAACATTTACTTTCCGAGGTCTCCGGCACTTCCCCCGGAGGAAATGAGACATGTCAAAACCCATTACACAAAAATCAAAATTTAAATACCTCAGCTGTGTTCGGGGTAATACACACGATCTGCTCCGTTCTGAGGCAGGGGTGCACAAACACTCATCTGCTTGCCGCCTCGTAATGAGTCTGTTTGATGGGTAAGCGATTTGTGGGTCACCAAGCATACGTTACAGATCCAATTTAACCCTTGATTGCTTGTTCTCCCGAGGACCGAAGGAAACATGTTATTGAAATTTAACACCAGATCATTTCTTATTCCCCCACCCCTAACCCCTTCTTTCTCACCCCCCCGTCATGCTTGCTCAAAGGTGTACTAATATGCCTCCCGCGGCACCCTGAAAAAGCCGAGGTGTAGGAGGAAAAGCATCGGAGGGGAAAAAAAGAAGGCAAGAAAAGCAGGTGATAAAGAGAAACAAAGACAATTTTATGCATGAGTGCAAGTGCAGCCTCCTCCCAGGGTCTTGCTAAACACCAATCCAATTAGCCCCTGAAGATGCCACGCTAGTTTCCGACTCAATTGAGTTTTAGCTTTTTCCCGTCATGTGATTTATGACTTTTACAATGCCGTTATTTCAACTGCAGTTTGATCTGCATGTAAGCACCGAGGGGTGTGTATGACAGATATGCTGCATAGCAATTTCACAGACCCAAGGACTGGAGCTGGCATAGACAGATAGGACTGTTTGCAAGAGAATGCAAGTTAGTCGTGGTAAGATGTTCGAGGTGGCAGTATGGAAATGGTTTGCAGACTTTATCCTGAAGGACATATTGGGTTAAGAGCTTGGAGATACATCTGAGGGTGACAGTGGACGGCAGTGACAGTGAAATGAGCAATGGTATAATAAATTGGTGCTTCGTTTAATCTTTAATCAGTATGTACAACACAAGGCATAAGTAAACAACTGAGTTTTGACCTTGGCTTTCACCTAAAATAAAAACAAAAAATAAAATGATAAAACTAGGGGTGGCATAGCGGTGTAGAGATCAGCATATTTGCATCTCAGCACTGGGGATCCAGGTTCGAATCCCAATCTGAGTGGAGTTTCCATGTTTCCCTGTGTATGGGAAATTTAAGAGGAATTGGCTGCTCAATATTGTCCCTATCTATTATAACTATAATTATATAGATTATATAGTCTATGTGTGTGTGTGTGTGTGTGTGCCCAGAGATAGATTGGCCCAGCAATCTACCCAGCACCCCCTGGATGGCCATGAGGACCCCCCCAACACTGACCCTAGTACATGATTAAGATAAGGAGATAAATAAAATATTATTTAAACATTTATTTATCTTTTTAAAGGTAAATTACATCATTTATTTTGTACACAAATATCATTTTGTGAGATACATTGTGCTTAATATTTAATATCGCTTTTTTTATAGAAAGCACATCTGGTCTTTTGAAAGCCTCTTTCAGTAAAACATCAAACACACAGAACACCGTTCTATAGTGCTAGAACACAGAAGAGCGAGTCAGAAATACCTCTCTCAGTTTCTGCATCCTTTCAAACCACTTTGATGATAAATCAAACGAACGGAATTTTTTTTTACATACAACCATGACTTCTTCACTATACTGTCACTGACTCTTTTATCAATTATCAATTTCTAACTTACACATTTTATTAAATTTTCAGGCACTCAGGAGAAAATTTGCAGGAGAAACGTGTTGTTTTATTAAATTCTGTAGAAAATAGGTTTTGGGGAGAAAATAGCCTTGAAAAAGGGTTATTGTGGTTGGAACGTTTTCAACTTCTGCCTTGTGTCGTTCTCTACCTGCTATTCCATAAAGTAGTCGTTTTGGTGTCCTAAAGCCCTCTATGCTTTATATTTGAAAGCCCATAAGGGGCTTTGATCCATGCTAGAAAGATGAAGAGTGGGCATAGCTAAATGGCAGGAACGCTAATTGAGAGCTCGAGCGAACAGGCTCACTTCATTCAGCGAGTGCTTGTTATTAGACCTCTCTGTTGAGGGAGAGAGAGCTTCAGTGCTGCTCAAGTGTAACCAAGATTTATGATAATGGGCCCATGCATATGCTTATTCCGCATATCTATATTAAAGTTAATAGACTGTCACATTGCTTCTTAACCCTGGCCTCCATACATGATTACCTTTGCTGATTTCTTTGCAAAATGCCATATAAACATGGGGCGGAGATTTTTTCACCGTGTCACTGGGTTTGTTTCCGGTGGCAGCCCAAGGTTTTCGTAATCGGGGGCGTAACTTCAGGGACTCTGCTATAAACGCCTGCCTGAAAAGAGATGTCGGCCCTCCCTTGAAAGCTATAACGTTCCCTTGGCTGCCAAGCAGGCCTTGAGATTTATCACCATTCAACTGCCAACTGGCAATCCACTGTCTGTGCCATATACTGGTAAAGTGAAGTAAGGTGCCAGCATGCTTTTGTAATTACAATGCAGGCTGTTTAAGGCATATAGTTCTATAAAAAGCTTTTTATTGCACGTGAGGTAGTATAAAAAAGTCAACTCTGTGATATCTGAGGCTCCTTTTAGGCTCCTGCTGAGATTTTTTTTGCCATTAAAGGTGCAGCATTGGCACTAAGCCCTTGTTCGCTTTTGGATATGATTGAAAAAGCTGACAATGGGCAAACACCAAGGCCATTCTGACAGTTTTCGGAGCAAACATTAATAAAGGGCCGATTGGATTATGAAGTATATGTGGAGAAAGAGACTTATTTAGGAAAAGAAAGGCAGCTAGTGAGTGTGTACTTAGTTTTCAGTGCTTTTGAATACCCCTTGGGACAAGTGGAAGCAGAAGCCTCGAGCACCCCCACCCCTCAGGACCACACTTTGCCAGGCTCTTAACTTACAAATTGCTGCTTTTGACTTGGTTTCATTGTAGCAGCTTTCCTGGGACTGAGGGAGAAAGAGCAATAGAGGGAGACTGGTGAAACATGCAGACAGAACACTTACTTTCCACGAGCAATACAGTAAAGAAAGGCTTTGCCTAACAGTTGGCACATTGTTTTCACTTGTCCCTCAGAGAGACTGGCCAGACCACTATCAATGACCTTTCTTACTTCTCTCTCTCTATCATTTATTAGTTCTTCATCTTTTCAGTAAGTAATGAAAAAAGGGTTTAAGGCTTAGAACATAAACCCCTCAATACATGTGCTTAATTCCTTCTTTAATATGGCAGACAAAATATCAGGGCTCTTTAGCATGCCAATGAGGGTGCTAAGAAAGAAGGGTTCCCAGTGGAATAAGAACAGGGTAGAGGCAGTTCCTTTCTGAAGAGCACTATTTGTGCTAAAAGTCTGAAAGAGGAGGGAAAAAAGTATGTTCCCTCGGAGCTTATGTGGTCGGAACAAACTCACATATCACTTCACTTTCGTGACAACTAAATTGCCAGGGTTTAGAGCTAAGACAACTTGACGATAGATTTACATCAGTACACTGACATGCAAAATTGTATGTAATTTATTTCTCTATTTATTTTGTTTAATTAATGAATAACAAGTGGTTATCACATGGTTAGCACGTTCGCCTCTCAACGCTGGCGATTCCCAGCTCGAATCCCAATCTGGATGCAGTTTCCATGTTCTTCCCATGTCCACTCGGGTTTCCTCTGGGTTCTCTGGTTTCCTCCCGCAGTCCAAAAACATGGATCAAGGTAAATTGTATGCTCTAAATTGCCCCATATAGAGTGTGTTTGTCCTGTCCTGGGTGTATTATGTATAGGAAATTCCCATTAACCCCCAATTACATTGCCCCCATTACTATGTGTGACACAGTATTTTAAGTACAGTGATTGGTTGTCAGAAAAAGCAAAAGGACAATCTTACAATATTAACATTACCATTTTCTGTAAATTAACAAGATTTGTATCTATTTTGACTAATCACACAAAAATATTTAGTTTATTTACAGTTCATGTGCCATTCTATTTAATATTAACCTTGAAAAATAATTGCTGATTTAAATGGCTGTTTAAGTTGGTTTCTATGTATCAAGTATAGGGATAAATACAAAATGTAACAAAAAAATATATATAAAATGTAATAAAAAGAACATATATATATATATATATATATATATATATATATATATATATATATATATATATATATATATATATATATATATATTTATTTTTTTTTTTTTTTTTTTTTTTTTTTTTTTCCTTTTTTAAAGTATTTTTGGACTATGAGGTTGCTTTAACTTCCTTAATACAAATTTTTAAATACATCTAAAATCAATGATAATAATAACAATAATAATAATAATAATAATAATAATAATAATAATAATAATAATAATAATAATAATATATATTTGGTGTAAGTGTATGTGTAAATGGTTATATAAGCTCTATATGATTAAGTGCTGCACTTTGGAAGAAAGTCAACCGGTGTTCCAGATCCAACAAGTGGATCAAAATTCAGATTATCATACCTGATTAGAAGAATCCCTTGTTAACAAAGTCCACCTCCAGTCAGCCAGGGACAGAGAGTTAGTTGAAATGACGGAAAGGAGAAAGTTTTTTTTTTTCTATGAAAAAGGAAATTAAAATTCAGTTGAAACTGTACTACTATGGGCAAGATGAGAGGAGAAATGGGGTAGGAGTAATCACGAAAGCAGAGTAACATCAAGAATGTTGTGGAAGAGTGTCTGACAGAGTGATGTGTGTGAAGCTGAAAATTGATGGAGTGTTAATAAATGTCATTATGAGATTTATATTGGAAGAAGGATGCTGAGGATAGAGCCGCCAGGCAGGAGGAGGAGACAAAGGCCAAAGAGGAGGCTTATGGAAACAGTGAGTGAGCAGGCGATTAAGGTGACAGAGGAGGACACTCAGGACAGAGCAAAATAGAGAGTAAAGATCTTTGGTGGTGACGACTTTGGTGGTGACGGTGAACAGCCGAAAGAAGAATATATTTTATATCATGTTAAAAATGTCGGTTTAATTATCACATGGCTGCAAAATCCAACATGTCTGCATCATGTCTGGGTTTTTTTGCAAGACCAAAAATATTTTTAGTACATTATTATTAGGACAGATACAGACAAATGGCTGCGTATGTGTGTGTGTGTGTGTGTGTGTGTGTGTGTGTGTGTGTGTGTGTGTGTGTGTGTGCGTGCGTGTGTGTGTGAGAGAGAGAGAGAGAGAGAGAGAGAGAGAGAGAGAGAGAGAAAGAGAGAAAGAGAGAGAGGCATACTTACTCTTTGAGATCCTGAGGTTTTTAATATCCACCAAGAAAGGTTCAAGTGGCTTGATTTTGGTAATCTTAAGTAAACATTTGAGTGGTTGACCAATTAACCAATTAACCTTAAGCCTGGTTCACTCTTACTTTGTTTTATTCTAAATTTCAAATTTTCTTGCCCTGAATAGGGTGAGAAGGAAATGGTAGCCCAGTGGTCAAGGTGTTGGGCTATCAATCTGCAGGTTGTGGGTTTAAATCCCAGGTCCACCAATGTTACCAACGATGGTCCTTGAGCAAGACCCTTAACCCTCATAGCTTCATGGATGCCAACCCTGTGCTCTGACCTCAACCATCAAGTTGGAATACTTGTCACTTTGGATAAAATGTCTGCTAAATAACCAAATGTAATTTAAAATGAAAATAGATTGTTGATTTTTTCTCAACTAAACCCTTTAACCAGTAAGTCATTAAAATGCAAGCTAAACATTATTGGTGATGACAGCTAAAAAACACTAATCCTGTCTCTCAGGCTATTAGATTTTAGTAAAAACAATACTTGAGAAGCTCTTTCATAAGACATTACAGTACAGCATTCTTTAGTAGTAGTAAAGTGATTGTCTGGCACTTGTATTAATTGTTACTATTTTGACAAATTGAAAGCAGTAAAAAAAAGTTTGGCTAAAAATTGATATACAGCAACAAGTTCATCACAATTCCAAAAACAACACTTCCTCAAGATTTAACTTTCAAAAGCTGTGGAGAAGGGAGAGGAAATAAATAATTCTAAGTACTACAAACTGCTTTTTACAACTGTTTTCCGATTTTAAAGGTGAGCTTCAGTTCAGCGGCTTTATTTCAAGTGAAGAATTGAATCATCTGAAATGGCCCACCAGCTTTGCAAGGGTGAAGGTTTTCCCACAATTGACTACATTTCATTTCACAAAACCTGGCCGTGAGTTGGCGTTATTCGAATCTGCCTTTGAAAAACATAGGCTCAGTGAAAGCATCCTGACCTAACACCCAGCTGAACTTCAGACAACTCCCAGCTCTCTTTTCCCCTATGTGCAACAATAATCACTCAGAATGATGGGGTGTGAAATAGAGTTTGGTGTATTCATATTATAATATTTTGTACTACACATACAGTCCTGTTTTAATCAGCATGATTTGCTAGCTTTTGAAAAATGCTGTTCATAAAGAGATTGTCAACCAAACTTCAATAGAATGATAAATATGTCCTGCCTGCCTCTGAAACTCTGTAATCCTGTTAACAGAAAAATATTGTGAAACTAAAAATTAAGCTAAAAAAGTCATAATGCAAATAAAATGTGAGTGTTACTGTGAATAATCACTTGATTACAATGTGCTCTAATGTGCACAAAAAACACACGCACTTATTGTCCATGTTCTCAGTTCCACTTACTGGAAGATGGACTTTGTAGTTCTACAATCCCAGGCTCTAGTTCATCTTTGTGTGGACTACAGTACATACTGTGTACATCCCCTTTACTCTGTTCTAATGGTCAGAACCCCAATAGTACCACCACAGAGCAGATATTATCTAGTTAGTGCATTATTCCTATCCCAGCAGTGTCACTGAGGTGTTTAAATGAAACTCTAGCAGCACTGCTGCACTAACACCCCCTCACCACATCAGTGTCACTGCAGAACTGACAATAAACAATCCACCACCCAAATGATACCTGTTCTGTGATGGCCCGCACCAAAATAGAACAGAAAACCGACAGGGAACTAACAAAAACAAAAGAACACAGATGGACTAGAGTCTGTAAATGTAAAACTACAAAGTCCATCTATATGGTAAGTGGAGAAAATGGACAATGATGCGAGAAGCGTGGTGTGTCCAAACTTTTAACTGGTATTGTATTTGTAAAAAAATGTAAACTATACCACTTTTTGTATCAAACCATTTAATTTATAGATTAGAAATATACTTCAGTAAATACTTAAAGTAAATGGTACTTATTATCTGGTTGCATATTCCTCACTTGCAATCATTGCAAATGTTAATTATTATTTTTGTTATGCTCTTCTTGGCTTTTACCACAGTGTCTTTCTCTGACGATGATCGAACTTTTGACTTTTACTGCTCTGCTTCTGAACTCAAGATTGTTATATATCCACTGCGATCAGAGGTTCTTGGTAATTTTGGTCGTACTTTACTGTTCCTGTCATCATGTGTTGTTGTTTTCCTTCGCCACCATGTTAAATGCCTGTTGCTAAATATACCATTTTTTTGTTTGTTTCCAGGCATTTTAAAATGTTTCTTTAGCTATGCACATTATTTTTACTCCTACTGATTATTTTTCTTTCCTTACTTAAAATGCCTTACTTATTTCCCAAAGCTAACTTAGTGGTTTTTGATGGCCTTGCTTATTTAACAACAAACACACAAAGAATCCCTTTTACATAGACCCCCAAACACACACACACACACACACACACACACACACACACACACACACACACACACATTCTAATCTCTGTCATCTAACAAGGATGATCTTATTTCAAGGCCGATCTACCAAACTGGGCTGTTTAGCAACTTGTGTGGTCTTTTACTCTTAAGTATCTTTTCTCTCTACAAATTGTAGAGGATGTAGTTGATCAAGTGTCTTCTTGGGTGAAAGTCGGCTTCTAGTAACCAGATATACTTTCATTATAGATAAAGAAAATATAATCTCTAATTACAATATTATCCTGAATGTATTCTAAAGTCAAATTATTATTAATTCCTGTGAGCATGGATTCATAAAGTGTTTTGCTTCTCAACGCCTGACCTCTTTGATCAGTCAAGCAAGTCAACTAGACAAAAGGCCAAGAAAACCGGTCGAATGGGCCAAAAACCATAATCTCTTTAAATGGATGGGACATACCTGTGCTCAGTCAGCTAATCTCATTGTGCTTTGCTCCTTTCCTGCATAATTTTTCTCAGAATAAGGTGTGAAAATATCATTCCACATCTTGGAGCAGTCACTTCCTCAGTTATCCTCAAAGCAGCACACCTCGCCCACTCTCAATTGTTCTTTGCGTGATCATATAAAAAGATTCGGGAAGTGTCAGTGTTTTTTCTATATTGTTGTTATGTTTTTCCTGTGTCAAACAATGGGCTTCCGGGCCAGGGCTCCTAACGGGCTACCGTACCTCACTTATTGGGCCTGAGTCTCCCCCCCAAATCTACCAGAGCTATCTGGCTAATTCCATCTGGATCAGTCCCACTTCCCCAGTTGGGGGCTATTGTGTGAGAAAAAGCAGCACGCGAGAAGTTGCCACTAGTCCAAACATGCTTCATTCATTCCGCCATCGAAAGTCTTTCCTGCTCCCTGAGGTAAAGCTCATGGATCACTTGAAGAGACTTATATCTTGAGCATGGCCTCGGTTAAGGCAGAGCTCCCTGTTCTGTGTTACATTTACATATATTTACACAATGACGGGAAGAATCAAAGTAAGACCAAGAATTCATTTGTTTATTCTGGCACTGAACGCATCGGGCCCCATCAAGGTTTGATGTGATGTGTGTGTGTGTGTGTGTGTGTGTGTGCATGCCTTTGTCACTGTCCGTCCGCAGGAAGGAGGGCTACGGTACGTGTGCATTGCCGTCCCACCCCCTCTGAACAAGGGAAGTGTTCCTGAGCGGCTGCCTCTTTGTGGCATGCTAATCTAGCCTTCCTGTGCACAACGCACTGCGTGAGACAGGCGGACTCCAGCACTCTGCCAGGAAGTTCTGGAATCAGGAGATAACAGTGGCGCTCCCACCTCTGACACAACGCCTCTGGGCGGCATCACACTTTCTCTGTCCCTCACTGGCACTCTGTCCACTCTCCCTTATTCTCCATTGACTCCCTCTCTTTTCCGCGTGCTAACAACGCCTTTGCAAATACACTCCACCTGGAGGTCACCTTGGCCTTAGATCCACTTGGCCTTAGATCCACATCCATTATTTTGTAATATGTCGTATTATTGTAATGTCGTGTGTTTAACATTACATTTTATACGAATATACATTATTTGGTGTAAAACAAAACTGTGAAACTGCTCAAATCTCAATGCTATAATATGTAAATATTAATTATCTTTCACATTTTGTAACGTTTAAGGAATAATAAATACACTCTATGGTCCAGATTGTGTAAGGACCATGCCGCCATACCTACATTTAACTGTCAGATATGTGGTCTACTCTTAAATAACATAACAAACTAACATACTGAGCCATACACACCTTCCTTGACCTAAATTGTTAACGATTGGTTGATAACTGGAACATACTTCACTTCTTTAGCATGGAAAATTACAATCACTGATCCTGCTCGGCCTGCAAAATCTTTATTTAAATCTAATCCGCTCATGACATCTGTGATAAATGGCCTCCGAGGACCACTCCTTTTGATAGCATCTCAACAACTGTGCTATCTGTTTAAATATTAAGGTTATTCAAGTATTCATGAATTTGTCAGGGGGGATTCTTCAAGGACTTTTTCGCTTAAGAATCATGTTGGGTTGACATTATTTTCAAGATCTGGTAAGCGCGCTCTTTCAAGACTTGATTTGGAATTACCAAAGACAAAGAGAACACTAAGAAATCCTTGTCATGAGGAGTTAAGAGGACTGAATACAACAGACATGTGCCAGGTATTGTGAGGGACTGTTGCTCCCGCCTCAGAAATTGACACCGGGAGGTTTTATTAATCAGCAGGAACCGAAATCGCATCTCATATCATTATCTTCCACTTACTCCTATGCTAGGTTTTCCATGCCCATCCAGGAAAGAATGTTTTGAGGACTGGGCAGATACAACCAGGACAGGGTGCCAGTCCATCGCTGGGCACACACGCACTAACACAGAAACACAATAAGAAACTTCCAAGTTCAAGTAATTTATTTATATTGCGCTTTTTAACAATAGTACATTGTCACAAAACAGTTTCACAGTGTTGTAAGCCTTTAAACCCCCAAAGAGCCATGCAGAGGCGACAGTGGCAAGAAAAAAAACTTCTTTATGTTATTATAAGGAAGAAACCTTGAGAGGACCAAGGCTCAGGAAAGGACTTTTCCTTCTTGAGCGACTGGGCTATAGTGGCAATTAAAAGCAGCAAATTACCTTGAATTTATGTTATTGGATTGCGGGAAAAAAAAAAAAAAAAACGGAGAACCCAGAGGAAACCAAAGCGGGGAAAACATCCAACGTGGAATGTCCCCAGTACTGACAGAAGAACGTGCAAACCATTTTATAATATAGACCTAAGATAGACCTTTATTTGTCGCACAATGGGGAAATTTTGTTCCCCATTGATTGATACTCATATTGATATTGAACATAATATAAATAATTTGATACGATTCTAATATATGACATAGAGCAAAGGGTATTGCTTTATTATTATTATTATTATTATTATTATATATATTTTTTATTATATTTACCTTATTTGATTTTTACCTTTACCTTCGCAGCCAAAGAAGAAAACTGGGCTTTTACTCTGGCATTACCATGGCTTTAAAGTTCATGTATGCTCTTTGTAAGGTTCTGGCCAAAAGAGGCCAAGTTTTATTTCTTTGACAGGAAAGGTAGCATGAAGAGAGCACCTCTAACTTCCTTTTAACCACATTTGTTCAGAAGGAGCCAGGCATCTCCCTGTCTCCCCTGCTTATTATTTTGCCCCCACCCTCTCCCCACACCTTTATAAATGTCAGACAGGAATACATTTTATTTGAACAGATATCACCCCAGAAAATGGGTTGGGAGTGCGAGGGAAAAAATGGACCTCGAAAAGTTTTTCACCTCCACGCGTGCTACCACTAATATGATTTGTCGAGCAAATTGTGTCATTAATCTGTTTCTGTTTGACAGTGTGAGTGAGAGGTGGTGGAAATAAGGAGCCAGAGAACTGAGGGCCCTCACCTCTCTTTGTGATCGGAGGCCCTCTTCCTTTAAGGTAAACATTTATTACTTCAGGGCTGCCCAGAAAAGCTGGAGGCAGTCACTTCACAGGGTCGTAAATGTCATCTTCCCTTTGACACATGGCTGACAAATGAGGCCTGGCTGCAGTGGCCTCGATAGATTCACTGGCTTCCACCTCCTCCTCTAGAGGTGAATGCTCGGACATATAGGAGCAGCAGAATGCAAGCCTCCACCGCCCAAATACCAGATTCTGACCAGCAGCCATTGCATCACCTCTTTCAATACAGTCCCCACTAATCAATAAATGTGACTTTCCCGTAACACTTATTGTAGATATACAATTTTTTGACAGGGACAACTCAGGCATGGTGCGTAAAACTGTCTAAAATGTTTATTTGGCCACTATAAAGACTTGTCACCAAAATTGTGCTTGAGTATAAGTTTCATAATCCGACTGTGTAATTTAAAGTGATACGGAGAGAGCAGGCTGACATGTGTGGCAGGTATCTTGACAGAGGTGCCATTAACAATCATGCGATGATTTTGTTTGCTTATTAGACTGTTTATTCCAATGTCAAGCTGAGGTGAAATCCAAGCTTCTCCAATCAGGTGATTGATGGGCTCAAAGAATTAGCAGGTGTGTAATTGTTCCTGCGCCGCCCCATCCTGCCTTTGTTTGCTGATGTTATTGTTCTTGGTGGACCTACATATCGAGAAAGTTTCCCTGCCAGTGTAATGGACCTGGCACAGAGCAGCTTGCTGTGGGTTCTGACCCAGACCAGAACACAAGCCGTCAACCACAGCCGAGGCACTTTGGCAACTGTCTTTCAGCACCATTAATCAGCCACCCTGAGGACTGTCTTCTCTCCAGATGGGGAAGCTCTCCAAAACCCCCAAAAAGAAGCAAGCTAATTAATTCTTATAGGCACAGGGCAATTAGATTGAGAAGTGGCATGAGAGAGAGAGGGCTGCAGAAATTATGTCACCTTCAGATGGTCACTACTCTTGTAATATATTAGCATGTCTGAGTGAGGGACAAATTTCTTTACTTCACAACATTAGCTGGAGGACTGAATCAAATGACATGAAGTGTTTTTGAATTTTTAATAACCGGATTATGAAACGGACATGCTGTATATAGTAGTTTGTGTAAATATGTTTGCAATTACAATATTTCCACTGAAGATAAAAGCGGATACAGGCATGTTTATTACTAAGAGAACAATATTTTTTGGTAAAAAAAATAATTCATCATTCATAATCTTCCACTTAATTATCTACTAGGGTCATAGGGTGTTCCCATGTCCATGCAGGGAAGAACGTTTCATGCGATTGGCAAATACACCCAGAACAGGGCACCAATCTATCACTGGGCACACACTCACCCACATGGACAAAAACATAGTGTGTAGAGGCAATTTACATAGTGACAATTTAGAGCAGTTAGTTCACCATGATTTCGGACCATGGGAGGAAATCGGAGAACCCACAAAAAACCCACACAGAAATGGGGATGAAGTGGACGTGCTAACCACAATGTCAACACATGTAACACACGTGGAAATGTTGCAATACAGGCAAAATAAGGCTTCAAATGTTAAAGTAACACTGTTTTGGAATGTTCAACTGGTAAATAAATCTATAAAAGATAAAGAAGGTATGTTCACAGAATAGAAAGTATTTTTACGAAATGACAAAGACAGGCAACTCACTTGCACACATAACTCAAACTGACAAAAACCCAATTAGTAAAGGGAAGGAGGAAAGTTTAAATAAGAAAGGAAGCCCAAACAATGACTAAGGACTAATTAAGCTAAACAGGGATTAACAATGACATCATTTAAGGAATGCACTGTAATAACTGTATTAGCAGGTTTATATCAAAATAAAAGCAATATGAAAGAAGAATCCACCAAAGGCTTGGTTGGTGTTCTTTAGATTTTTAGATTTAATATTGTGACATTTTAGAGCTAGTTCGAATGCAGTGTTTCTCATTGCCAGACTGATTTTTTTTTTCTTTCACCATATTGTTAGCGATCGCTCGTCTTCCCCGGGTATCGGCTACACGGGAGGGAATGCGTACGCCGCTTGCGCCTGGTGAGCGTTTCCTGGGAACGGCTACGTGGAGAAGATTGCGTACGCCGGTCCGCTGGATGAAACGCTCCCACGGATACAACCTGCGCGGGGATATAGTGCAGCGCTGTACCATGGTTGAGCGCGGAAGGAGAGTTCAGAGACACCGGGCATAAAAACAGAAGAGGATTTATTATTAAAAATGGTGTAGGGACACCAACAGAAACACAAACGCGACTAACACCGGGATAAACCCATACAACGACATGCACGGGGTAAAGGGAATACGGAAACTAAATACAAAAAGCACCCGGTCACGTGCACAAAATAAACCAATCACCAACAGAGTTCAAGAATACACAAATGAGGAGCAGGTGCTCCAGGCACCTGTGACACATATACAGCTTTAAAAATAATTTAAAAAGATGCAGGGAGTCAAAGAATATCATGTACGCATAAGCGTCAAAGCCAATGGCACATACTGTTGAACGTGCATGACCATTGAGGTATTTTTTTAAAAATTGGCATGCCACCATGAAGAACATAATCACATAAGCTTGGGAGAACTTTGGAATATTAGTGTCATTGCTTCAGGAAATGCAACCTGAAACGCAAATTCAAGGAGGTTGCCAATCACAGGCTAACTGGGTCGAATAATATCTGATATTTTCTTTGGCCAAACAACAGTTATATACACGACGTTCTGTTACGTTTTTCATGGGGAATAAATTTAAGCATACGTTTACACTATATGTTGTGATATTTATGTTCTCCAAAGGTTCTCCAAAGGGTTATGTACTCCAAAGGGTTATGTATAGCGTGTTAGCTACGTTTTGGAACTTGGTATCACTGTTGTTCGCTTCTACCCATCATGTTGGCCCTTCAGAAAGCAATAACTGTAAGTGTCTGTTCTTGATAAGATGTTTGTGAGTTGTATCATCCAAATTAATGTAATTTGTCAACTGCTCACGATCGTGGCAACTTCCATGTTGCTTAAACAGTAGCGTTTGTATTACCGTTAAAGTGTTTAAAGTAATAATCAATATTTATTCTTTGTATTTGTAGTTTCACACCTAATTTGAGTCAATAAAGGAACGAGTATGTTCGTTTTCCTGGCTCTTAAAAGGAGTTTGGCTGGTTGTTTAATCTATGTTAACACTTCGGAAGCATAACACGTAGAGAGAGCAGTACACACAATACCCCCTTCTTGATATGACTTTGCCTGGACTTGTGATGACATAGAAGTAAAATTACCAAAAACATAGAAGTAAAATTACCAAAAAAAATGGAAGAAGTTGAAGTGCATCAACAAATTACAGTGTAAAGCTTTTTATCATAATATTAAAAAGTGTCGCAACTTTTCTTAAAATAAAATGTGTACATTACCAAGAGCCATAAAACCATAAATTCAGCTATTGGAGCTATACATTGTTATTTTTGTATCCCATGATGAAAATGGAGGCAGTCTGTTGAGAATTGTGCACATGATCTTCAGAGAAACCTCAATTGTCATCAGTCACAAGCCCAGGTCGGTAGACAGTAGAGAAAAACTCATTTCTCTTTGTGGAAGGCAGGCTCCCCTAAACTTCAAAGTGTCACAAAGTCATATTTAATTCAAGTTTAAACTCCTTTTTTTGGTGATGAATCGCTGAGAGACCCATAGGGCTGTTAAAGAACCATTTTTTTTCCTCACCTTTGTTCTCACTGAAACAAAGACCTTTCAGCAGCACAGGTCAAAGCGAAAAAAGGTTACTGAGCTCATTCACCGATTCATACGAGCCAGTTAAAGATGCTTTAATAGATGTGTAACGCTTCCAAGATAAGTCTGGAACAGTAATCAGTGGTGGTTGATGACAGGAGGGCATCTCCGGAGCCTTAACCTAATTATCTCAATTTATATACTCCTCAGTCCCCCTGCCAGCGTTTATGGCATCTTGTGGAACTCGGTTCACCTGAGATGTAAATGCCCTAAAGCATTTCAGAATATAAATATAATGTCCTCTATGTCACTGAGCTTCTGGTGGGTCAATCTATTTTATCTAGCTCTCCTCCTGATTGCATATCTATGTTCTAGAACAGTGGTTTTTAAACTGTGGTACACAAAATGGCATGAGGTGGTACACCAGATAATGGTATGGATATACAAATCATTATATTTCCTGATACATTTTATAAACTGTGTTCTGTAATTTGACAACTAAATGGTATTTTATTGTTAGAGAAACCATAAACATGATCAGCGTTCACTTTAAAAAACATACAAGATTATGTTGCAAAAGTCCAGTTTATTAGCACTTTGTTTTCAATAAACGCATTTATGAATTGAACCTTGTTTTTTATTATAATGTTTTTAACCCATGTCCATCCATGGGAGAACATTTCAGACACTGGGCAGACACACCCAAGACAGGGCGCCAATCTATCGTTGGGCACACAGTCACACAGACATGCATACAAACACACACACTATATAGGGCATGCAATTTACCTTGAATCCATTTTTTGGACTGTGAGAGAAAACCCGAGAACCTGGAGGATATCCACGCGAACTCGGGGAGAATATGGAAACTCCACCCAGATCGGGATCCAAACCTGATTCCCCTGTGCTGCAAGACGTACATGCTCACCACTAAGCCACCGTGCTGTCCAGGTTGTGTATTATTATGAATAAATCATGGGAAAGAGGTGTAACCGTGTCGCGCCCAACAATACCTTTTTTGTGATTTATTTACAATTATCAAGTTTTGGCGGCACGTTGGCTTAGTGGTTAGCATATTCGAATCCAAATCTGGGTGGAGTTTCCATGTTCTCCCTGTGTCCGCGTGGGTTTTCTATAAGTTCTCTGGTTTCCTCCTACCGTCCAAAAACATGGATCAAGGTCAATGGAATTCTCCACATTGCCCCATATAGAGTGTGTTTGTTTGTGTGTCTGTGTGTGTGAGTGTGCCCAGAGCTAGATTGGCGCCCTGTGCTGGCTGTATCTGCCCAGTGCCCAAAACGTTCTTCCCTGGATGGACATGGGGACCCTAGTAGAGGAAAAAGTGGAAGATAATGGATGGATGGAAGTTTTGGTTTGATAATTGGTGGTACTTGGTCTGAAAACTGAAATTACATAACATTGTCTGACATTAAAACCCAGTGTTTATTGTTCTCCTGTGTCAATACACTGCATATTATTTTTGTATTTTACTGTATGTTTTGTATACTTAATCTCCAGTCACTGTCAGTGTGCCACCGTTTATCAATGAGAAGAAATCAATAATTTTTGTCCATCTGTAGAACATAAAAATGTCTCTGGTGTCATTATATCCTTTCACATGTAATTGGCATTACTATACCACCCTAATTTGCTTCCCATAATTATAGGTCATGATCCCCTTTTGTAATTTATAGAGCCTTTTGTTCTTATCAATAATGAATAGCACTGGGCAAACCGTGCCACTATAATATTTTGATATCATGAAAATGCTAATACGTCAGGGACCCTGCGCCTTATCGGGCAGGTCTGATGCTCTATTAAGCAGCCAGCCGAAGAAGTCGAACGCAAATTGCTTATGTTAATGCCCCTGTTGTACCCCAGACAGGATGAGGAGTCGGCAATTAATTTCTTCCAGGCGGCGGACGGACAGGCAAATTTATTTTCCATCTCCAAGCCCCCTCCCCTTTTTGGCTTTTCTGTGGAACTCGATGAGGGAAAGGTGGGAAAAACGGGAGGGAGGGCAAGGCGTAAGAGAGAGTGAGAGCGAGAGGGAGGCAGGCGTAGAGATAAGTGAATCCATGACCTAATTGAAGAGCCCTAAATAAAGGCGAGCAAGGCGGCAGCGAGGAGAAGCACGGTGGCGTCTTCATCCATTCCGCTGACAGTGTTTTTGCAACTTAAACCTGTTTTATTAATTACGTTTGACATTTCCCTAATTAGTTTCATTTAAATCACATCAGCTGCTAGCGCACGGCTGCACCGTACATCAATTCTGCATGCAGCCTTGGAGCTTTGTGAATTACAGAGAGCTACAGTCTTGTATAATTACACAAAGAAAGTAAATGTTGAGGGGTGAAGCTATGCATTAACACAAGGGACTTACTGCATGGATGGCCATTACTGAGCTATTTTCATAAACTGACCACGAATTACTGATTTTGGGATTAATTTATCCTTTTAAATTAAGTACTGAAGAAATTGCCAATAATGTTCGTCAACAGGAAATGTACAGTGTTAATTAAATACAGAAATTTCATGATATTACCTTATTTTTAAAACTGAGTACATGAATATTCATTTATTGATTCATTCATTATCTTCCATTTTATCCTCTACAAGGGAAGCCGGTGGGTTTCCAATGCCCGTCCTGGGGAGTACGCCATGGGGGCTGGGCAGATACACCCAGGACAGGGCGCCAATCTATCACTGGGCACACTTACACACAAACGCACACTACATTTGGGTACTTGAGAGCATTCCATTTACCTTGAATTCATATTTTTGGACTGTGGGAGGAAACCGGAGAACCCTGAGAAAGCCCACTTGGACACAGGGAGAACATCCCATCCAGCTTGGGATTTGAACCTGGATCACCGAGAAGCGAATGTGTTAACCACCAAGCCATATGCTGCCCCTTTTAAATATAAGCTAGCAAAAATTGGTATGTGTACAATACATTTACCGTCGGTTTCAATAAATTGCTGGTTAAAGTAATAATTAATTAATAGTATGATGATTGATTTCTTCGTTTCATTTCTAAACCATCCATCCTAATTAGGGGTGGTAGGTTGTCAAAGCCGATAGCAGTACTTACTGAGTGAAAGGTGGGAAACCAACCTGGACAAGTTGTCAGTCCATCCTGCAGTCTTTAGATGCAAATACACCCGGAGAAAATTGATTTCTCTAATTTATTAGACTTTTATATATTTTGGAGTGTGGATTGAGGCTGTGACCTACATCTACTAAAATAATAGTAATGGTTAAGTAACAAAATTTACTAGTGAGTGCTTATCATCAATATGTCAAGAGCACGCCATAATCCTTCATTATCTATATTATATTTCCATCCATCCCTCCATTATCTTCCGCTTTATCCACTTCTAGGGTCGGGGGGATTCCCCATGGGTGAACACAGATACACCCAGGACAAGGTGCCACTCTATCACTGGGCACACACTTACTCACAAACACACAAACACACTATACATGGGGTAATTTGGAGAACTTAATTGACCTTGATCCGTGTTTTTGGACTGTGGGAGGAAACTGGAGAACCCGGAGGAAACCCACGCGGACACGGGGAGAACATGGAAACTCCACCCAGATTGGGATTTGACCCACTGACTGACCACTAAGCCACCGTGCCGCCCTCCTAGTTAATTTAATTAATTGAATTAGTTACTTTAATGTTTATTGTCTTGTATACTGTCTTGTATTTTTTGTAATTCTTCTTTTGCCCAAGCTATTTGTGTGTAGCTGCTGTTATGTGTAGTACCTTGTTACAGGAGAACATTGTTTCATTCCACTATATACTGTACACCACTTTATGTTGTGGGAATGACGAACAACCAGACCTTGAACTCATTTGTGTCTCGTGCCTTCCCCATGTATTTAAGGCCTCCTTCCTCCCTGTGTTTGAGAGATCGTCATTTGAATTTCATCATATCAGTCCTGTGTAAAGTATTGCTTGTCGTTGTCTTGGTTACGTTTATTAAATTTACTGGTTATTCCTTTAACCTGCCTACTATATTCTTCTTATATCTCTGCGTCAGGGATCCAGGTTGGAATCCCGATCAGGGTGGAGTTTCCATGTTCTCCTCGTGTCCACGTGGGTTTTCTCCAGGATCTCTGGTTTCCTTCCACAGTCTAAAACTTGGATTTAAGTTGATTTGGCTGCACTAAATTGCCCTTAGCGCGGCACAGTGGCTTAGTGGTTAGCACGTTTGCCTCTCAGCGCTAGGGATTCCCGGTTCGAATCCCCATCTGGGTGGAGTTTCCATGTTCTCCCCGTGTCCGTGCGTGTTTCCTCCGGGTTCTCCGGTTTCCTCCCACAGTCCAAAAACATGGATCAAGTCAATTGAGTTCTTTAAATTGCCCCATGTAGAGTGTGTGCCCAGCGATAGATTGGCGCCCTGTCCTGGGTGTATCTGCCCAGCGCCCGAAACGTTCTCCCCTGGATGGGCATGGGGAACCCCACTGCGACCCTAATATGGGATTAAGCGGAAGATAATGAATGAATGATAAATTGCCCTTATATAATGTGCATTTTGGGATAATATTATGACAATTTCCTCAGTGTACAGTGTGTACTAATATACCTCAAAGTGAATTTTTTTTTTACCATACAGCAACTCTTCATACCTTTTTGAGGCCCAAAAATGTAAATATTTGGTTTTCAAGCAGTATTTACAATTTTCACAATGGTACAACTGCAGCAACAAGATAATATAGCTACAATAAGGTACTGCATATTTATTTTTAACCTCCCACTATACAACAAGGAACAAAAATACATTCCTCCACAAGAATGTTGACCTAACAATTGAAATGCATTCAGTATTTATTGTTTAAAACCATAAAACAACATGATATTTCAATCATTCATCGTAATTTCATGGATTTCCCCCACATTACACACAATGTCTAGCGTCCGACAAGTCATAACACGTTAATCTGACATTTTTATTAATCACATACCCCAGATTTTTTTTATTTTGCTTTAAATCAATAGGCAATATCATGCTGTTAACATAGAGGTCCTGTGGATGATTTTCCTCTAGCTGTTGATTCATTAAATCAATACCGAGCATAAAATAAAGAACCTGTCATTTACCACAAAATTAGGACATCCTAATGTCAGCATTTATTGCTCTCCTCATCCCAAGTGCAAACACCTTGAGCTGATGTGAAGTAGATTGGTATGGTTCGCAGTCAGGGCCATTTTGCATGCTTTCGGTCTCATTGTTAAACAGGTTTTATCTAGGTGCAGAAGGGCCCCTGAGAATTCTACCTGTCATATGTTTGTTTGTCTAAGAAGATACCATGGGTACTTATTAAAGCACCGTCCCTGACCATGCTTGTTCTTTAAGGTGGGATGCAGCATCAATACAAGCTGTTAAAATAGGCTACAACTACAAATAACCTTCCCCTGAAACACACATTTCCCTTCAGAAAAAGCAGACATTTTTGTGGAAAGAGGCCAGTAAACACTTGACTAATTGACACTGCTGTTGCCAGTCATGTGTAGAGGCCCTCCAGTACTGTGCAACATTCCCTCCTTGAGGGAAAAGCGAAGCACTATTTTTACCACTGTCTTAGCATCAAAGGGTTTCTTCTCAGGGACCCAGGGCTTAGTATAAGAGCAACATAACTGTGCCCTTAATGTTCAGCTTGTAAAAGCCCTTGGTGGACAGCTCAAAAAACTTATCCTCAGCATAAGCCGCTGCTTCTATCTCACCCATCTGTTTGCTCTTGTCTTCCAACAACACTCCTTTAGCAAGACCTGGGGCAGTACTCTCCTGTTTTCTTATAGTGGTTCTATATGTGACACTTCTAGATGTGTGTGTGTGTGTGTGTGTGTGTTCCCTTTAAAAATCCACACATTGCTTCAATTACTACAACATTTGACATACTTATCTAATTACTAATTGCTTATCACTGAGTCAAAACAAACCCACATCAGCATCGGTGTGTGTGTGTTTGCAAGAGATAGAGAGAGAGAGCGAAAGAATGTAAGTAAGTTCCAAATTTACAAAGTGTTCATCCATTCATTATCTTCTGATTAATCCTCTACTAAGGTCATGGGGTAGTTCCCCATGCCCATCCAGGGGAGAATGCTTTAGGTGCCGGGCATATACACCCAGGACAGGGAACCAATCTATCGTTAGGCACAGTCATTCACACAGACACACACACACAAACACACTCTATATGGGGCAATTCGGAGCATTCAATTTACCTTAATCCATGTTTTTGGACTGTGGAAGGAAAGCAGAAAACCTGGAGGAAACCCACGTGGATACGGAGAGAACATGGAAAGTCCACCCAGATTGAGATACGAACCAGGAATCCCCAGCGCTGAGAGGTGAACGTGCTAACCACTAAGCCCAATGTGTTTTACATAAATACCTAAAAAATCTAAACGGAAAACGTTCACATTTTTCAACATTTTCCTTTGGAGTATTTACAGACTAAATGTTTTCAAAGGCTAAATGGTAAAAGAGGGGTTTTAATTGAAATATAAAAGCAGCAATAGAAGGTGCAGACCTCATGGCCAGGGTTAGACTGCTTCACAGCGCTCTATGTTGCACCTGCAAAGGTTTCATCACCTCGGTGATGTAGCCAAGACTGTGGCAGCGTTCGTGTGTGTAAGTTTGTGTGTGTGTCCATGCTTAGTTAATGCAGTGAACACTCAGACATAAATCTAATATTGTACTCATACTTTTAATTAGAAAAATGCCTTTTTATATATAATTAAACACTATAGCTATATAGAGTTCAATATAACTGTATTCTTTAATTTCAACCACTTGTTGAAGTTAAAGCATATTAGCTGAACACGTAACAGAAAAATATCCAATTTGCCATACATATATTATATATTTTATATATATATATATATATATATATATATATATATATATATATATATATATATATATATAATTTAAAAAAAACTGGGTAATCGGGGTCCGTGACCCATAACTTTTTTGTCTCATGTACTACATGTCATATAAATGATAATCTTGAATCTTGAATACATATATATATATATATATATATATATATATATATATATAGGACAAATTTGACAGAGGGCAGCATGGTGGCTTAGTGGTTAGCATCCGCAATTGCGAATTAGGGTTCGAATAGCAATCTGGGTGGAGTTTGTTTTCATGTTCTCCCTGTGTCCGCCGCAGGGTTTTCCGGTTTCTTCCCACAGTCCAAAAACATGGATCAAGTCAATTTAATTATCCAAATTTCCCCATATAGAGTGTGTTTGTCTGCGTGTCTGTGTGAGTGAGTGTGTGCCCAGATTGGCGCCCTGTCCTGGGTGTATCTGCCCAGTGCCCAAGACGTTCTCCCCTGGAGTGAAAGATAATGGATGGATGGATGAAAATTGGACAGACTTTTCTATATTTTATTAAACTTTACCAAACACAGAAACTAACACAAGGTCATCACGTATTTATTTTACCTTCATCCGGATTTTTATACGCTTACACACTCAGAAATTATATTTCACGATTTTTTATTTTTATTTTAAACAATGTTAACTATGTGAAAATGTACAAGGCGTTTCTCATAAAAATTTACACCACACTTCTTGTTTCTAATTCATAGCCCTGCCCCCCAGGCACATATTTTTTCAATTCTAATAAAGAACCTATACTTCAGAAGCTCTGAGTTACACTTGTGCTTGTAGTCATGCATATTACATGTAACGCGTTTCCTTGATGGCTGCCCATCTTATAACAATTATAAACCGAATAGCAAACAGATTGATGGATTGACAGATCAAGCTGAGGCTTTGGCCATTCAGTCCAGTTAAATTTTAATGACCTTTCCGACACCCTTACTTAAAGCTTTACATGTTTAGATAATGCCCTTTATGCTAATGTTGCAATTCTATAAATTTTAGATTTGTCTCCATCCATCTTCCTCCATGATTGAGGCAGCAAAAATGTCTGTCATGTGTGATTAAGGCTGAAATTGTATAATTTATTAAACACCGTAGATATGCTTGATTAAATGTTGTGCTATTACATGAAACTTCTCTTTATTTTCCGCTAAGCTAATCAGAAAAGCTGGTAACGTTGGGCTTCACACCCTGAATTCATCAATAAATTATATTTACATTGTGTAACAGTGATATTTACTGCAATACACAGAGGACAAGATTTAGTGGGTTGACAAACTATAAAGAAACTGTAATCTGTTCTTTGTCGCTGTAATCATCAATAATTGTCATTTACTTACCATTTCTCTCTCACCCAACGCAAAACTCCACAAACAGATTGTTTACCGGAGCTACAGGGGTCTGAACAAATACCAAACAGCATTGTTTGTTTTCGATGGTCCCGTTCCCTAACGCCTGGTGATCAGGGACTCTAAGTCAGAAGACATCAGCTTGACTCTATTAATTACCACCTGATCCTTCCTTCCTGGATAATTAGGTACCCATTAGTTCTAATCAAGTAGTTACTTAATTATTGCAGTAATTAGTCTAATGGTCTAGCAAATTGAAGCTTTATCACTTTTGGATACTTAATGTTCTTGGCAGAGTGCATCACAAGTGTCAAGGCTCAGGCATCAGCAATCAAGCGGTGGAGACGGAAAATTATTGCTGTAGCCTAAATGCTCGCGGAGATTTAAGTGTGTTCATGGTTGAAGTGGTATAAGTATCGCGGCTGAGGGTTTGATGGACTAGAGCATACATGATTATGCTAATATTTGCGCTAACCACACTGGGAAAAGTCAGATGACATGCCAGGAAGGTGATTAGTCATTAGTCAGTTTGTATCAGTATGAATTTAAAAAAAAATCATTTTGGAGCTTGGTGTCCCGGAGGAAGAGGAAAAGTACATTTAAAAAATGATTTTGTCACCCAAAAGGGATGTGTCCAGGGGTACTAGGTGTAAAATGTGACATTAGTAAAAAAAAGAAAATAATCTAAACAAATTCTTGCTAATCATATGCCAGTTTTGCACACGTACACTTTCCTTAATTACTTTACGTAATTACTGTTGATGGTGTAGGAGCCAAATATGGGTGAATGACTGAACATCACACTTACAGTATCTGATCTTGCTCCCTATTCCTATCCAAAGGAATGGGATTTAATTAATGTGAGTGTGAGTCCCTAGTGCTATAAAATGACACAGTATATTATGAACATGTGGAAATTTGTAGGCATTCAATTTAAATAAAAATCCTGCATTAATTTTGATTGGAGAGCTTGCAATTAACAATTTCTTCCCAGAGGCATTCAGTAGAGTTGAACAAAGTTGAATTAAATCACTTTTTTTATAAACTAAACTATGCATCCATGAGTAAATGTTAAAAAAAAGTATAAGTTTGCCCCAAACTAATGCCACTAATGTGTGGTACTTGGTTTACAGCTCAATAAAGATCCTAAAATATCCATCCACCCATTCATTATCTTCCGCTTAAGCCTCTAATGGTGGGGGGACGGGGGGTTCCCATGCACATCCGTGAGAGAACGTCTCGGGCGCTGGGCAAGTACACCCAGGACAGGGCACCAATCTACTGCAAGGCACAAACTCACACAAACACACTATATATGGGGCAATTTGGAGCATTCAATTTACCTTGATCCAGGTTTTTGGAGTGTGGGATGCAAAACAATCCCCAATGCAAAACAGTACTGGTACTTTTTATGGTTTCTGTGCAACTTGATATGGGATGCATTACATGAGACTAAACTAACACCAGCATATGGATGTGCTCACTGTCAACAGGAAAGCCAAGAGAACAGCACTTGAAGGAGATAGGTTGTCACCAAAAGAACCAACAGTTGGCCAACAGTCCATCATCACCTTTCAATTAACTGTCGTATATTAGGTATACTTGGAGACAGAGCATGTTGCATGATGAGGTAAGGTGTCTGGAAGGTGACAGGGCCAACCTCATTCTCTCACAAAGGCTAACTGACTCCTCCCACAGTCCAAATACATGGATTTAAGGTCAATTAAATGCACTAAATTGTCCCATATAGTGTGTGTTTCTGTGTGCGTCTGTGTGAGTGAGTGAGTGAGTGTGCCCAGCGATAGATTGGATAGATTTGAACCGGGAATCCCTAGCGCTGAGAGGTGAACGTGCTAACCGCTAAGCCACCGTGCCACCCACTGATGTCATGTAAAATATAATTTTAATAATAATGTTAACCAAGTTTTATTGTGTTTATTGTGTTAGTGGTTAAATATCAGCAGCCAATTCCAACAAAAACCAAAAACTGCATGAAATGAAGAAGAAACAAACATCTTTTGCTGATGTTTTGTGTATGATCCCAGTCTTAAACTTAAAATTGGCTTTCTTCAATTGACCCAGTTGCCACATAGTAAAGGATCGTTCTCCAGATGACCTCAGTAAAAATAAGGTTGTAGGAAAAAATGTAAAAATGTAACAACCCTCCCTGCCATATGACAGCGGCATGTGAAGACTTACACACATGGTTTTCAAATTGGGGCCCGGGGAGCTGAAGCATAAAATAACTTCAATCTTGCAGGCTCTCCAAGGAATAGTGCTGAGGTGCGACCAACAACAACACAACAACAGGAAAGCAGGAAGGGGTGAAGGTAGGAGTTATTAGAGGATAAAACATGCCTCTCTATCTCAGTCCGTCTCTCAGAGAACCCAGAGGATGATCTATGGATTTAGTCAGAAGGATATTCAAGCAGAAAATTGTCACTCTTTTTTGGGTTTCCTTTGTGGTATTTCCGAAAGACTATACATGCACAAGACTTTGTCCATCAAGGGTTGAAAATAACACTGCAGGAGTGGTCTCTGAGAGCAACCCTGAACAGGTAAAGGGAATAGGTAGGTGCAGAGATCTGAGAGCTGAAAAGATTGAAACTTTGATACTGTAGGCATAAAATTAAATGCAGCCAGCTGAACAGCTGTGCTGGGACCAGGGTTTCATTCCGTTTCTTCTTGTAACCAAAATTCTTTGGTCAGTTCCAGACATTTTCTGAGCTGGAGGGATGCATATGACATTTTTGTGCACATAAACAATTCACCAGTTGAATAAACAAGAAATAAATAATAAATACTGGACAAATGGAAACTTTTCAGAAAGTTTCAGCATGAAAGGGGTGAACAACAGCATATATATATATATATATATGGGCGGCACGGTGGCTTAGTGGTTAGCATGTTCGCCTCTCAGCGCTAGGGATTCCCGGTTCGAATCCCCATCTGGGTGTAGTTTCCATGTTCTCCCCGTGTCTGCTTGGGTTTCCTCCGGGTTCTCCGGTTTCCTCCCACAGTGCAAAAACATCGATCAAGCCATCGCCCGAGATGCTCTCCCCTGGATGGGCATGGGGAACCCCACCGCGACCCTAATAGAGGATAAAGCGGGAGATAATGAATGAATGAATATATATATATATATATATATATATATATATATATATATATATATATATATATATATATATATATATATATATATGCTAATATGCTACCGATCAAAAACTTTAAATTAAATGGTATATTTGGGAGTAGAGCTTTTTAGAATCTGCAAATGAATTTAAATGTGATTGTGGTAGGTATGTCATTATAAATAAGCCAAAAACATTTGTCTAGGTCAATAATAATTTCACTAATTTTATTATTTTTTATTCTGGACTTTGTAGTACAATTGCAGACTGTAGTCCATCTGTGTTCTTTATTTTTGTTAGTTGTTGGTTCTCTGTTCTCTGTTGGTCAGGACCATCACAGAACAGGTATCATTTGGGTGGTGGATTGTTTATTGTCAGTTCTGCAGTGACACTGATGTGGTGAGGGGGTGTTAGTGCAGCAGTGCTGCTGTAGTTTCATTTAAACACCTCAGTGACACTGCTGGGATAGGAATAATGCACCAACCAAATAATTTCTGCTCTGTGGTGGTACTATTAGGGTCCTGACAATTAGAACAGAGTAATGGGGACGTACACAGTATGTACTGTAGAACACAAACAGATGGAATTACAGTCTGGAATTGTAGAATTACAAAGTCCATCTTTACAGGAAGTGGAACTGAGAACCTGGACAATGAGTGGTGCAAGAAGGATCTGAAAGAAAGTGGAGCAAACATTCATTCATTATCACCTGCTTTATCCTCTATTAGGGTCGCGGTGTGGTTCCCCATGCCCATCCAGGGGAGAACGTCTCGGGCGCTGGGCAGATACACCCAGGACAGGGCGCCAATCCATCGCTGGGCACACACTCACTCACACAGACACACTCTATATGGGGCAATTTGGAGAACTCACTTAACTTGATCCATGTTTTTGGACTGTGGGAGGAAACCAGAAAACCCGGAGGAAACCCACGCGGACACGGGGAGAAAATGGAAACTCCACCCAGATAGGGATTCGAACCGGGAATCCCTAGCGCTGAGAGGCAAACGTGCTAACCATTATGCCACCGTGCCGCCCGTGGAGCAAACAATACTGAATATATTTCACTTCTACAATCAACAACTTTTATTTATCCATTCTTTAATGATCAGGATTGAGGTGGAGGTGCTAACCACAACACCACTGTGCCACACGGAAATTGGACCTGATATGAAAATGAAAAAAGGGTTTAGAACCATACACCTTACCTTATTATGTGACCAGTGAGTTCAGCTGTTCACAGGACTTGGGTCATCACTAATGGGTCACCAGTTTTTTTTAGTGCACACACATTTATTAAAATAATTTAATATTTCCAATTTGCCGGACTACTTTGGCTTTGGAATGCAGTCCAATGATCCAATGCAGCCCTTAATACTGGAATATTCACTTTTGTACATTACCTTATAATTCATTAACATAATTCTTCCACTGGTTCAGCCCAACAGAAATTTAACAGCCTTTATTACATATTTATTACTTGCTGCATCCAGTGAATATGATGGATCTTGTAGTATATACAATAAGTACCTACTTAATCACTTCCACTACTTTTCTTCCGTAGCAGTCCCTCCTGCTGATATAAGAAAGGTCTTTTTTTCAAATTACCATGAATTAAGTGAACTACAAGGCCATTACTCTCAAAAAATGGCTAAATGTGTGGACTATTCTTGGTTCCACTATTTTTTCTATTATAATTTTCACAGTCCTAATGCCTCGATTGTACGAATCGTGTATAGTGTTTCTACCCATTTAGTCTTTAAAGTATGGTATTTTACTTGTATCATTTGAGTTTGAACTTACTAGTATAAGTAATTATGTTGGTGTTAGGTCATCAAATCAAACATTAATTTTAACATTTTTAATTATATTTTGGAAGTATATTTATTTTTGAATTGTAGTTACACAATTTTGAAACTTTTATATATATATATAAATGGGTTTTTAAAAAAATCTTGATCACTGCTTCCACCGACTTCCATTGCATTACATTTATTTAAAGACACTTTAATCAAAGATACTTACACAGATTTTGGGTTTAAAGGCAAAAAACTGCTGCCAAACTCACAACCGTCAGATTAATAGCCCAGCATTCTATCCCTTGGGAATCACATTGGTTTCCTCCAAGATCCTCTGGTTTCCTTCCACAGTTCAAAAACAAGGATTCAAGGTTAAAATGAATGCTTCTAATTGCCCGATTAAGACTGTGTTTATGTTTGTGTCTGTGTGAGTGTGCCCAGCAATAGATTGGTGCCCTGTCCTGGGTGTATCTGCCGAGTGTCCGAATGTTCTCCCCTGGATGGATATTTTATGCCCCCTCCCCTCCCAGCAACACTATTAGAGGATTAAGTGGAAAATAATGAATGAATGCATTATTATTATTATTATTCCAATTACTGTAATATTGCTGTATGCGTATTTTTTACGCATTTAGGCAGTAATATCATAAAACCAGGTGATAGTAGTTGCTTGTGCGTTGTGGAGGTAAAGCCATTGTAAATAGCCAGGTAAACAAGCCAAATAGTGGCAATGAGAGGTTGTAGCCCATATTTGTCCTTTGAGATTCATGTGCTGCCTCCTGGGGAAGCAAGTGGCACAGCTCTTGTAACACAAAAAAAAAAGCTCGGGCATGAATAGGCATTGCAAGCCGATGGGGAACCTTGCTCCGCTGCTCCCCGTTGAGCTCAGTGACGGCCTCATCTGTTTTCCCGGCCTAGCCTCTAATAGATCTGCAGTGACTTCCCTTCCAATTAAAAGGCCTAGCTGCTCTATTTATCAAAGCAAGGAGGAGAAAACAGCAGAGGTGTTTAGCATTACTGTTTTGGAATAATTGTCAGCAAAATTACTACAACTACAAAGAGGACAGTAAGTCGTGTAGAAGTAATGATTTACAGTTCATCTCTCCCGTAGTAAACTTCCCCCACATTTTTGACTGTGAGGTCTAATTACTCAATTCACAGCGAGCAAACAGAACGAAACCACATACCTGGGCTTATAACAACATGTTGGTTACCTGGTAACGCTTTTCACCTTGTACTTTAATGTCATAAATTCCTAAGGAATTGTGATCTGAAGAAAAGCCTCATATCCTTGAATGTGTGGTTAATGGTGGATTGGTTGGTGGGAACACTGTTCAGATTGGTATGCATGGATAAAATAACCTTAGTGTATGTCACTCAAGAAAATCTTCAAGATTAAATCATCCACTGACATTGCTGCCACTTAAGGTCAAGGACATTATATTGCACCTGAATACTACAAGTTAAATTACATATGAAAATAATTCTTCTTTTTTTTCATTGAACACTTTCTTTTTCAGCATCACTCACATTTCGTAGATATATTTATATAGAAAATGTTTTTCCTCTTTCTCCCTCATGTTTCCTATCATGTCAAACGGGGGTGGTGTATTTCTTTTTATGGTTTAATTCAACAATAACATTTGCGATCAGGGTCTTGGGCATCTCAAGGGCATTCCTGGTGAAATTACTGGGACACTGCACCATTTATCATAGCCTGACATGTGTCATGTTCCAGACTCCTGAGCGGAGAGGTTACAGCTGAAGACAGCTAGTTCTTTGTTGAGCAGCCATCAAAGGCAACATCACGTATTTATTAAAAAAAGAAGAAGAAGATGACGAAGAGTGAGGAGGTAAAGAGCATTTTACATTTCTGCGTAACGTAACACCAAAAACTACATTTAAATAGCAACCTGTCGGACAGTGTGCCCCTATGCTTGCCCAGTTATTCCTTATGAATATACTGGTCATAATACATATGACCCGGTATGCTATGGGTCGAGTCATGTGGAAATTCTATATGGGGCATGTGTTCGTTCTGAGTTGGATTTTTTCATTTATTTATTTTTTTCTAAAAACCCTAAATTCATCATTAAGTCTTGTGGCATTTTTCCAGCTTTGCTGATGCTTTGCTGTCATTTTTCTGCTCATTATAAATGATAACAATTAAAGGAAAATAATTAGTCACACTAGGTTTTTTTTTCCATCTGTTGTTACCTGGGTGGTAAATATTCCAACTAAATGCCAGAGTGTATCCAGAGCTGAGACAAAGAAGAACACACTTTATAAATACAAAGAATACATTTTAACTGTATTTATTTTGAAAAGTCACACAATGTGAGGAAAATAATTATCAACTGGGATTAAAAGGCAACAAATCAGGTCTTAAAGTTAAGTGTGAAGTGCTAATGGCAGCAGTAAACCTAATTAAATTACTAATTTAGTTATTATTAATAGAAATTCTACTATGATTATTATATATAATGATAATCTGTGTAAAATCAAATGCTCGAGTGATCCCCGTCATGACTCTTTTATTTTACTGATTAATTTTGGCCTTTGCTGTTTATTTAAAGGTGCTTTTATGAATTATTAGCAACATCAATGTCATTTTAAATAAGTCGTATAAGGAGAAGTCTAATAAAAACTCCACTTGAAGGATCCTGTGGCTTACGGCTTAGCGAAGTGAGCAAGTGAAGATATCATTACTTTTGTCAATGGCACCTGGCTGATCTTGATTGATCTTAGATCCCTTGTGGTGCAACCAGTGACATCTTAAAGGATTAATCAGACATCACGTCATATTCAGTGTACAGTATCCGTCAATTAGACCTCCACAGCGCTGAAGACACTCGGCTGTACCATTCAAACATTTTAGGTGCAGATGGAGTGTAAATCCACCTGCGCTGAGCTGGATTTAAGGTGAAACTGACAAAACAGACTTAGGTTGCCAGGCTTTCAATTATGTCAACACATACCGTACTTTTCTCTCTGAGGGCAGCTTACCTCTATGTACAGATGATGTACTGTATGTCAACAGTATATTAAACATTATATTAAATTAATATTTATATCCTGTTTATGTCGGGCCAAGTCACACAGGCAAGCACATTTACTTATTTGCTCCACTTACTGTCCATGTACTCTGTCCATTATTTGCTTGGTGCATTGTTCCTATCCCCAGTCCAAAAACATGGATTCAAAGTAAATTGAATGCTCTAAATTGCCCCATATAGGCAGACATCACGTCATATTCAGTGTACAGTATCCGTCAATTAGACCACCACAGTGCTGAAGACACACCGCTGTACCATTCACACATTTTAGGTGCAGATGGAATGTAAATCCACCTGCGCTGAGCTGGATTTTGAAACTGACAAAACAGACTTAGGTTGCCAAGTTTTTAATTATGTCATCACATACTGTACTTTTTGTACAGCTTTATGTACAGATGATGTATTAATCCAGTACTATGTTTCTAAATTAAAATTTACCGTATAGGTCAAAAGTTTAGACGCACCTCCAATGTTCTCAGTTCCACTTACTGTAAAAATGACTGTAGTTCTCTAATCCCAGACTGTAGTTCACTTATACCACATTAAATACTGTGTTTGCTCTGTTCCCTAATAGTCAGGACCCCAATAGTACCACCACAGAGCAGCTATTATTTGCTGGGTGCATTATGCCTATCCCCAGCCTAAAAACATGGATTCAAGATAAATTGAATGCTCTAAATTGCCCCCTATAGTGTATAAGTGTGTGTGTATGTGTGAGTGAGTGTGTGCCCAGCTGTAGATTGGCGCCTTGTCTTGGGTGTATCTGCTCAGCGCCTGGAAAGTTCTCCCCTTGATGAGCATGGGAAACCCCAGACGACAATAGTAGGGGATAAAGCCAAAGAGAATGAATAAATGAATATTAAAATGATCAGAAACAATGTTTCTTCGTATACACAGTGCGCTAAAAATTATATTCGGCGAAAGTTTGATTGCAGAAAGAGTCCAATTTCTAACTATAATGGATGATGGCGGAAAGCTTTGCGCGGATGGTCTTCTTTAGACTGGTCATAATTAAAGGGAAAATGAATGCTGCAAATTACACTTAATTATTGAAAAGTGCTCAAGGCCAGATAGGCAGTTAGGGTGGCTGATAGTTCAGCTTTCATCATGACAACAACCCTAACTAAACACATGAAAAAGCTGTAGAAGCTTAAAGATATAAGGTTATATGTCCTTGAATCTCTTATTCATAGAATTTAAAGCATGATTTGACTCTAACTCAAACACATCCGCAGGTAAGAAATATTTCAGAATAATAGGATACGTTTACAAACAAAACGACAAATGAGATTGAAGAATATACAGCTCTGCAATTTGTTAAAGTTGTGGACTGATCACTTTTTTTTAAACCAATGAATGTAAGGTGCATTTGACATCCAGTCTAACCTGAATTCGTTTGAATTGGACTGTTTTGTGTTAATTAATCTGATTTATTACAGTCAAGATAAAATAGATATTCATTTAGAAAGCCTTCTTAATTACAGATTATAACATTAAATAATACAATCAAGTAACTGGTAAACACCTGGTCAAAGCACTTAAACGTGGCAGAATTGTATTGTACCCTAAACCGTTTAAGCACACGTTTTTAAGCGCGGGTATACTGCGGGTTCTCCGGTTTCCTCCCACAGTCCAAAAACATGGATCAAGGTCAAATGAATTCTCCAAATTGCCCCATATAGAGTGTGCTTGTGTGTGTGTCTGTGTGAGTGAGTGTGGGCCCTGCGATGGATTGGCGCCCTGTCCTGGGTGTATCTGCCCAGCACCCGAAACATTCTCCCTTGGATGGGCATGGGGAACCCCCCCGCGACCCTTGTAGAGGATAAAGCAAAAGATTATGGATGGATGGATAACTTTTAAACAGCATATCTAATTTACATCTGCAGACTGTCTTTTCCCCAATGTATTGCATCTGATCTTTCTCACTTTTGGAATTTCTTCATTGAGGGACTAATAAAGGTATCATCATCATCATCATCATCATCATTGTTGTCATTATCATCATTCCTATGGCTGATGTCACCTGAGACAAGGCAAAGATTTTACACTAGATAGTTTATTACCTTTGTAAATTCATTAATATGTATTAATTATCTTTCACTTAATCTTCTACTAGGGTCACAGGGGGGTTTCGCAAGGCCATCCAGGGGAGAACTGGGCAGATACACAGATACACAGAATACAGGGTGCCAATATATCACTGGGCACACTCACTCACAGACACACACTTTTGAGAACATTCAATTTACCTTGAATCCATGTTTGTAGACTGTATGTGGAACGGGAAGAACATGGAAACGTCACCCAGATTGGGATTCAAACCTGGATCCCCATCGCTGAGAGGTGAACATCCTAACCACTAAGCTACCATGCCACTTCCTTTCTTCATTATGAAATGAAATTAAACACATTTTAAATAATCAAAATCTTTTAAAGGCTGGCACGGTGGCTTAGTGGTTAACACGTTTACATCTTAATGCTTAGAATCCCAATCTAGGTGCAGTTTTCATGTTTCAGTCCAAGGTGAATTGGTTGCTCTGAAATGCCTGCCCAAATTGCCCCTATACAATGTGTGTCTGTGTGAGTTAGGGAGTTTGTGCACAGTGATGGTTTGGCATCCTGTCCTGTGTGTATTTGCCCAGCGCCCTAAACCTTCTCCCCTGGATGGGCATGGGGACCCCCTCTGCATCCATAGTCCTTAGTAAGGAGATAAGATTAAATGAGAAAAATTGTTTTAAAATATATTTGGAATACATTTATGCATTATATATATATATATATATATATATATATATATATATATATATATATATATATATATATAAGGCACGGTGGCTTAGTGGTTAGTACGTTCGCCTCTCAGCACTAGGGATTCCCGGTTCGAATCCCCATCTGGGTGGAGTTTCCATGTTCTCCCCGTAACCACGTGGGTTTCCTCCGGGTTCTCCGGTTTCCTCCCACAGTCCAAAAACATGGATCAAGTCAATTGAATTCTCCAAATTGCCCCATATAGTGTGTGTGTGTGTGTGTGTGTGTGTGTGAGTGAGTGAGTGTGTGCCCAGCAATAGATTGGCACCCTGTCCTGGGTGTGTCTGCCCAGCGCCCGAAACGTTCTCCCTTGGATGGGCATGGGGAAACCCACCGCGACCCTAATAGAGGATAAAGCGTGAGATAATGAATGAATATATATATATATATATATATATATATATATATATATATACGGCACGGTGGCTTAGTGGTTAGCACGTTCGCCTCTCAGCACTAGGGATTCCCGGTTCGAATCCCCATCTGGGTGGAGTTTCCATGTTCTCCCCGTGTCCGCGTGGGTTTCCTCTGGGTTCTCCAAATTGCCCCTTATAGAGTGTGTTTGAGTGAGTGAGTGCGTGCCCGGCGATGGATTGGCGCCCTGTCCTGGGTCTATCTGCCCAGCGCCCGAGACGTTCTCCCCTGAATGGGCATGGGGAACCCCACCGCGACCCTAATAGAGGATAAAGCGGGTGATAATGAATGAATGAATATATATATATATATATATATATATATATATATATATATATATATATATATATATATATATATATATATTTTTTTTTTTTTTTTTTTTTTTTTTTTTTTTTTTTTCCAAACATTTTCGCATGTTGAATAAAGTGAAACTATTATGCACAATTATATTTCATGTAATAATAATATATATTTAAATTAAATATTAATACAACAATGAACAGGCCTCAGTTTTTTGGGGATGTTAATGCATCAACATAAAGGGACATTCAGTGTCTATAGGTTTTATGTAGCAGACTCTTTTGAAAAGGTCCTTCACTGTTCTATCATTACTGCCCCCCTGTGTTCAAAGTGAGCTCTGTAAACAAATGCTTGATGAGTTTGGTGAGGAGAAATTCAAGTGACTCTCACAAAGCCCTGACTTCAACCTCACTGAATTTTTCAGTTTATGCTCTTTCTCTCTCTCTCTCTCTCTCTCTCTCTCTCTCTCTCTCTCTCTCTCTCTCTCTCTCTCTCTCTCTCACGCTCTCTCTCTCGCTCTTTGTCTGTGTGTGTGTGTGTGTGTGTGTGTGTGTGTGTGTGTGTGTGTAAATATCTAATAGGCACATTTCAATAAACCTACACTTAATGATTATGACTATAATTATGAATATCTAATGATTATTAAAAAAGGTGATAAGCTGTGTTGCAGGCTAAGCACTTACAGGATGAAAGACAGGGAAATAGAACCACTGACGTCGTTCTGTTTTTCCAATTCTTAAATACATCATCACACAATCAGTATACTACACTGTTGATGCTGCCCAGCCGCTCAAGGAGGATGAGTCCCCCACCGAGCCTTGGTCCATCCAAGGTTTTTTCCTTAACATAACAACATAACAGGAAGTTTTCTTTTCTTGCCACTGTCGCTTCGGCTTGCTCTTCGGGGATTTAAAGTCTTATAAAGCTGTAAAGCTGCTTTGTGACAATGAACTATTGTGAAAGGTGCTATATGAATAAATCACTTGAACTTGAATTTGAACAAACACAGACTATATGGGGCAATTTAGAGTATTCAATTTACTTTGAATCCATGTTTTTGGGCTGTGGGAGGAAACTGGAGAACTCAGAGGAAACCTACGTGGACAGAGGAAGAACATGGCAAGAACAAGAAATACAACACTGGCACAAAGTATTTCTGGAATGTTTAATTATGATCATTTTAATAAATCATATTATTTCAAATAAGGGCAGCATGGTGACTTAGTGGTTAGCATGTTCGCCTCTCAGCACTAGGGATTCCAGGTACATATCCAGATTGGATGGAGTTTCCATGTTCTCCCCGTGTCCGTGTGGGTTTCCTCCGGGTTCTCTGGTTTCCTCCCACAGTCCAAAAACAAGGATCAAGGTCAACTGAATTCTCCAAAATTGCACCGTTATAGAGTGTGTTTGTGTGAGTGAGTGTGTTCCCAGTGATAGATTGGCACCCTGTCCTGGGTGTATCAGCCCAGTGCCCGAAACGTTCTCTCCTGGATGGGCATGGGGAACCCCCCTGCTACCCTAGTAGAGGATAAAGCGGAAGATAATGGATAGATGGATATTATTTCAATTAGCTTCTCATTGTGTTCTGTCTCATGTGATTGGATCCACTGTCTCTGTAACACAAATCTGATTAATAAATCAAAGCATATTAATAAATCAAAGCGTGTTTCAGGGTAAATACAATTGCAGTGTAATTTGGTTGTCTGTCGATCCCACTTTTCCAGCAACTTGTCCAAGAGAGCTAACTTTTTGTCGAGTTCAGTTCTAACTACGATCTAACATCTGCTCCAGCTAATTACCTTCAGGATGAGTCCCTGATTTGCTGGATCACACACATAGGATTGGTAAATTGTACTTGGATCTGAATTAATCAGGAAGATAGCGCTCCAAAACCAGGTTGGACACCACAGCTGTAGACAAAATGAAGGTTTTAAAGGCTGAAAAAATATTCCCCACTTATTTTAAGGTAAACTTTGCAATCTTTATTTAAATATTCCATTTGAAGTGAGAACAGTGCATTCACAGTATGATGGAGGAGGCCTGCAGGTACAGAAAGAAATTAAGAGACATTCTCATCTTCCCTCTTAGGTTTGATAATCTATCTCTGTACATCTGTTAATTACAGCAAATAATTAAAAAATAAATGAATGATTGATTAGTGTGGCACGGTGGCTTAGTGGTTAGCATGTTCTCCTCTCTGCACTAGGGATTCCAGGTTCGAATCCCAATCTGGGTGGAGTTTCCATGTTCTCCCCGTGTCCGCATGGGTTTCCTCTGGGTTCTTCGGTTTCTTCTCACAGTCCAAAAACATGGATCAAGGTCAATTGAATTCTCTAAATTGTCCCATATAGAGTGTGTTTGTGTGAGTGAGTGTGTGCCCAGTGATAGATTGGCGCCCTGTCCTGGGTGTATCTGCCCAGCGCCCGAAACGCTCTCCCCTGGATGGGCATGGGGAACTCTACCGCGACCCTAATATAGAATAACCTTACCCCCCCCCTTGTTCCCCTTCCCACCACGTTTCCCACCCCCTCCTGCCTTCTTTCCCCTACCGGCGCCCCCCAGCGGAAGATAATGGATGGATGGATGGATGGATGGATGGAATGATTGATTAATTATATAGAAAGCGGTACTAAGCACCAGGTTTGAATTACAATCTTGGTGAAGTTTTCATGTTCTCCTTGTCTCCACGTGGGCTTCCTCTGGGTCCTCCGGTTTTCTCCCACAGTCCAAAAACATGCATTCAAGGGAAATTAAATGCTCTAACTTGCCCAAAAGTGTATGTTTGTGTGTGTGTGTGTGTCTGTGTGTCTGTGTGAGTGAGTGTGCCCAGAGATAGATTGTTGTGCTGTCCTGGGTGTATTTTTCCAGTGTCTGAAACGTTCTCCCCTGGAAAGGCATAAGGAACATTACCATATTAGAGGATTAAGCAGAAAATAATGAATGAATAAAAAAATTTGTTTTTTTTTAAATTGGTATTTGTTACATACATGTGTTATTTCTAGTATTTTCTGTGATCAACTCAGTTTTAAGTGTTAAAGTCCTAACGCTTTGCCAGCAGGTTTGAAACAATTTAATCTAGGTAATTTGTGATGATTGTAATCATTCCTCTGTTGGTCATGTGCTCCTGGATTCAATGTCAGTGGTGGAAAATGAAAGCAATCTGATCTCTGACTCTAAGAGGGCATAGGCTGTAAGCACTCTGCACTAAATGTTAAACCAAAGCAAGGTCAGTTAGCCGTGAACACTTAGGTCCATGTCCCATTAATGTGCCCCGGGCAGCATTAGAGCCCTAATCCTGCACATTACAGCAGATAAAAAGAGAGGGTCAGAAAACACTAAAACAGCCAGAAGGATTTTGTCCAGGCCGTCAGTCCTTGTGCGTGCGTGCTAATCGGTTGACATACAGTGTGTGTGTGTATGTGTGTGTGTATGTGTGTGTGTGTGTGTGTGTGTGTGTGTGTGTGTGTGTGTGTGTGTGTGTGTGTGTGTGTGTGTGTGTATGTGTGCATGTGCGTGCCTCCTGGATGCTGATTGAAAGATTTACTTGAGCTTAGAAGGATTTAGTTTTTTTTTTATTAAACAAGTTATTTAATACCAAACACTTTGAACATTTTGGGCAGATCTGACCTGTTGACCACAGTGTTACATAATTTTTACCCTTTTCCCAAAATGTAATGTACATAATGTATAATCCATCCATCCATCCATCCATCCCTTATCTTCTGCCTAATCCTCTACTAGGTTTGGAGAACATTTCGAGCGCTGGGCAGATACACCCAGGACAGGGCACCAAGCTATTGCTGGGCACACACTCACTCACACAGCACACACACACACACACACACACACACACACACACACACACACACACACTCATACACACACTCTATATGGGGCAAGCTTAGATTAAATTCACTTTACCTTGATCCATGTTTTTGGACTGTGGGAGGAAACCGGAGAACCCGGAGGAAACCCACGCGGACACGGGAATAAAATGGAAACTCCATCCGCTGAGAGGCGGATGTGCTAACAACTAAGTCACCATGCCAACCCAATAATAACATTCATTCATTCATTATCTTCCGCTTTATCCTATATTAGGGTCGCGCCCAGGAGAACATGCCCACCCAGGGGAGAACGTTTCGGGCACTGGGCAGATACGCCCAGGACAGGGCGCCAATCTATCGCTTGGCACACACTCTCTCACACAGACACGCACACACACTCTATAAGGGGCAATTTGGAGAACTCAATTGACTTGATCCATGTTTTTGGACTGTGGGAGGAAACCGGAGAACCCGGAGCAAACCCACGCAGACACGGGGAGGACATGGAAACTCCACCCAGATAGGGATTTGAACTGGGAATCCCTAGTGCTGAGAGGAGAACGTGCTAACCACTAAGCCACCGTGCCAATAATAACATAAAAGATAAAAATTGTCAAGATGTGACATTCTGTTCGGTCTTTTTTGCCCAAACATTTACTTTAACCCCCCCAGCCTATCCCTGCACCCCACACAAACACTTTCCATCATTTAGGAGTTTGGTGTATGTGTGGGTAAAGCAATTATGGTAAGTCCCCGAACAGAAAAGAAGTATTACTGTATTACACAAAGTAATTATGTTTATGTGTGCTTGTGTGTTTATGCCGCATACAAAAAGTGCAGACAACACCAGTTTACTTGCACCAGCCAGTAAACTGCATATGCACATTAACCTCTGAGTTCTAAGCCTCGGGTTAGAATGAAGAATGTTCAGAGTGGCTTGCTTCTTGCGTACCATGTGCCTACAGTGCCCTCTAGGGGAAGAAATTGAGAAAGACTTGAGAAAGACTACGCCATTAAAATAAATCCTTGATTTTTATATTCATCAAAACTGCATATAAGAAAAGCCACGACTTTCTAGAAAACTGCAGGCTTTAATAAAATTGGTTGCATTTCACTGGCATGTCAAGAAGACTTTTTATTGTATTAGTTTATTGTTGCATTTAAATGTAATAGAGCAAAATACCAAGAGTAGGTTGTGTCAAATCATCAGATCTGAGTTCGGTGACCTAGAAAGCCTCCTGGCAAAAACTCAAGAGCTATCTTTCCATCACTCTACATCCCATAATTTCAGAGGGAAACCTCTAAATTTAGTTTTTTTAGTCCATCTGAACTGTCACTGCATAATGTAACATTTTTGTTTAGAGGTTATTTTTCCTCAATTTATTAATTATCTTCCGCTTTATCTTCTATTAAGGTCGCCGGGGGGACAGTTTCAGGTACTGGGCAGATACACCCAGGACAGTGTGCCAATCTATCGCTGGGCACACTCACTCACACACACTAACACGCACGATATAGGGCAATTTAAAGCATTAAATTTACCTTGAAGGGTGGCATAGTGGTTAGCACTAGGGATTCCAGGTTCCAATCCCAATCTGGGTGGAGTTTCCATGTTCTCTCCGTGTCGTTTCTCTCCAGTTTCCTCCGGGTTCTCCGGTTTCCTCCCACAGTCCAAAAAAACATGGATCAAGGTCAGGTGAATGCTCTAAATTGGATTGCTCTAGAGTGTGCGTGTGTGTGTGTGTGTGTGTGTGTATGTGTGTGTGTGTGTGTGTGTGTCCCGCGATAGATTGGCGCCCTGTCCTGGGTGTATCTGCCCAGCGCCCGAAATGTTCTCCACTGGATGGGCGTGGGGAGAATACCCCCCCCCCAACCCCAGTACAGGATCAAGCGGAAGATAATGGATGAATGAATTCAACTTAAAGTAATTAAGCCGGCGAACCTGGAGGAAACCCAAGAAGACATGAGGAGAACATGGATACTCCACCCAGGTTGGGATTTGAACCCAGACTCCTCAGCGATGAGAGGCGAACACGCTAACCACTAAGCCACCATACCGCCCCGGGGGTTATTATTAGGTTTCTAATATAAAATATTTATTTTACGATTGCAGAAAAGCTGCTGGTAAAAAGGTCAAACACATAACATTTGGTTAAAGTATTCATTTTCATATCCATACCTCGATTTTATCTGTCAGCAGGGTTTTGAAAAATATTGAGTTTAATGTTTTATGATAAGCAAAACCTGATTTGATTTATTATAAAATGGATTTAGGTTTGGCCCATTAAAAATTTGGGGGAAAACAATCAGTTTACAAAGAATCCAAACTGCCAAACAGTGTGCCACAGTTGAAATGAATTTCTCATAAAAAAAAACTTTGCGAAAAAATAGGTTTTTAAAATGACATCGGGATCAGAAAGGTCATTCCAGCCACTTCCCCGAAGCTTCTTCTTCGCTACATCACTCAAAAGAGATTGGGATGCCAATCATACACAAGCTATGTCATTGCCTAACCACTGAGCAATATATTGAGAGACGCCCACACATCCACTCTAAGATAGACATCAGCACATACACTTACATGTGAACCCATGCTTTTTCTCAAACAATTATATCATTCATTCATTCATTCATTATCTCCCGCTTTATCCTCTATTAGGGTCGCGGTGGGGTTCCCCATGCCCATCCAGGGGAGAACGTCTCGGGCGCTGGGAAGATAGACCCAGGACCGGGCGCCAATCCATCGCTGGGTACACACTCACACACTCAAACACACTCTATATGGGGCAATTTAGAGAACTCAATTAACTTGATCCATGTTTTTGGACTGTGGGAGGAAACCGGAGAACCCGGAGGAAACCCACGCGGACACGGGGAGAACATGGAAACTCCACCCAGATGGGGATTCGAACCGGGAATCCCTAGCGCTGAGAGGCGAATGTGCTAACCACTAAGCCACCGTGCCGCCCCAATTATATCATTATATCCCATAAATGGACATGTGAGCAGCAAGGTGGCTTAGTGGCTAGCACGTTCTACTTTCAGCGCTGGGGATCCAGGTTCGTATCCCAATCTGGGTGGAGTTTCCCTGTTCTCTCTGTGCCTATGTGGGGTTTCCAAAAAGTCCAAAAAAAATGGATCAAGGTAAATTGAATGCTGCAATTTGCCCCATATAGAGTGTGTCTGTGTGTATGAGTGAGTGTGTGCCCGGCGATGGATTGGTGCCCTGTCCTGGGTGTATCTGCCCAGCGCCTGAAACGTTCTCTCCTGGATGGGCATGGGGACACCCCCTCAACTCTAGTGGATGATTAAGTGGAAGAAATGGATGGATGGATATAACAGTACATAGCAGCTACATAGTGTGTGTGTGTGTGTGTGTGTGTGTGTGTGTGTGTGTGTGTGTGTGTGTGTGTCTGTGTCTGTGTGTGTGTGTGTGTGTGTGTGTGTGTGTGTGTGTGTGTGTGTGTGTGTGTGTGTGTGTGTGTGTGTGTGTGTGTGTGTGTGTGTATATGTCCAATACCCGAGAAAGGATGGATGGATGGATTTTATTATTATATTTGTCATGAATGGACGTGTGGGTGGCATGGTGGCTTAGTGGTTAGCACGTTCAACTTTCAGCACTGGGGATTCAGGTTCGAATCCCAATCTGGGTGAAGTTTACATGTTCTCCCTGTGTCCTTCCACTGTCCAAAAACATGAATAAATTGCCTTATATAGTGTATGTGTGAGAGTAAGCATGCCCAGTGACAGATTGCCACCCTGACCTGCGTGTATCTGCCCAGCGCCTGAAATATTTTCACTTAAATGTGCATTTTTCCAGAAATTCAGTCTCTAAATCCTTGCCACAAGCTTATATAAGGAAACTGCTTGCAACTTCTATGTGGGAAATGCAGGAGCACCCAAACCAGGCTAAGGTCAGATGTCTGTGCGGGCCAGTCAAGTGCTTCCACACAAACCCAGCCAACCATGTCACGCTGCAGATAACTTTGTGCACTGTGGCACAGTCATGCTAGAACAGAAAGGGGCATTCTACAAACCGTTGCCATAAATTCCAAAGTGTACAGTTTTTCGATATGCATGCTTTAGTTAATTTATGAGAATGACAGAATGATGAATTTATTACTAAACATTCTGTACCAAACTTTAATAATAATGTCGATATAACGTACTATATCTATGTGTATGCTACATTTAATGTTATAAGATAAGATAAGATAAGATACATACAGAAATCTGTATGTACATAATAAATTCAAATTTTTTAATTTTCAGTTATGTACAGACATAATAGAGGAATAAAATGAAACAAATTTTGCACATATGGAATAGCTTGGTTATCGATGTGGTAATAATATTGTACATATTCATTTTAACATAATTAACTGTGTTTAGGTGTCCTGATTAGGAAAAGTCAATAATTCAATAAAATAATTTTTCGTATTGATAGTTTTATGGGTGGCATGGTGGCTTAGTGGTTAGCACATTCTCCTCTCAGCACTAGGGATTTCCAGTTCGAATTCCCATCTGGGTGGAGTTTCCATGTTCTCCCCGTGTCTGCGTGGGTTTCCTCCGGGTTCTCCGGTTTCCTCCCACAGTCCAAAAACATGGATCAAGTCAATTGAATTCTCAAAATTGCCCCATATAGAGTGTGTATGAGTGAGTGAGTGTGTGCCCAGCGATGGATTGGCGCCCTGTCCTGGGTCTATCTGCCCAGCGCCCGAGACGTTCTCCCCTGGATGGGCATGGGGAACCCCACCGCGACCCTAATAGAGGAGAAAGCGGGAGATAATGAATGAATGAATGATAGTTTTATATAGATTTCAATTATTGTTAATTCCCTGTGAATAATAGAAAATATGACTACAGTTTTAAAACAAAGTAATTGGTGAAATGTATTTCATTTCACTACACAGACATCAATAATCCAATAATCCACTACAGGACAGGTGTTATTAAGGTAGTGTTGTTAAGAATGATACTCAACACTGCAATGACATGGACAATTTATAATGGTTTTCCTAATAAAGTGGCCAGTGACTATATAAAATGATATGAAGCTGTGATGTCACAGTAAGAATGTCCTGGGTTCGATTCCCTCTACTCTAGTAACTCTAGATTCCATTGTTTCTACATGTAAATGTGTGCGTGGGTGTGTGTGTGTGTGTATGTGTGCATGTGTATGTGTGTTACCCATATGTGTGCCCACATCCTAAGTGTTTCTACAGCTTTTAACAAATAAGGGTTGGGATAGGCTCCAGCACACCCCACAAACCTTATTAAAAATAAGATGCCTAGGAACTGAATAAAGGACTATTAAAAACATATTAAGACGCAAGGCCATACTAATTATGCAGTAGTCTTAGATGTTATGAGGCAGGTCAATGATGAAACTGACGAACCTTTTAATGCACGTTTTTAACATAACCATATGTTCCAACTTTGGATTGCTGGACTGTCACATTGCCGCCCTTCAGTTCAGTTTTGTTCTCTCTTCCCAGGCAGCTTCTTTTCTTTTGAACACGGCACGATGTCACTCTTCCTATCACTAATGACATTGCTTTGCTATTGGTCCAATTCCCTGGAGGTCATAAGTTTGTCATTATTAGGAACTTATCTATACATTATACTCTTTTATCAACCTCTGCTGCTTTCTCTACTTTGCCCTCATCGAAGTTTATTAATACAACTGATAGTAATGCTGTCCTTGATGTCATTCTTTAGAGCTGCGAACCATTCAGAGCATGTCCATTTCCTACGACATATCCTTGAACATTGTTGCTTAGAGCACATTCCTAGTCAAATTTCAATTCATCCTTTTACCATAGCTTATTACACATGGTACTATTCTGTTAATGGCTTTGCAGAGACTATACATAAACATATCTGTCAGTTTAATGGATCAGTTATTTAATGCACTAAATCTCTGCGAAGGACATGGTGAGACCTTAAGAGATATTATAGGGCAAATGTGAAAGAGTGACAATATGCGAGCATTAAATGAGAGATTGGTAAAAGCTTGTTTAAACATCTTGGTCAGTTTTGTGTGTGTGTGTATGTGTGTATGTGTGTGAGTGTGCGTGTGTCCATGTCCTTGATTTGTGAATGACAAGATCCCTTACAAGGACATAAACTAACTGATAAATGTAGCATGCACTCACAGTATTTGAGGTCACAAAAGGCACAGTTCTGTATTTTTATTTCTTTGCAAAACAATATTTAAAGTGCCTTCCAGTAATAGGTATAATGTACATGCACCCAGGACAGGGCGCCAATCTATCGCTGGGCACACACATTTAAAGAATTCAATTTACTTTGAATCCATGGTTTTGGACTGTGGGGTGAGACCGGAGAAGTACTAGGCTCCCCATGCCCATCCAGGGGAGAACTGGGCAGATACACCAGGGACAGGGTGCTCTTGCTAGGGTGCTATCTATTGCTGGGCAATATATATATATATATATATATATATATATATATATATATATATATATATATATATATATATATATATATATATATATATATATATATATATATATATATATGTAGGGCTTAGGGGTCAGCAGAAAATCAGAAACATATATTCTTTGCTTCTCCCTTTACTTTATTCCTAGTGGTGTAATGACATTGATATGGCAGGAGTGTGTTACCATGTGTTGTGCTAGATCAGACATACCAGTGCCCAGTGCTGGTGATAAAATCTGGTGACACTACTGGACTGAGAATAATTCACTAGTTAAACGTCTGGCCACCATCAGCATCCTGGGCGTAGCATCTTGTGGGCTGTGACGAAGGATTAGAGGATTAAAAACAAAAACTGTGCGACAACAAATAAGCTACTGTTTCTGATTTTCTGTCCACATGGTGCTGCTACAAGGAAGATGTGTGATTGCACTGTAAGTAAACTAAGTGTTTTTTAAAACTCCTGCAAAACTTTCTAGGCTTGATCTACTTTCATCAGTACAGCACACACATTTTGGCAGATGGGACCAGTGGCCCTGTGACATCAGGCTTGCTTTAGAATCACCCAGTCAACATTTTTTTTTTATATTTAGACATTTCGGAATTGTCATTGGTTTTAGAATTTTACTTGATAATTCATATGTCATTTTACATAGCACCATCCCCACGAGACGTGTGAAAGTTGCCGTTTTAATATCCCGGTTAGGATTAGCCCAGCAGGTGTGAGATTGAGGGACAAATTCAAAGCCAATACCAGCTTAATAGGTTAACACACCTCCTAAAAAAAGAAACACAAAAATAAACTGCCGGTCAAAAAGGGCATTCCCAAACCGATGTGTGATTGACGTGCTTTCAATGAAGGCTTAGCAGTTTAACAAGCAAAGACACTGGCCAACTCGAAAATCCATAATCAACTGCTGCTCTTCGCATACCCAATCGTGTATGATTGGAATGCTCTTAAACAAGGAACAGTTGTCTCCGCTCAGCGACGTGTAAGGCTTATGCGGCAAAGCTGATCTGATCTAATGGTAGGGTCTGCTGACAGGTTACAGTGGAGATTTACTAGGTTCAGCTCGGGGTTGCTCTGTCAAGAGTGATGCAAAAGGGATAGAAGGGTATTAGAGACACAGCCAGGCCATTATAGCTCGTTAGTTTTGGCAAGTTCAATCAACGTGGATACAGAGAGATCCAAGGGTGCCCTGCAATCCGTTGCCGGCTTTGCCCTTTCAACAACCTCTGCCCTGCCCTGCTCAGGTGCCCTCTGGGGTTAAATCCTTGTCCTGGAGCTAAAACAACAGGATCACTGCTAGAGTGGTAATACTCAATAGGCACTGTCCTACTTTGTGGGATTTATCTGTGTGGGAGGGATAGGGAGCAAAAAAAAGCCTGATCCCCTGCCCTAATGCCAGCAATGAAAGCGATCTAATGACCCTCAGTGTTCCGTTTAATCTGAAAACATGCTCACATTATTAATTTCTGATTAAGGGAATGCAGTTCTACTGATGGGATTAAAATACTTGGCTTTTCCCCTTTTGTGTAGTATGCTGACTCAATTATGTTTGAAAAAAAAACCCAAATTGCCAATTGTTTGCAGGCATTGCAATTGTATTTATTTATAATGACATCATCTCACTATGTGAATTCAAATTTGACATTAAAATACAAAATAGTAAATGCTTACACTGCAATTTATGAATATTTGTAAATTGTATTTTTATTATTCCATTCATTATCTTCAGCTTAATCCTGTACTAGGGTTGCAGGGGCATGCCCCATGCCCATCCAGTGGAGAACACTTTGGGCACTGGGCAGGTACACATAGGACAGGGGTCTATCCATCGCTGGACACACACACACACACACACACACACACACACACACACACGCACACACACAAACACACCCTATATGGGGCAATTTAGAACATTCAATTTCATGTTTTTGGCCTTTGGGACGAAACCAGAGAACCCAGAGGAAACCCACGTGGACACTGGGGAACATGGAAACTCCACCCTGATTAGGATTCGAACTTGGGGATCCAGATTTGAATTCTGATCTGGGTGGAGTTTTCATGTTCTCCACAAATCAGCGTGGACTTTCTCCGGTTTCCTCTCACAGTCCAAAAACATCGATTCAAGGTGAATTGGCTGCCCTAAATTGCCCAAAAATAGTGTGTTGGTGCGTGAGTTTATACTCAGTGATAGAGTCCTGGGTGTATCTGCCCAGCACCCAAAACGTTCTCCCCTGGATACCCACCCCCGACTCTAATAGAGAATTAAGCAGAAGATCATTATTATTCATTCATTCATTATTTCCCGCTTTTATCCTCTATTAGGGTTGCGGTGGGGTTCCCCATCCCCATCCAGGAGAAAACGTTTCGGGCGCTGGGCAGATACACCCAGGACAGGGCGCCAATCTATCACTGGGCACACACTCACTCACACAGATGCCCTCTATATGGGGCAATTTGGAGAACTCAGTTGACTTGATCCATGTTTTTGGACTGTGGGAGGAAACCAGAGAACCCGGAGGAAACCCACACGGGGAGACACGGGGAGAACATGGAAACTCCACCCAGATGGGGATTCAAACCGGGAATCCCTAGAGCTGAGAGGCGAACGTGCTAACCACTAAGCCACCGTGCTGCCCAATTATTATTATTATTATTATTATTATTATTATTATTATTATTATTATATGGTGCACAGTTTGTACACCAGAAATATGAGTATGTGTAATTCAGATGCTGGCAGGGCAAAGTCAAACATCCAAACGGATTTTTGTGACTCGTTACACAACCACCAGAGGGCTCTTGTTGCCCTGAAGCAGAGTGTTAAACAAAGCAAATTATATAAGTGGTGCAGCCCAAAACAGAATATAGCTCAACTATTTAGAGTTAAATATTTGGCTTACACATTGTTAAAAAAATGTGTTTAATCTTATTGTTAATTAACTGTATTTTAACTCTGCCAAAACAACATGAAAAGTATGCAGACACCCCTCCCAGTTTTAAACTTGGATTGTTTCCTTGCTTCCAGTAAAAAGCTATTTTAAAATTACAGCATAGAAAAGCATTTTACATTTTATTTTTATATTTTTATTTCATTTTTTGTAATAAAATGAATGACTCTTTGAACCCTTTTATGGACACCAGGTATGTACCATGATGAGAGGATCAAAACCTGTTAACACATCATTGTATTTGATGTAGTTTGTACTGTACCCTCGAAGGTAATTTTGGGACAGAGTGTGTATATGCATTTTCAATCTTTACAAAGTACACATTGTTACAAAAAGGGGAACAATTAGGTTTAGAAGCTTCATAGTACTTGAAGTGACATTAATGGACCTTTATTGTACACTTAACTGGTACCACTGACACAAAGCATACTATTTTAAGGACATTCATTAGGTTTAGGTTAAAGTTTGGTTAATAATAGTTAAAGTAGAGAATGTATTTTTTTAATGACAGAAAGGTTAAACATGTGTATGTGTGTGAGGGTGTGGCTGGGTATGTGTTTTGAGGGTTTGTATTGCCCGTGGTTCTAGACCAGGGTTTTCGATAAGCAATGGATGTGATGCTTAGACATCTAATATTGTTTGTCATTATGTGTAATATTAGTAAAGATGTAAAAAATATAACCTAAAGTCTTATAAGCCCATTGTGGGTTGAACTATAAGTTTTGTTGTCATCTCTTGTTTAAATCTTACATTACATATGATTTAAATCAAAAGAACGTTGTAATATGCCTGATTTAAAAGCCTACATGGTTATATGCATTTTTGATCAGCAGATGCCCCGAGCCGAGCTGCCCATGGCGTCAGTCTCCACTGAAGCCTCTCCCCCTGCTTGCGCCTGTTTGCCCATCAATCCATCAGCGTGATTTTGTATATGAAAGGCGAGAATTCAAAAGGCTGAATAAGCACAAAAAAGTCTCTATGAACAGAAGCCTCCAAATGCATACCTAATAATGCCAAGCTGACATGCAATACATCATATTACCCATTAGCAGTTGCTGGGTAAAGCAGGAATCAAAAGTCTGCTGGCTGTTGACAGATCAAAGAGACCATTTGCATTGCCTCATAGTCATTTTTTTCTTCAATCTTACCTGCATCAGGTTTAGAACAGCAAATATTTTATTATGCTGCTTTATTATCACAGCCGACAACTTTCCACCTGTAGCCTGTTGGGTAAAACAACCAAATCCAAAAGTCCAAAGGTGGCTGTCCAAAGGTGGCTGCTACGGAAATCCAAAGGTGGTGCATGTAGAATAATATAAGAATATAAGAATATAAAGGATACTTAATTTTTTTTTATTTTCAACACCCTTCAGCAAATAAACACATCTTAGACATTTAAAATCAAATTGTACTATGAAGGCTTCTGAAAAAACAAGCTATAATATTGTTATCAGTAGTTGTAGTAATAGTAGTAGTACTACTACTGCTTATTATTATTGAGCAAAGGGGCATGCCTTCGCTTTTTAAGATCTAATTGTGAGGATGGACAAATGAATAAACCTAAAAGGATGCATTTCTATTCCATCCATCCATTATCTTCCGTTTTATCCTTTACAAACGTCGCGGGGAGTTCCCCATTCCCATCCAGGGGAGAACGTTTTGGGCGCTGGGCAGATACACCCAGGACAGGGCGCCAATCTATCGCTGGGCACACACTCACTCACACAGACATAGACACTCTATATGGGGCAATTTGGAGAACTCAATTGACCTTGATCCATGTTTTTGGACGGTGGGAGGAAACTGGAGAACCCGGAGAAAACCCACACGGACACGGGGAGAAAAAGAAAATTCGACCCAGATTGAAATTCGAACCGGGAATCCCTAGCGCATGTGCGAACGAGAAGCGAACATGCTAACCACTAAGCCACCGTGCCGCCCGCATTTCTAGTCATTATTTTTAAATATCACCACAAATTTCAATCATTCATTCATTATCTTCCGCTTAGTCCTCTAGTAGGGTCGTGGGGGGGGGGTTCCCCGTGCCCATCCAGGCGAGAACATTTTGGGCCTGGGCAGATACACCCAGGACAGGGCGCCAATCTATCACTGGATACACACTAATTTGTAGATGTGCTTAGTGTATTGTGTAAATGTGCCAACACGTGTCTATATTTATATTTTTATGTAAAAATAAAAGTGGGGGCCAAAATTGACGAGTGCTTTTATTTTGCTTTTCGCACAAATGGAATATAATATTGTTCATATTACAAACTTTTAAGACTGAAACAATTTCACATATGGTTTTGACATCCCAGCTGAAATGTGTTTTTTAGTATAGAAGCGCCTTTACTTTGTACAGACCACTGCTATTATTATTACCCCCCCCCCCACCTCGAAAATTAAATTATAGGCCCTTAAATTTTTATAAGACCATATATGTGTTTAAAAAAACAATGAAGAAGCTTTATAATTGTCATCTGTTATTAATTCTATTCTAGGGACTAGTATTGGGGAGGAAGGGATAGTGGTGGTTTCCATGCCCTTCCAGGGGAGACCTTCTCAGGAATTGGGCAGATACACCCAGGACAGGGTGCCAATCCATCGCTGAGCAAGGTTTATAATTTAATATGGTAATATGTAGGAGTGGGCGGCACGGTGGCTTAGTGGTTAGCATGTTCGCCTCTCAGCTTTGGGGATCCAGGTTGGAATCCCAATCTGTGTGGAGTTTCCATGGTTTTCTCTGGATTCTCTGGTTTCCTCCCACAGTCCAAAAACATGGATTCAAGGTAAATCGAATGCTGTAAATTGCCCTATATTGTGTGTTTTTGTGTGTGTGTGAGTGTGTGTCCAGCGATAGATTGACGCCCTGTCCTGAGTGTCTGCCCAGCGCTCAAAAAGTCCTCCACTGGATGGTCATGGGAAAACCTTAGGATCCCCCCCAAGAACCCTAATATTTTTAAGTGAGGATTAAGTGAAAGATAATGAATGAATGATAGATACAACTGTGGTGTACAACATGGTTGCTTCTCTCCCCGTATAAATATAGTGTGATTTCTTCCAGTTATGCCTTGCGTCTGTTTCATCCAAAAACAGACTGTCTCAGTCAGATAGAAATTAGGAAAAATTTTATTTATTTACTTTTTTTTTTTTTTTTTTTTTTGATTATCTTGCCACCTATCCAACAATTTTGAATGGAAGGGTTCCAGCTAATAGCATCCATAACTACGGCATCCATAAATATTTATAGAGCCTCGTCATCATCACACTTGGATAGGCAAAAAAGCTGCTCTATGATTCCAAAAAGCTTTAAAAAGCTCCCCAAAGAAGTTTTTAAATAGGAACCAGCCAGAGTCCTGTAAATACCCCAAAGACCTATATTTAAACCCTGTACCTTTAGGTTCAAAGACTAATTCCCCTAAGAAGCCAGGGCCCATGAATTATTTGCAGGGGATGACGAGATGCATCTTTTAACATGTGCAGTCACTTCAGAGTGCCAAGCCTACAAATGTCATGTCCTCTTAAGATCAAAAGTAATTGGTCAGGCCAGGCAATGAGGCACAGGGGTAACGAGACAGTTTGCCAGCGTAACACACTCAAGTGACACAGCGTGCAGCATGACAGTGAGCTAATAGAAATCCTTGTACAGAACAAAATAGGAGTCTGCTCACTCAGTGGCCATTTTCTCGGTTCCGTTTACTATACAGACAGACTGTGTAATTGTACAATCCATCTGTTTCCCGCAATAATTTGCTAGTGCACCTTATTTTGTTCTCCAATGATCACAACCCCTACAGGACCTTCAGGAGATTTTTTAGCACTCCAGTGACACTGATGTGGTGGATTAATGTGTTACCTTAGTTGGCCAGAGAATAATTCACCCTATGCAAACATTTTGTGAGCACTGATGGAGAATAAGAGGATGACTAACCAATATGGGCAACATGGTGGCTTAGAGGTTAGCGCCTCTCAGCATTAGGGATTCCAGGTTCGAATCCCAATCTGGGTGGGGTTTCCATGTTCTCCCCATGGGTTTCCTCTGGGTTCTTTCCTTTGGATCCAAAAACGTGGATCAAGGTCAAATGAATTCTCCAAATTGCCCCATATAGAGTGTGTTTGTGTGAATGTGTGAGTGAGTGTGTGCCCAGCAATAAATTGGCACCCTGTCCTGGGTGTATCTCCCCAGCGGCGGAAATGTTCTCCCCTGGATTGGTATGGGGAGGGTAGAGGGTCTATTAGGGTCGAGGGTGTGTGTGTGTGTGTGTGTGTGTGTGTGTGTGTATGTGTGTGTGTGTTTCCCTCCAGGGTCGTGGGGGGGTTCCCCATGCCCAACCAGGGGAGAAACTTTTCAGGTGCTGGGCAGATACACCCAGGATAGAATGCCAATCAATCGCTGGGTGCACAGTCACTTACACACACACACACACACGCACACACACACACACACACACACACACACACACACACACACACACACACACACACTATATGGGGAAATTTAGAGAATTCAATTTACCTTGAATCCATGTTTTTTTGGTCTGTGGGTGGAAACTGGAAAAGCAGGAGGAAACCCACAGTGACACAGGTAGAACACACAAACCACACACACACACACACACACACACACACACACACACACACACACACACACACACACACACAAGCAATACTTCTGGCTAAATGAAAGCTTTTTGTCTGTTCATGCACTATGCTTTTTAAGGTCCATAGGGCATGAACAGACTCACTGTAGTGTTGAAAGTGGGATGGGGAGGGGTGCTGAGGATAGGGGTGTGTTATTCTGGAAGGGGGTTAGCCACAGAAGAGCAGGTGTTGGCTTCTCAACTGGCCCTGAGAAATATGTCCGTCATTAAAGGCGTGCAACTGTCAAAATGTTCACAACCAAAAGTGAGTTTTGAACTGTATGTCCTTGACCTTACATTTTATTACATTTAACCCTTTAAATAAATAAATATATATTAAATATTTAACCCCTGTGATCTCAACTGCTACTTACCTCGAACCCATTAACCCCCAATTTCTGGCAAAATGTTTCATATTCAAATTGTCATTAGTGAATTGAAGACATTTGTTTCACATTTTTACAACACACAGGAGACAATAGCATAATATCAGGAATGTCATCATATGTGCAATGCCAATGTCATGCATTATACATGTTCAGCTCAGAGCACAGAGCTGGGTCATTTATTTGTACCAGTTCTGTATTTAAAAAGCATTTGCAAATATCATAGTGCATGTTTAATCATTTTATTAATACTGTATTTTTTTTCTCACGAAGGTTCTGTATTTTGTGCAGTAGATGGCACTAATGAGTAACTACATGCCATCATATATATATATATATATATATATATATATATATATATATATATATATATATATATATATATATATATATATATATATATATATATATATATATATATATATATATATATATATTTTGTACTGAAATCATCAGTCATAAACTAAACAATGCTCCATAAAATGACACTTTATAAACATTCATTCAATATAATCTAAAAAGAAAATTCAATACAGTGTCATTTCAGCATGTGCAGTGGTGATACAGTATGTCAGGCAGTAGTATGCATGTGCGGAAGGGCAACTGTCAGATTCTCATCAGCAGGGAAATGGGTTAGGGGAGCATACATGACCCAGACAAGACAAGTCAGGCCCTACAGTCAAAGGGCAGCCAGGCATACCAAACCACTTGCCCGAACCCTGCATTCCCAGAATTCTCCAAGGCAATCTCTGCCGAAAAGGGTGGGATAGTAGAGGAACACAAGGCATCCCAGAGGGCTGGTATCACACATATGATGGAAAAGACAGTCAAGCATGATAATCAAATGGCAAAATGTGCCCTAACCTCAAGGTTACGAGTGATACACGGGTCACAGTGAACAGAGTAACAAAAGTATGGCAAGTGTAACCATGCATTGATCATATTGTACAGATCATTCAATAATTTCTGTATTGATAAATTACAGGTGGAATTTCATAATTTTTTAAAGCTGATGATGGTTTTACTTATGCACATCCATCCATTATCTTCCTCTTTATCCTTTATTAAGGTTGCGGGGGGATTCTCCATACCCAGGGGAGAGCATCTCGGGCGCTGGGCAGATACACCCAGGACAGGGCACCAATCTATCGCTGGGCAGACACTCACTCACACAAACACACTCAATATGGGGCAACTTGAAGCATTCGATAGACTTGATCCATGTTTTCGGAATGTGGGAGGAAACCAGAGAACCCAGGGGAAATCCACGCGGACACAGAGAGACATGGAAATGCCACCCAGATTGGGATTCGAACCGGGAATCCCTAGCGCTGAGAGGCAAACGTGCTAACCACTAAGCCACCGTGCAGCCCTACTTACGCCCAGTCAATCATATAGTAATAAAGGTCTAGAATATAAATGAGAGTGATCAGAAATTTGCCATTAATACAGGGGTTGCAGCCATTCATAATGGTGCCCAGTAGCACTAGGAATAGTGTTAATTACTGTCCTCACTCCTCTATTAACTGTGCTGCCGAAGCCACAGCGAGCGCCAGTCCAGATAACAGCTATCGGTCATTTGGACTTTTTCTTAATAGAAATTCATTTAAAATACTATCACCTTAGTAGATATTGTATAGAGCCCCTGAGACTAATTTCATTTCCTCATTTCTCTCTTCCCTAAATTCAGTAATTATACATACACATTGACAGACCATGTGGTTACTCATTCTCAAACAGGTTTCTCAGACTTAAATTGTCTCGTCTTTGTCAGTAAATCAAACCTTGTTTTAGCACAGTTTGGTAATAACCATCACATTTATGATTTACAGTTTAAATTAATATATATATACACATATGGTATAAGGGTAATTTAAACATGAAAACAGGTGGGTCATTGCAATAGGATTTTTAAAATCATACTTAGTTATTTATTTTTTAAAAGTGCTTTAATTGTCTTCATATGCAGTGATATCCATTTCAGTGTTATTTCAGTGGTGTTTATTAGTATTAGGAAATATTAAATTACTAATTTTATATGCAAATAAATACAAATGCAACATTTCTGTTCAAAGTAAGTAGTATAAACGGCATTATAAAAGTAGTGTGGTCAATCTCATCTCATCTTTTTTGTTAAATCCATGGGGGATTATATTGGTTAATCCCATGGGGGGGGGGGGGGGGTGTTGGTTGACAAGAACATTTTGGGTGCTGGGCACACTCACTCACTCACACAGATACACACACACACACACACACACACACACGATATAAGGGCAATTTAGATAGGGGCAATTTAGAGCAGCCAATTCATCCATGTTTTTGAACTGTGGAAGGAAACTTGAAGATTTCCGGTTCGATTCCCGTTCCCACCAATGGGAACCCCAGTTGCTCCCTGGGTAACGTATACAAGACTGCATCACTCAGTGTGTGTATATATGTGTTTCACTGCACAGATGGGTTAAATGTGGATTAATATTAATATTATACCTCATGTTCTATCATATTCCACATGAAGAGCTCAAATAGCTTCCCGTCTTGTTTGATTAATATTGTTTTGACATAATTTTGAAATTAACTTGCAGTTAAACATATTCTATACACAATTATGCTGTGAAGATAATTGGGAAATATGAAATAATAATAATAATAGTAATTTCCTAGTGTTAGCAGAGGTCAGAAAGAGCCACTGACTCTGAGAGAATGCTCCAAAAGACACTACAAAATTCATTAGAGCAGATTTCCCTGAAGAGCAGAGGTTGTTATAACAGTGAGGGGGGGGCAACTTTATATTCATGCACATGGTTTTAAACTGAGATTTGGTAGGGAGCCCATATATATTGCAACATGAATTTAAACAAAAAAGATCAATTGGTTTGCGCTCTCCTCTGTTTTTTTCGGATGTTATGTCCCTTATCTGAAACTAAAACGAACTAAGCAGAAAGTTTAGGGTGTTTTATAATGATTATAGCCAAAAAATTAAATAGTAACTATAAATTTACCTGCATAAAACATATAAATGTTCTAAACATATACACACACTACATATGTGCTATGCAACAGCTGTTTACTAATGCAGTATAAGGTCAGTGTTAAATACATTTATTCATATATTTATCTTGGAGGTGGTAGCTCAGTGGTTAAGGTGTTGGGCTATCAAGCTGCCTATGGGAATTAAAGGTTCTGGGCTCAAATACCAAGTCCACTGCTGTAACCAATGTGGGTCCTTGAGCTAGGTCCTCATTGCTCAAGGGCGCATTAAATTGGGAAGTTTTTTTGGATAAAAGTGTCTGCTAAATGACCAACTGCCTGCAACAACCATGTGTGCAAATGTGTGTTTTTGGGCTGGTAGGTTAATAATAATTAAAAACAACTAAAGCACAACTAGAACCATCCTGCTGGACCCCCTTAATGGACTCACATATAGTTTTCCAGTTGTTAGAGTTTTTCCATTTGTTAAATATCTGTACATGGCTGTCCTACACAGTTGTTGCTGCCTGGCCGCTCAAGGAGGATGAGTCCTCCACTGAGTCTTGGTCCTGCCAAGGTTTCTTCCTTAAATAACAACATATAACAAGGAGTTTTTTCTTGCCACTGTCACTTCGGCGTGCTCTTTGGGGGTTTAAAGTTTTTCATTCTGTAAAGCTGCTTTGTGACAATTTACTGTTGTAAAAAGCGCTATATAAATAAATAACTTGACTTGACTAGAACAAGTCCTATTTTTGTTAATTTAGACCTCAAACAATAAAGGTAAGGTGTTGGGAAGAGTCGTGTATCTAAATACATGGTTTATATATATAATGCAAAACAACTAAATATGTTTTATTTGTGACAGAATAAAGTTTAAATAGAATAGCATCAGTTTTTAACACATATGCACACACACACACACACACACACACACACACACAAAGTAGTGCACCTAGGACAACTTACATTTTAGTCAACTGACATTTCAATTGAGCAGAAACTACTGAATGCATCTTCGAACCAAAATGATGTCTTTTTTTTCTATTGTATTTGTCTACCGGGCAGAGAAATGTGGGGTGATTTAGACTTGACCTCCAATGCAACACCTCAATTATTGGCCTCTAATGATGGCATCTCTCTTTTTCTCTCTCTCTCTCTCTCTCTTTTGCTGTCTGTCTCCCCGACTCTTTCTGCTGAGTATTTTTATGGGTGCATTCAGAGAGGCAATAATGAGAGTATTCTGTGTATGTTTTATGTGTGGCATTTTTGTGTTGCCATGGACACAAAGGGGAGACAGTTAAAAAGCAATTACATGGAAAGAGAAGAAGATTCGGCCCCTTTTGTCAAGATTTCATAACTCTGGGACCTAATGGGAAATCACGGAATGAGGCCTTAACATGTAAAAAATGCGCAATGATAAGATAACTGAATATGAAAAAAAATAAATTAAAATTAATAATTAAACATGGCTGTAAATATGAAATTGGGGATGTGAGACAAATTATATAATAAATGGATGAAATAAAACAATAATCCAAAATTAATGCATTAAAAAATGCCAAAAACATTGAAATAAGATGTTTAACACCAGAAGAGGGTTATGGTATTCCGAAGGGTTATGGTATTCCTTTACCTTTACCCTCTTGTCCTGTGTGTGAGCAAACAAAATTAAAAGGCCCTAAGCTTTATAAACCAGCTTTAGATTCCTTCTCCTTCCCCTAACCCTCTCTAGAGGCAGATGGACATTTTAAGCGGGAAATGAGGTGTTCCCTACTCACTGAACAAGGCACTGGCCTTGGATATGGATTTGCACCAGTTTCCCCCGCACCCCCACCTTATGAAAAGCTTTACACCTGCATGGCATGAACGGCGCTATGAAGTGACAGTCGCATTAAAATGCCATTAAAGTGTGAAATAGAAACAGGGTGTGAAAAAAAAGATTTAACCTCCAGCAAATGCCGCTCTCCCACCACTCCTGGTTGTAATCGTCCTTATTTTTTTTTTCACGCATTTTCATTATTCTACTTTTTTTCTCTTTTTTTTGTAAGGCCAATGTATGTTGTATATGGGTGTGAGTGTAATTATGTGAGAATGTGTTCCGAAGGTGCAAGGTTCACATCTAAGTGTATTTAATGAATGTTAGCCTCTGTTGCACAAGGTGGGAATAAAAATCAAGTAAGCAATTCATACGTGGCCCTGAAAAAAAAGTTGTGAGCAATTATCCAGCCACTATGAATAAGTTATATATAAATATGGTTTCACAATCTGGCTTGAATAACCTTTTACTAATAACTTGATTTAAAATAAATGAACAGAACTAAAAGAAAAACTAATTAATTAATCACCGGTTCTTTAATATGTGTTACTTGCATTTTAAAATATTTAAAAATAAGTTTAGACATTAACAGGTTGGATGCTATTTCGATTATTACATCTTTAAAATTTTTATTGATGCATATTTTAATTATTTGAATCTTTAAACAGAGAAATCTTTTGTTTCCAATACATTTTTTTAAATACATTCTCTAGTGATTCATGCTGTAGTGACTATAGAGATAATGACAGACAGAATTAAATGTACCCAAGAGATGTAGCAGAATGTAGAGGGTGAAAATTATAATGATATTAATGGAAAAATATGTAAAGATCTCATCTCATCTTATTATTAGTTACAGAGGAGGGCATGAGGCATGAGGATGTTGGGCAGATGCACCCAGTAAGAGGCTCCAATCCATTGCTGGGCACACTATGTAAGGGACATTTAGATAGGGGCAATTTAGGGCAGCCACTTCACCTGGAATGTTTTAGGACTGTGGGAGGAAACCAGAAAACCTAGAGAAAAAACACATGAACAAGAGGAGAACATGGATTCCAATTGAAGTGAAAGAACTTTACTTTATTGTCATAGAGTCCTAAAGTTAAACTTATCAAACATGAGAACACACACAATATATAGGGGCAATTTAGATCAGCTAATTCACCTCGAGTCCATGTTTTTGAACTGTGAGAGAAAACCAAAGAACCTGAAGAAATACCACACTTACATGGGGAGAACCTGGGGGAAACTCCACTCATATAGGGATCTGAACTACGATCCTCAACTCTGAAAGGCATAGGTGCTAACAAACATGCCAGTAACGCACACAGTGAGTGTTTGATGTGGAAATCCGTAAACTTAGACCTTTGTCCACAACCCTACTTAACACCTTTAAAAAACTTGAGCCTACTAGCTCAACAAAAATGCTTACATTCACAGTATTTTTTTCTATATTTAAGTAAATATCCTCTCACAATCTCGAATAAAGCTTTTTTCATGTATCCTCCTCTCTGTCTACTTCTTTGTCAGTGAATATGCCAGTCTGAGCACTAAGTAAACAGTGTTGTCAGTGTTGTAAATGAGCTTAATACCTAACACTTTTGTAAAAAGGCATTGACAGAGATTACGCCACCCAGCTTGTTTATTATTTGCTAGAAAAAACAAGGGGGATGTGAGTTGATGGTTATAAAAAATCCTTCCTAATTAATTGTAGTGCCTCTGGTAACCCTCAGACAATTCGTAATCCAGAGGGGAACATTTTTATTGATCTTGGAAATGCTTGGGTAGAATCCCCATGCTTATCTCAGCATAAAAAGCATCTCTGGTGACGAGCCACGATTTAATTAGATGACAATCACTGTTAACAATGCATTGCCGACATGACTAAATTTGCACACCGGCACTGGCAGTGATAAATTTCTTTCAGTACTGACAAGAAAAATTCAAATCTAGTTAACTCTTTCTTCGGAGGCCTTGCAGATGCTGCCAGCCATAGGACAGCACACCAGAAACATCTCACAAGCCTTTTAAAGTCTGAAGGCCTTCACATTCAGTATATATATATATATATATATATATATATATATATATATATATATATATATATATATATATGTGTATATGTGTATATGTGTATATGTGTGTGTGTGTGTGTGTGTGTGTGTGTGTGTGTGTGTGTGTGTGTGTGTGTGTGTGTGTGTGTTAAAGATCAAACTTCCTCACAGTGTGTGCAGTTGCAACGGTACATTGCATTCACGTTTACAGCTATTCAAAAACAGAGCCACCAGGGGGCAGTACATTGATTTAACGGTATGATGTGAAATATACGCATTTATATAGCATATAATATAACAATGACTGTATTATAATGTTAAATAATGTTGCTCTTCTTTTTATTATTACATTTAAATATTTTTAATGCTACATCATGATATATATACAGTATTTTTTTACGCATTCACAATGCGTGATTTTCTCACACTAGAGAAAAAGGCCAATTTCATATTAATGTACATAGTATTGATATGGGATGTGATGATCACATGTCCACATAATTTCAGCCATATTTTTTGCACTGAGTAAAAACATGTAAAAACTTTACTAAACAAATTTTTCAGACTAGATCTGTCTTTAATGTTTGCGACCCTAGTAGAGGATAAGCAAAAGTTATTTTGAACTGGAATTGGTAGTATAATGTGTAACAGGTCAAATTTTGTTGGAAAAAGAACCTATTTTTTTAACTAACTGAGGAAAAAAAAAAATAAACACCAAATAAAACGACCCTCACATCACCCTATTATAAGTTCGGCCTTTGCACAATAGCACTAATCACTCTTGGCATTGCTAGCTCGAACCACCTTGATGGTTGTAAAGAGTATATAACCCTCTGTAGAGTAAGTATGTCAAATACTCTTGGTAATCATATTTTATTGTGATCAGACTCAGTCACGTAAAAATGTTTGGGTCCAGTTATTCATGCTCAAACAACACATGACTAATACGCACTCAATTCCAAAACAGTTCCAATGCAGTTAATATTAAGCAACCAAGCTTGGAAGACAATTGTTGAACGTTGATACAGTAGGTTTTGGGGAGGGCATAGGTGGAGGCCAATGGCTAATAGCAATGAGGGATTTGTCAGTCATCCCAGCGTTTAATAATCCCTGGCTCTCCATTTTCTGCTATTTGTTTATATTAACCTCTGTTTGAACCCACTTTAGAGGCAGCCTCAGTGCCAGAAAGTTCAGTGAACATTGACCATGGCAGAGAAGAACATGTCATCTCGAATCTATTAGCCCACAGGGGAGTTCACAGCCGTCCATGCGCTGCACACTCAACACACACGCACATGCGGACACACATACACGCGGTCATCGCACTCGCATACGCACGGCAAAGCCCAACATTTTCCCTACTGTTGCTGCTTGTAACTGAGATTATTGCATACAGTGGCCTGGTTTTGACCTCAATCGTTTCGTTCATGCCGAATAATCACATCAAGCCATGCATGACATCCCACTGCTTTAACACTGCTGAATTCTTGTGCTTCTGTCTTTCGGCTTTATGAGGCATCACAACGTACATTTCTGCATACTCCCTTTAAACAGAGCTAAAAGTAAATGCTCAGTAATCTACCAAGATATATAAATAATTTTCCCCTTTTTAATATGACAAACCTACTCAACGAAGAAAATGAAAAACAGCTGACAAAGTCATTTGTTTAAATTCGTGCTACGTAGCATCATGACTTATCATGTCATTCCAGATACTTGATGTCACTTTAGGAGCCACGCTATTCATCGTAGAGCTCATTGCTGTTCTTTAAATTGAGTGTTCTTTTGAAATTTGCATGTTTTTTGGCATACACATCATAAAGTCATGTTTCTTAATATATTTAACACCATAATGCATCTATGGTCGGCATGGTGGCTTATTGGTTAGTATGGTCGCCTCTCAGTTCTGGGGATCCAGGTTCGAATTCCTGTCTGGGCTGAGTTTTCATGTTCTCCGGTTTCCTTCCATAGTCCAAAAACATGGATTAAAGGTAAGTAGGATGCTCTAAGTTGCCCCATATAGTGTGTCTGTGTGTGTGTGTGTGTGTGTGTGTGTGTGTGTGTGTGTGTGTGTGTGTGTGTGTGTGCCCAAAAAAATCTTATTAATATTATTACTAATGCTTGTTATGAATTGAATAGTATGTTATCTAGTTATCTTCAATATAAGTTATCTATCTAGTTATAATCTGGATGGTAAAATGATTAAATCTATACTATTTAGTTTTTTGTACTCTATATTAATATTTTCATTCAATTTTTTTATTAGTTTTTATTAGATTTTTATTTTATTATTAGATTTTTGATTAGATTTTTTTTTACATTTATTTTTCTGTGTCTATAATCAATTTTAAGTTCTTTTTTGTGCAATATGGAATATATCTATTTATCTATGTATCTATCTATCTAATTAGAAAATTAGATTTTATTTTGTATATATAGATTTCTAAATGTATTTAAAACATTTTCCTAGTTTAAATCTCTTTAATGACTGGATACCTTTTCAACCTCTTCTGTATCTGCTGCTGAGAAATGTGAATTTCCCCATTATGGGACAAATAAAGGTTTATCTTATTTGATCTTATCTGTCTATCTGTCAATGAAACAATGAAATAAGGCACATTTTGAATGTTTTTGTTATCATATCACATAGTAAGAAACAATAGTAAACAAGTACAGTATAGCTGGTTTATACAACAGAATTGTTTTATCACATTTGTGTTTTTCTATGTTGCAAGCACAACAGGACCACACCTGAATCTAAGTCTTTTGAATACTGTATGGACTTAAATTGCCCTGGATCCAAAGGACACAAATATCCTGTATGAGGTCTAACTTTTACTTTGCAATATTTATTATGGGAAAGAATTATTCATTGCATAGCCATTACATGGCTTATAGATACTCTGTGTCACCCGGAATAAAGTTCAAGTTGAGAGCTACTGTACTTCTTGAAACAGTTTGCAAGGAAAGGCCACTTTTCAGCCATCTTTTGTTCGGGGAGGATGTCTGCAAGACCCATCATGGCATTCTTATTTATTTATATTTTTAGGAATGTTGACGGTAGAAAATTATCATACTGTGATTGAAATTAATTCTAAGTGTTTACACCCTAAATTAGAATAAATTAAATCACGCTTGTGGTTAGCACATCCGAGTGGAGTTCCCATGTTCTTCTTGTGTCCGCATAGGTTTTCCAGTGACCAGGTTCTCCTGTTTTTTTCCTACAGTTTAAAAAACAGGGATTTATGGTGAATTGGCTGCTGTCAAATGCTCCAATATAAAGTGTGTGTGTCTCTATCGGCCGCTGGTGGTACTGCCAGCTCTTTGGCGCCCCCTATTGGACATTGTTTGTCATTATTGTTGATCTGTTGCAGCTGTGTGTGTTCTTTCTGTAATTAGTTCTTTTGTCCTGGTAAATCAGTTTAATCCGTTTCAGCTGTGTTTTCCCGGCATGTGGCTTACCTATATGTTTAAATACCCTGTCTTTCCCAATGTTCCCTGTTGAAACATTGTTTTGCGATATGGTTATGTCCTGTCGCATGTTATGACTGTGGATTCTCCCGGTGTCTTCTGCATTAAAGACTATTCTTACACCTTCAAAAGTCTGGATTTTGTCCGCTCTAGCAGTAACAGAGTGAGTGTGTGCCCAGCGATAGATTGGCACCATGTTCTGGGTGTATTTGCCCAGCGCTTAAAATGTTCTCCCCCGGAAAGGCATGGGAACCCTTGCCTCAACACTAGTAGAGGATTACACAGTCAAGATGATATGAGTCTCTTTCGCAGTTGTTATATTATGAGAGAAAATCAGAGAACATGATGTTCAATTAGTCAACATAAGCGTCATATTATTGTTAATATGATGTTTTGTTATGACGTAATATTGTTGCAAATTTACAAACTTTAGATTAAAGTTCTACAAACTTTAATCTGCAGTCACATTGCTCTGAACGAACAGCAGCACATCATGGGGAAGGTGATTATAAAAGGTTTTAAAGAACTTATAGCCAACCTGATCTTCCTTTTTGCTTTTTTTGTGCTAGCCTGAAGCATGCAGGGTGTCTACTTATATTAATTTCATGGAGTTTAAGAGGTCACTAAACTCATTTGGTGATTCTTACCCATTTATTAACTCCACAACCTTGTGCTGAGCAATGCTTTAAGCCACAAAACTAGCTGTCTTGATTCACCTAAAATGTTTTCTCGAATGTCGTTTGAAAAAGTGGACTTGCTTTTATTTTAAACTCATAAGGGTGAATATTTTAAAGTCATGCCTTGAACTGATTGTCTTATTAAAAAAAAAATTAAAGTTTATAAAGTGTGAGCTATAAGGTATTTTTTTTTAAATATTGTGTTAAGATTACCAACACTGGCTTAGTGGTTAGCACATACACTTCTAAGTGCTGGGGATTCACGGTTCGAATCCCATTCTGGGTGGAGGTTCCATGTTATCCCCATGTGCACGTGGGTTTCCTCTGGGTTCTAAGGTTCCCTCTCACAGTCCAAAATATGGCTCATTTTCAATTTAATTCTCCAAATTGCCCCATATAGAGTGTATTTGTGTGTGTGAGTGTGTGCCCAGCGAGGGATTGCCGCTCTGTCCTGTGTGTATCTGCCCAGCGCCCGAAACGTTCTCCCCTGGATTGGCACTTCTACAGCAGCACTGCTGCACTAAAATGCAGAGAGAAACATAATAATACTTTTGGATTTAATCTAAACTGACAATACACAGATGTGATGTTTTGGTGTCACACCCCAGGGAGTGAGTGTGGTAGCTCAGTGTTTAGGGTGTTGGGATATCAATCTGAGGTCCACTAAATTTACCAATGTGCTTCAGCAATGCTTTAACCCTCCTCCAAATGACCATATGTCACATACCTCTGTCCAAGCACTACAAGTTAAATTTATTCATTCATGATCCTCCACTTATCCTTTACTAGGGTCAAGGGGAGGTTCCCCATGCTCATCCAGGGGAGAATGTTTCGGAGGCTGGGCGGATACACCCAGGACAGGGCACAAATCAAGCACTGAGCACAATCACTTAGGCACACATAAAAACAAACACTATATGGGGCAATTTAGAGAATTTAGCTGTGGACTGTGGGAGGAAACCGGAGAACCCAGAGGAAACCCAAGTGGATGAAGGGAGAACTCCACCTAGATTGGGATTCGAACCTGGAGCCACAACACTGAGAGGTGAACGTGCTAATCACTAAGCCGCCATGCCCCCCGAGATAATTTTTTTCTTTTATTATTATAAAATAGATATAGGCTATTTAGAAATCATCACAGGTAAATCTCAAATTGATCTTTAAATTAATTAAATTAACCAAATTATTAATTAACAAGCAATTTTGTCATTGCCATAAAGTTAAAAAAGTGTCGATTTCTGTAATGCTATTAAGATTACAATAGTCCACTGGTGCCAAAACTAATTTGAAAGTTTTCAAAAAGTATTTTAAGCTTGTGGTTGGCTGTACGTCATGTCAGATGCAGGCTGTGGATATAAACAGTAATGCATACTTTATAAAAATAGCAGGAAAAATGTTACACTTATTTAAATTTGTTTTTAGGTATTCACATTTCTGTGTGTTGTCTTTTAGCTATGCATCATAAACCATGTCAGTAGCTATATGTGTGTAAGCATTTCTCAGAGGGCAGTGGCAATCTCATTGTTGTGCAGCTTTTCTGGCAGTAGTACAGTTTCATCCATCTGAGACTTTATTTAGCCCTCTTGTCCTGCCTGTGTTCTCTCTGAGCTAAGATCACTCTGTGCGCCTCCCTTGGGATGACAGTAATGTCACACAACAGCTCTGCGAACATATATTTCAGAGGCAGACCCAAACCTATTAAGAATGACTACTTACCATGGAAAAGGTGTGTCCTTCACATTGGCAACCTCATATTTTCTGCATGGCCATGTGCAGAAACTTACATTGCGTGCACATACATACACACAGAAACACACACACACACACACACACACACAGAAACACACACACACACACACACACACACACACACACTGGACAGTTGTTTGGATAGTGTTCATTTCTTTATTAAGTGCCAAAATGCAATATACTAATATATAAACTTTTCTTATTTCAGTGGTGAAAAAGAAGAATTCCACAATAATCACAAAGTGGTTATGTTACATTTTTTAATTGCTATTATCATTAAATATGATCTAATTTCACCACTTCCACTTCACTTCCACTTATTTATTTCTTTACTAGAGCGCGGGGAGAGGTGACACTCACTCACACAGACACTTTATGTGGCAATTTAGAGCATTTTTAAAAATTAAAAAAAAATTGAATCCATGTTTTTTGGACTGTGGCAGGAAACCGAAAAAGAAAAGAAAACCCATGCAGACACGGGAAGAACATGGGAACTTGACCCAAATTCAGGTTTGAACCCGAATCCCGAAGACTTGCTAACTGCTATGCCACCGTTATGGCTTTTAAGGGGAATGGCAAGTAACATGCTTATTGGTTTGTTGCATGTTACACCCAAAACACACTCATGAATAATTAAGAGAATTAGTATTTGCCTAGGAGAGGCATGGTGGCTTAGTGGTTAGCACATTCGCCTCTCAGCGCTTGGGATTCGGGATAGCGCTAGGGATACCCCAAATAGTGTGTTTGTGTGTGTCTGTGTGAATGAGTGTATGCCCAGTGATAGATTGGCACCCTGTCCTGGGTGTATCTGCTCTGGATGGGCATGGTAACCCCCCCGACCCCAGTAGAGGATAAAGTGGACTAATGAATGGTTATTATTTGCCTTTTAAGCAGTGAAAGGCTCACTTTTCCCATCCTTACAGTAGCAATGAAACACTAACATCACAGACAAAAAGTCCTCTTTCTAAATGATGGCCAACTTTGTTTGAAAGAATGTTTGAAGAAACATTTATTCATGAACACATTTATATTTTGAGGTACTCATCCTAGACGTAACAAAACGTGACACCAGTCTTTAGCAAGGCAGCCACACCAAGGAAACTTATTTGAAAACCTCTGAATTGCACACTTAATGCTTTGCATTATGTTACATCTTCCTGTACTCCTATCAGTTCTCTTCATCTCTCTGAAGATCAGTTTTATTTATCAGACCTCTTTCTTTTTAAAATTTCCTATACTTCCTCATTCCACACCTATTCCCAACACTTACTTTCTACTGTATGTCCAGCTGCCACACCCTGAACCTTCCCGGCTTATTCTCTAACCACGCTTGCTGTTTTCACCCAGTTGTCTAGCTCACCTTCACATTTAATTTAGGCATCTCTCTGACCTCCTGTTAAAGTTACAAGCCAGTCTTCTTTCTTTACTCTCCACCGTCTGATCCTTGGTTCCGCTCTTGCCCTCATGTATTTCACCACCAAAGATTCTACAAACCTCTGCCAAATTCTACCAAACAATCTGATGTCCTCTAACCACCAGACATTTCCATCTTTTTTTCCAAAATATAACAGCATCTTCCATGTTCCTGACTTAGGAACATCATACTGGCCTAACAACTCCTTATCACCTCTATTTCCACCACCATTGATGTCATCTCCAATAAATAACACTTTCCTTTTTGGGTATATTCACTCAAATTTCACTCCAGAAATCTTTATCCTTCATCTTTCAACCGACTGGCATAATATGTGCACTACCAATGTTCAATAACACCTAATAATAATAATAATAATAATAATAGTAATAATAATAATAATAATAATAATAATAAATATTAATATCATCGGGCTTGGTGGCTTCATGGTTAGCACGTTCGCCTCTCAGTGCTAGGGATTCCCGGTTCGAATCCCAATCTGGGTGGAGTTTCCATGTCCTCCCCGTGTCCACTTGGGATTCCTCTGGGTTCTCCGGTTTCCTCCCACAATCCAAAAACATGGATTCAGGTCAGTTGAATTCTCCAAATTGCCCCATATAGAGTGTGTTTGTCTGTGTAACTGAGTGTGTGCCCAGCGATAGATTGGCGCCCTGTACTGGGTGTATCTCCCCAGCGCCTGAAACGTTCTCACCTGGATGGGCATGGGGAAGCCCCTGCAAACCTAGTAGAGGATAAAGCGGAAGATAATGGATGGATGAATTTTTATCATTATTATTATTATAAAACCAGTTCCTCACTAGCACAGACAAATGATGCACAACACAAAAATTCATAACTATACAGCTAATATGTTGTGTTAATAAGTTTGCGAAATCTTTACAGTAAACTTACAATTTTGCAGATAAAAGATAAAAAGCATGAAATATTGCTTTATGTGGAATATGAATAAGAAAATGTTTTAGAGGACAAAACATGAGCTGAACATTGTTAGAACAAGAACAAAATTAGACTGTGTTATTTGTAGTCTATGAAGGGGGAAACTGAGATTTGATAAATGATGGGATATCTCTTTACTTCTCTTGAACTGTACACCAGAGCAGCTCCACCTTGACCACTCTATTAAACCGAACAGCCAAAGTGATCCATTGAGGCAGTTGTAAGGCAGAGGAACTATTTTCACAAAACCATGATTTCTCTCACCTCTAATGGATTTCGAAACACACCCAAGCCAGACAGAGATGTCGCGTCTACATTTCTTGACTGATTATGCATTTCTCTCTCTCCCTCTCTCCTTCCCTCTCTTTCTCTCCTTTAAGCTATTCATAGAAGATAGATTCATCATTCCAATTTGTCAAGGTGGCGAAGTTTTCGATTAATTATGTTGCAAGGGAAAGAGGCAGCGAGGTGTATTATGCTTCTGTGTCAAGCCTCATCCAAGTCCCCATTTACACTCCTCAAAATAAAGAGGTATCAGAGAGGTGCTCAGACACACCAATAATTAATTTGATGAATGCCTCAGCATTGCAAACAGTGGCAGACACACGTCTCTTCATCGGGCTGCGGCTCAACAATAATCCGAAAGGGGAGGGCGTCTCATCTGGCTGGTGGATGTCCTTGCAGACTGGGTTAATCCTTCAAACCACACCGGTAGGAGGGTTCCCTTATGTTTCTCCTTAGCATTGGTATAAGGTGTTGAGGAGCCCAGTTTCACTTCAAATTTGACTTATTGACTTTGTGCCCTGAATAGGCTAAAGGGAGAGTTCTTATTTTCCTTACTTCTACCAGCAGACAGATTAGCTAGACAGCCAGACACTGGGTAAGTAGAATCAGCGAAGAGTGACAACCCAAATTGTAGATTTACCACTATAAATAAGTCCAGACGCAAGTGATGGATTTTATTAATGTGATTAAACAAAAGCTAGTTTGGCAGCTGTTTCCAAAGGTGCACCAACAACACTGACAGGCGCTGAGACGAGAAATAATTGGGCTGCTGACCCATAATTCAGGTTCTGATTTTCACAAGTGAGGGAGCCTCATTAGAAAACAGGTCGTCCTTTTGATGCAACACCATAAATCAAGGACAGGCATGGCTCAAACCAATTAGATAATTACCAGACTCCCGTGTCAGTGCTGTTTTCCTGCACCGCTAAGGAATGCGAGGAAATGGAGAAAGATGTGCTGTAAACTCAGACATAATTAGTTGAGAGCCAAATGGGGTGAGTGGAAAGACAAGTGGGCAGTGAGAGTGGAGTAATTGGGAGGAAAGCCCTTGTGGTTTTCAGGTATAGTAGAAAAGTGGAATTTCGGGGTTTGTAAGTGTGTACATGAAGCAAAGCAAATAAGAGATTGTTTTAAAGTATTAGTAATGCACTGGACATCATTAATGCATTTAATATCGGGGCAAATTAAAGTATCTAGAGTCCCAACAGTAAACATTTTGTGTGTACAAGGGAGTAAATGAATGTAAAACATGTTAAGAGGATAGAATTTATTGATGGCATTGTGAAAGCTATTTTGGACAGTATCAGCTACCCTCCTTCCAAGAGATTTATTCATTATCTTCTGCTTAATCCTCTATGAGGGGCACAGGGTGCAATCTATCACTTGGCACTTTCCAAGAGATGTTAAAAAAATTTTTGTCATGATATGTTGTTTGTATTGTTTAATATAAATAGTCAGTCCTCACATGATCTAATTGTCCTCTTTAGTCCGATTACATCCATTAAAATATGTCCACTTTGTTAGTTCCAATTTAAAACTTGTATCAGCTTTTGGACTGATATTCCAGAGTCCTGTTTACTTTGTTTTCCAATGAGAAAAATCCTCACTACTCACCAAAATGTAAGTATTATTTAAATGGATGGTTCTCAACACTGTGGTGACATTTCAGTAGTGGTGCTTGGATGGTTACATCGAATAAAGCAGAGTTGTATTTCTAAAGACCTTAGTGACTTTGCCAGAATAATCAGCCAACCAAAATTGCCAAGACACAAACATCCTGTAGGCGGCTTTCTCTAAAATCTGATGAAACATTAGAGGATGACTAACAACAGCAACAAATGATCTGCTGTCTGTGTGTTTACATCTATAAGGTGAAGCAATGAGTTAGATGTCTGCACTGTGTTAGCTCCACTCGTAGTGCACCGCACACTAATGCAACACTACCACATTAGTGTCACTGCAAGGCTGAGAGTCATCCACCACCCAGATAATACCTGCTCTGGTGGTCCTCCAGATGTTCTGATCATTAGATGAAGTTCAAGTTCAAGTAATTTGTTTATATGCGCTTTTTACAACAGTGCATTGTCACAAAGGAGCTTTATAGTTTTATGAGCTTGTTGTTGTGTTGTTTTTTAGGAACAAACCTTGACTCATTGAGCAGCATTGTAGCACCAACAGTGTAGGACAGCCATGTACAGATTGTAAAGTGATCAGGAGTACATTTCCATCCATCCATCCATTATTTTCCGCTTTATCCTCTACTAGGGTAGCGGGAAGGGTTCCCCATGCCCATTCAGGGGAGAACGTTTCGGGTGCCTTGATCTTGATCTTGCCCTTGTTCCATGTTTTTGGACTGTGGGAGGAAATCAGAGAACCCGGAGGAAACTTACGTGGACACAGGGAGAACATGGAAATGCCATACAGGTTGGGATTTGAACCAGGAATCCCTAGCGTTGAGAGGAGAATGTGCTAACCACTAAGCCACCGTGCTGCCCAAGTTGCTGCCCATTTCCAAAACTAAGAAAAACTATAAGTCCAGTGAGGCCATTTTACAGGACTACACCGCCAGTCCAACAGAAGTCCAGGTTCCATCCAGTAATCATCATAGCTGCAGTGCTCTGTCAGTGCCATGGATGAAGTGTGGACAACAACTCAAAGAAATTAACGAAACCTTGAAACAACAGACAAGAAAAGCATATAAAGCTTATAAAACACAGTCATTATGTAGTGACAGTAACTGAAAAGCTATTCCAAAGTTAAGGAGCCTTGTGAAAGAACCCTCTTCCATCTTCCAGAAGTAATTTTATTAATTATAGCAGTTAAAAGTAAACCAGCACCTTGAGAGCAAAGCTAATGTGTTGGCTTATACAAGTGAATGAGTTCACTCAGATACAGTACTTTGAAGCCTGATGATGACAGGGCTGATAAACTTTAGCTGCAGCATTTTGAACAAGTTGCAGTTCATATTTAAGAGTAGGTATATTTTTTATAAGTTTACGTTTATAGTGAAACTTAACGTTAAATAATTAGCCAGTTAGTTCTAGAAGACATATCATCTTAGAAGTATCGTCTATTTCAGTTTATCTATTTTACGTACTTTATCATTTAGATAAAATAAACTATACAGTAGTTCTTTATGTTCTTAATGTTTAGACCACACCTCTACTGGCTTAAAAGCTGTATATAAATTCTTAAATATATCACAATCCTGAACATTTTGTGCAACATTACAGATTTTCATTTGCAAATGTTCCATCCATGAGTGTGAAATTACTTTGCCATATCTGGACTTCCACTGACCCCTAGTGTTTCACAGCTTACTCTCTTGGTGGATGCATTCAGATTCCAGAAAGCCAATTATTTCCTCATTCTGTGATTACCCACAGGCAGAGCTGCCACCTTCAATCCAGAGGCAGGAGTCCAATTGACCCCAATTGCACATGTCATTTTTCAGCACTGCTGAGACCCTAACTTCACATATATGTACGACGTGGGAAGCAAAGCCAAAGAGCTTCATGACTGGCTCCACAAGCCGTCCGTCTCCTCTAACTCACTCACGCAATAGCATCCTTCAAGGTGGCGTCGGTGTTGAGACGGCTAAGTTGCACTTGTGTCAACTAAAGGAGCTTCTAAAAATTGAGGTCATGGTGCACAAATGCACCAAGTGGAACAGATTGTTGCGGAACCTCCAGGCTTTGGTGGACACGTGTTGATCCCAGCTCAGTGTGCTCGGCTTTTTACACTGCATGCCCTCCCTTCTCCCATCCACCTCTCTCAACAGGCACACACACTCATCCATTCAACCACTCAGTCAGCTCCCCTGACACTGGCTTTGTAGAATATGAGGCAAATAACTCTGTCAACCGTGGCTGTGCCTCCATGCTGCTGGCACTCTGAACTGTTTTCCCAGGAGTTAGAGATCTTCTCTTCATTTAACACCACTGATGTGCTTCTCGGGTCTAAAAGTGCCTAAACTCTACACCTAATACCTCCTGTTAGGCAGTTTAGGGTTTTATTTTGTTTCTTTCCCCCAACTTTGAGTCAGTGGCAAGTGCAGGTCTAAAACACAACTGTCTCATTAGATCGCTGTCAGCAGCCCTCCTTAAATAGATGTTAAAGCCGCTTGGGCATAAGCTCCATCTGCCCCAGGCATAGCACCACAGTAGTAAAGCTATATGTTTTAAGGCCCATTGATCTTTTAATAATGTCGTGACCAGCACATGACCGAAATCATTGAAATGTCCGACAGAGACGCAAGCTGACAGTGTACGGTGGGCTGCCGAGAAACTCCATGATGGACAGAATAGTTTTGTATTTCCTTTAGATACATAACATTTGATATTACTCCTGACATTCTGACATCATGTGTTATTTTGCATGAGTGCAGAGGCTGTAAGCAGAAAACGCTCTGACAGCAGATTGACTGCAGCTGCTGTTCATTTGATTAGTATCTGGACGGACAGTGATTCATCCAAAGACTCCCCCCCCCCCTTTATTTCGGTTTTATTCCAACTCCAGCTCCTCCTCTAATGCAGTCACTTTGATGGGAAAGTGTAGGAAGAGAAGATGGGGCAGATGGGAAAAGGGTGGGGGTAATAGCAGGAGAAAATGTCACACCAGAATAGGCAGCGAGGCATGAAGCCATGCCAGGGCCATTGCGAGGTCAGTGGCTCCTTGCTCCCCTCTGCGTGCCCTGGGTAAAATGATCTAAGTGATTCTGCAGTGGGAGAGAGACACCCGCACAAAAAAAAGAAAGTGGAGGGGTGGCATAGAAAGGCAAAGCTAATGAACTCTGTCACTCCATTAGCATTCCTGAACAAGAGTTAAACACTTACACGATGATATTTATTGTCACTTCTCAAAGCTATAAGTGGACCTTCAACGGCAATTTATTTAGAGCGATAAGACGACTGGTAACTACCAGAGGTATCATGTCAATAAATAATGGATTATTCGCAAAACACAGGCAGTAACATATAAACAAAGCCTTCCTTAACAAAGCAGGAGGCTCATTTACATTTAGCTCGATGTAGGAGTACAGTTGGGATTAATTCCATGAGTGAGAGGATCGTTCTTTTGTTTTTTTTTGTTTTTTTCCCTCCGAAAATGCTTTGCTTTCATGCTGCGTCTTCTCGGAGGGGAAGAAAAAAGATACAGATGGTTTTCTTCATTTCCAGAGTAATGACTTAAAGTCCCTGATGATGAAGCGAGGGGAAAGGTTAAATTTACATTGTTCTGGCAAATTACACTCAGAGAAATGGCTGTGAGGCAGAGGAAACATCACAGAACAGTGCCAACTGCACCAGTCCTGGGTGGATTTGCTTGGCCGCTGCATGCAAGCTGTCTGCACTTGATGATTATGATCAACCTTAATTAAATGTGCTCATATTGTCCTTGCTTTTTCATGTTTTCGCTTCTCTCGTCTTGGGAACCGGAGGGTTAGGCATGCCTCATTTCTGTTTAGTTCTGATTATTTGGGTTGCTAAATAAATAATGTTCAAAAATAATACTGTGGGCAGAAAATATTGAAATACATTTGCTTTGGTGGGTAACATGGAAGAATAAAGCAATGTGCACATTGAAGCAGAGGGACAGAAAAAGGGAGATGACAGAACGAGAGACGGGGAGATCGCAAGTTCAGTGGCAGGCTCATCACAGTGCAGGGTAATAAGGTCAATGCGAAAAACAACCCAGGGGCACATTTCCCAGTAAACGAACACACACCCACACACACACACACACACACACACACACACATACACACACATATACACACACACACATACACAGTCCCGGCCTTATGCTGCAGAATCCAAACCCATCGAGTCAATTGCCAGAAAACATGACATGACCTTTCAGATTCACTGAACATCAAGCATGAGTAGGACTGGTGTGCTTTCCATCTCTCCGTGCTGCTCTCCCTCACAAAGCTCCCTCAGGGTCCTAAGCTCACCACAAATAATTACTCCCCATCAAGTCTATGCAGTGCATGACTATGGCCAAAAGAAAATTGACTTTCACTTTAACCTCCCACTGCATTTCTGTTCTGGTCTTAAAACTACTTCATATATTGCAAAGTGCAGAAAACTCCAAGATGAGATACAGATCTCCTCAGAACAATGATGATGTGTAAATCAACTTTAATTTCAGTATTAGTCATTAGTCACCGTTTGCTGATCTTTAAATGAACTGTTCGGTCTGCAGTGTTAAAATCAATTAGTACTTAGTTCTCAAACAGTTGAAGTGCTGGTCGATATATTTTCACGATACATCACAATGTATACTTTTTATATATTCCATTCATTCAGTTATTCATTAATTATCTTCCGCTTAATCCTCTACTAGGTTTGCGGGGGTTCCCCATACCCATCCAGGGGAGAACGTTTCGGGCATTGGGCAGATACACACAGGACAGGGAGCCAAGGTATCCATCTACTAGGCTCACTTACGCGGACACACACACACACACACACACACACTATATGGGGCAATGTAAAGCATTCAATTTATCTTGAGTCAATGTTTTTGGACTGTGGGAGGAAAAGGAGCACCCAGAGGAAACCCACGTGAACACAGTGAGAACATGGGAAGTCCTCCCAGACTGGCATTCAAACCTGGAACCCCAACCCCAGAGAGACGAACATCCATCAAATGCAATGATTTCATGTTTAAACATATTCCACATCGTATCGTACTAAATCTTATTAAAGAGGACTAATTAAGTACTACTGCAATGTAAAATATTATCATAAAGGCATATTGTGACATATTTTATTACAAAAACAATAAATACCGTCATATCGCCTGGCCCTAATTCAATAAAGTAACTCATTAATTAGATGTGATCAAATTTAATCAGTTAAAAGTCTTTAAAGGAGTCAGTGGACATGAATGTAATGACAGTGTTGGAACGTTCTCATAAATCCTGCACTGTATTATTCTGTGCTGAATGAAAACACGTTATTAATAGTGTCATGTGTTCTGGCTTTAACCTGGGAGTTACTTTTGCTTACCTGCAGAGAGGTGTACTGTGTCAGGGTTAAGGTTATACTAAAGGAGTAAGGGAAGTTGTTTCATCCCCATGAGCACCCTCCTTCCTTGTGCCTCATTCTTGAGCACTGAGTACACTGATGTAATGTGACTACCACCTACTGGTAGGAAAAACAGACCCAGGCCAGTGTGCTTCCTTTCCTTTTGTGAGCTGCATCATTAATTATTCGGGATGCAGTCAAGAGGAAGGCGTGATATAGCCGAAGGAAGCTTGTTTGTTTGCTTCTCAGAGTAAGTAGAGTGGAAAGTCGTTGGTCTGAGCTTGCTCATATCACACTCATTATGAGAACATGCTGTGCATTCTCCTGCACCTGTTTACTGGAACCTGTAACAGAAGACTGCATATCTTCCCTCCATAATATGATCACATACTGTACATATGTGTCACTATATGTTCATTCATTCATCAATTTGATGACACATTTCCTAAATCCAGTTTTTATGATACACTACACATGTATTGAAGTACACTAAAGTATTCATAGTGCTTAATAAAATTTGCCCTAAGCCTTTGCTAAAATACGGAAATGTTTATAACCACAGCCTTAAGGTCTTTCATTCATTCATTATCTTCCGCTTTATCGTCTACTTGGATTGCGGGGGGATCCCCATGCCCATCCAGGGGTAAACGTTTCGGGAGATGGGCAGATACACCCAGGACAGGGCATTTCTATATTCTATATTTCTATCTATTGCTGGACACACTCACACACAAGCATACACTACATGGGGCAATTTAGAGCAATTTACCTGAAATGTTTTTGGACTGTGGGAAGAAACCAAGAAAAACAAAATGGACATGGAAAGTCCACCCAGATCGGGATTCGAGCATGGATCCCCAGCACATAGAGATGAACATGCTCACCACTAAGCCAACACATCAGTCATAAGGTATTGTAGCAAAATAACTTTTATTTACATGTCCTTTTATGGACACTTTATAAAGCTTTCTGTATGTGGTAGATATAGTTACACACACACATTCTCACTCACATTTACATTTACTGGCAACCTAACATGCCCATTTACATCTGTCTTGAAATATAGTTTTATCTGTAGAAGAAAATGGAAACTCATTAAAGAAACCCATGCAAACAGGGAGAACATGCAAACAGGACCATATATATATATATATATATATATATATATATTGTTCATGATACCTGCAGCATTACTGAAATTTCTAAAAAGAATTAAATGATGTGTTGAGGATTTGTCGTTGTACTTTGTCAATAAAATAAATATTACAATATTTCCAATATAAATTTATTTTTGTTCCAAGAGCTAGCTTTAGATAACACAGATTTTTGTCTTCAAGCTGCCTGGGACACTAAAAGCAATGACCCTGAGTTATTGGTCTAATAATGGAGGTGAGTCAAGCAGTTCAGTCAAGCAGCTACTGTCTGAAGTCGAGCGCGGCAGATACCTAAAAACATGGATCAGTGGCTCCTGGCTCCTCAGGAGCGCACAGCTTGGGAATCTGCTACAGTCTGGACATTGCTGAAAATTGCCAGCGGGATCAAGCCAACATTCGGTGACTCATCATGTGTTTTCGTCATGCCCTGCTTGATGAAAGGGTCTGAAAACATGGATCAGTGAGCACTCAGTCTGAAGTTCTAGAGCCTGGGGCAGAAGTCCCTTGACTTATCTGCAAGGGGTGCTCTAGCTGCAGGTTCTCATTTAAATGAGACCTGAACCACATCTGATTTTGCTTGTTTGTTTTTAATCCATGTGTCTCTTATTCGGCTGGAATAATATCTGTTGAAACCATGCCTTTGTGGTTGATAGTGGTTAATAGGCTCTATAAAAACAGAATGACCAATGGGTTTCTGGCTTTGTTTAACTGATCTGACCACACATTAGCTTCTCTCCTAAATGTCAAAGTACAAAATGAAAAAATACTAAGCTTGCAATTTGACAAAACTCTATTTAACCTGTGGGCATAGTAAATAAAACAATGTTTGCATATATATATATATATATATATATATATATATATATATATATATATATATATATATATATATATATATACAATTTACAGAATGTTAAAAATAGATTTTTTAAATTTGGCAACTTGCTTTTTTTTATTTCAATCTCACCCTATTAGCGTAGATATATTCATAAGCACCATTTTAAATGACACAAGCAGAAGCGGTGAAAAAGTCAACTCTATTAATATGCCATTTGTGGAACCCTTTAGAACAATGTAGTGTTACTTTCCATTTGTCCCAGTGGATTTTTGAGACAATTTGGTTACATGTAAAATGAAAAATCAAAGAAAATGAAAATAAAGACTTAACTAAATAAACAAATTACAGCTTTCAGTTTGTACTGCTTTTATTTTAAAAGGTTCCCTTTTTTAAAAAAAAAAAAAAAAAAAAAAAGGGGGGGGGGGTTTGCAAATCCTAGAACAGCATTAAAAATCACAATATTTTTATTTTTAATCCCAAATTCTTTAAACGCATAAACCTCATCTGACATAATACAAATTAAATGTCTCATCTGAGAATACAAAAAAATAGAAAAAAAAATATTTATATAAAAATACAAAGCTGGGAGTTTGGTAAAGCTGAGCTTTATATATTTATTTATTTATTATGAAGTTATTCTATTACTATGGTATGGTATGGTAATTATGTCCACTTTTTGGAGCTGTTTACCTTTTTTCTCCCCCAAATATATTATTATAAATAACTCAAAATAATGCTTGTTTCAAATGCATTATTATGCATTATTAATGTATAATGTTTAATCAATTATGACAGCCCTTGGCTCACTTGATAATTCCCTCATGTGCTAACTTTTCTTTTTTACTCCCTATGTCCGTTTATCAGATGTAAATGAAAGCTCAACCAGTTTGCTCATCATTTGGATTATTTCCGCATCCAGTGTACCAGCCGCATTTTCAGTTTGTGAATTTCCTTCCTTTCCAGGTCACAGACAAATATTTTAGTTTGGCTAGCAAGCACTCTTCGTCACACAGCGGGAGACAGCACACAGATCCCCCCTCGATGTTGCTGAAGAAATGACTGAACCTGTGAAAGTCAAGCTAAGGCAATCCAGTTTCATAAAGGAAACTCTAGTCCTTGTCATGATGCCTCCTTCTATCACTAAAGTTGATTTGAAATCATGGTTACGTTATTTCCCTTCGAGTCTGGGACAGAGCAATTTGCCACCTGGAGAGGAGGACCGAATTGGGTGTCTGTGTTTTAATTGGAGGGTCAGTTGCAACATCCTTTGGGCTCTCTGGTTGTCTTTGTTCATGGCTCCAGCCACAGGAAATCCCCCACCTCATTAATGCAGAAGAAAGATTAATTGACCAGTTCACTAACTTAAAGCCCCGGGACCCGATCAACTTTGAAAAAAAAACCCACCAATTAGACCTTAGCTCAGCATGATCTGTTTCTCAGAAAAGATGTAATCTTTCTCATTACCATTAGTCCGAGCAACAGTCTGAAGGGATAAAGGTTTATTCCCTGTCCATAAATCCATACACAAAAAATGTTGGTTTTGGGCTAAGTTTTTCATTAGATGATGCTTGCTATCATTTAGAACTCAAGCGACTGCTCATAGTAAGGCACACATTCCTTGCCAGACAGGCACCTGTGCAAACACAATGATCCGGCAAATTTATATACTGCTAGGAACAGTGTAAAGTCAAGGTTTTTACTGTCAAGCCCCACTGTTGCGCTCGGCTATTTATTCCGACCTACAAATAGTCTACAATGCTCACCTTCCTTATTTTATTCAACCCACAGGGCACAACGTACAAGCACCACCATCCTAGAGAGCAGTTACCACAGCCCGGGAGGCCTGAAATATGAATTTAATACAATCTGTAGGGTAGCTTGGTCCTGCCTAAGCCACAGTGGATTATACATCAGACCAGACCAGGTCAGCGACACAGTAAGCCCATTACAAATTTAACAACCCAGGGCTTGTAGAAAAACCCCATGTGGTGATCTCTGCCATTTCTCAACAAAAGGCCAGGCCAATTTCTCCTGGTAAACTGCTAGATTGATGTGACACTTTTGGCTCCAATTAACCTTAAAAGTGAACATTCTCCTCAAGCACCCCCCATACTCTTGCGTTTCCAATTTTATTTCTAAATGAGTGTTATTTATTTATTTCTTTATTTCCCTTGCCGCGTGGCACTCTTAGAAACAACAATGGAACTACTTTTCCTTTTTTGCTGTACTGCCACTTGAATGACTTTCCCACAATTCTCGTACATTGTGCATCACGGAACAAACTTCTTTCATATAATGTAGACATGTGGCATACTGATGAAACTGAATATTAACTAATAACAAAACAAATCAAAGACATCTTTTTTTTACATTAGTTAGCAGACTCTTTTCTTTTATGCAAAGCGATTCAGAAGTATTCCAACTTGATGTTTGGGGTAAGAACACAGGGATGATACAGCCCCGTTGCAGCAATGAGAGTTAAGGGTCTTGCTCAAGGACTTACATTTGGAACTTCGGTGGACCTGAGATTTGAACCCACAATGTTCACCTTGCTAGCCCATCGCTCTATCCCCTGAGCTACCATGCACATATCACATACAAGCAATACCGCTATGGTTCTTTATCTGCAGATTAAAAATATATTACAGCCATTAAGGTATTTGTAAAATTGTGCCAAAGCTTGTTGGTCCTCAATGTGGGTGTATGGAAGAAAAAGCCTCAAGCCTACAAACAAACATATGGGAGCACACACACACCTATACACACAAACGGATTTGTGCTCTTACGGCAATACAAAGCTACATATGTCAGCTTTACTCACTTCAGCAGTCTATTCTCAGCCCATTACAGCTCCATTCCAACATGTGGTGCAGGAACTTGCCGCTCTCTGTTACCCAGGGCTGGTTAGTTCTCATGGGTGAACTGGTATGACTGGTTGACATTTTTCCAACTCCAATTAACCTTCAGTTTGACTCCCTGTAAACTCTGTCTTGTTCTATTGTCTTTGAAATTTGGTTTTGCCAAAGGATTGCATATTTTGTGACGTGGCTGTTTCTTTGTATCCCCACAAATTCTTAAACAACCTGTGGATTATGCTTAAAAACCATTTTTAAAATGTATTCTGTATACAGTGATAAAACATTTCAATGATCTACATGCATTATTTTTTTCATTAAGATAATATTTTAACCACATTAAAGAAACAAACCTAGCTGCAGAACAAGACGCTGCAGATTTTGGACCCCAATGGTTTTTTAACACATGCACCTAACAAAGTGGATAATTAGCACATAGAATAGATAAGATATTAGGTCATTTTGCCGGCGCTTTTATCCAAAGCAGTTTCCAATTATTCCAACTTATTGGTTGGGGTCAGAAGACAGGGTTGACACAGCCCCCCTGGAGCAATGAGGGTTAAGAGGCTTGCTCAATGACCCACATTGGTAACTTTATTGGACCTGGGATTTGAACCCACAACATCCAAACTGATAGCCTAACACCCTAACCAGTGAGCTACCACAGATGGATGACTTTTAAAGTGTAAATAAAAAATGGGCAATTTAGAGCATTCATTCATTACCTTCTGCATAATTCTCTCCTAGGGTCACGGTGGGGTTTCCCATGCCCATCCAGGGGAGAACATTTCGCTGGGCACACTCATTCACACAGACAAACAGTATATGGGGCAATTTAGAGAATTCACTATACCTTAAATTCCATACATCCATCCATTATCTTCCGCTTTATCCTCTATTAGGGTTGCGGGGGGGTTCCCCATGTCCATCCAGGGGGGAACGTCTCGGGCGCTGGGCAGATACACCCAGGACAGAATGCCAATCCATCGCTGGGCACACACTCACTCACACAAACACACGCTATATGGGGCAATTTGGAGAACTCAATTGACTTGATCCATGTTTTTGAACTGTGGGAGGAAACTGGAGAACCCGGAAGAAACCCACGCGGACACAGGGAGAACATGGAAACTCCACCCAGATGGGGATTCGAACCGGGAATCCCTAGCACTGAGAGGCGAGCGTGCTAACCACTAAGCCACCATACCGCTCCACCTTAAATTCCTTTAAGGTAAAATAACATAAATAAAAAGTTGTCGAACTGTGCCCATGCGAGCACGGGGAGAACATTTGGGATTTGAATGTGGATCCTGAGATGCGCTGCAACGTGCTAAACAACATGCCAGGAGCCAGACACATAACGTCCTAGAATTGTGGTCCTGAAATTGCGGGTACATGGTGTAGTCATTTTGACAGACTCATACCATTTTTTTTACAGCTCCCTCCTTCTCCTACTCCCACCACTCCCACAGACCTCTGAGCACCCATCAAGACTGAGCTGTCTTTCATATTCTGTAGAACAGGTGCATGATGTGCTCTATCCCCTCCCCTATTACAGATTTTATTTGAGACATTTCATTTATGACAGCAGAATGGAGCATAGCAGATGGCTGGGGCAGCAGAGGATTTTGCAAAGGGGAAAGAGCAGTCTGGAAATTAGGCAAAATACTTTGCCAGACTTTTTGATAGATAAGCACAGGCGATGGAACCACACAGGTGCAGTTTAAATAATTGAGAAATGTGATGTGTGTAAGTAAGCTCCCCTAAATTTATTGTTCTTGTTTAAGTAAAAGAAATCATGTTAAAATATTGATCATTTGTTTTTCTACATGGCTTTATTGCAGTAACAATGGTGCTTGAGAATATTCCACTGCTCACTGAGTGAAAAGTGAGATAAGAGAGTACTTGGGCGGCACGGTGGCTTAGTGGTTAGCAATTCTCCTCCCAGCGCTGGGGATCCAGCTTCAAATTCAATGTGCATGTGAGTTTCTTCTGGATTCTTCAGTTTCCACCCACAGTCCAAAATTGAATGCTTGAATGTAAATTGAATGCTCAATAGTGTGTTTTTATGTGTGTGTGTCTAAACGAGTGAGTGTGCCCATTGATAGATCGGTGCCCTGCAGAGGAGAACGTTTCGAGCACTGGGCAGTTATCCAGAACAGTCGCTGGGCAGACACAAACACATCCATCCATCCATCCATCCATTATCTTCCACATTATCCTCTACTAGGGTCGCGGGGGGGGGGGGGGGGGTTCCCCATGCCCATCCAGGGGAGAACGTTTCGGGCGCTGGGCAGATACACCCAGGACAGGGCAGCAATCTATCACTGGGGCACACACTCACTCTAACAGACATACACACAAACTGTATGGGGTAATTTGGAGAATTTAATTGACCTTCATCCATGTTTTTGGACTGTGGGAGGAAACCGGAGAACCCGGAGAAAACCCACACAGACACAGGGAGAACATGGAAACTCCAACTAGATTGGGATTCGAACAGGGAATCCCCAGCGCTGAGAGGCGAGCGTGCTAACCACTAAGCCAACATGCCGCCCACACACAAACACATACACACTTTATATGGAGCATTCATCCATCCATCCATCGATACATTATCTTCCGCTTTATCCTATATTAGGGTCGCGGGGGTTCCCCATGCCCATCCAGGGGAGAACGTTTCGGGCACTGGCCAGGACAGAGCGCCAATCTACCTCTGGGCACACACTCACTCACACATACACACTCTATATGGGGCAATTTGGAGAACTCAATTGACTTGAATCATGTTTTTGGACTGTGGGAGGAAACCGGAGAACACGGTGGAAACCCACGCAGACACTGGGAGAACATGGAAACTCCATCCAGATGGGGATTCGAACCGGGAATCCCTAGCGCTGCGCGGCAAGCGTGCTAACCACTAAGCCACCGTGCCGCCCACACACAAACGCATACACACTTCAATTTAACCCACACGTACGCAGGGAGAACATGGCAACTCCACCAAGATTGGGTGCTAACCACTAAGCCACCATGTCACCCAGGTTGTGTATTATTGTCACTGAAAAGAGGTTTAATACACACTCACTCCCAATTGATGTGCCATATGTCGTTCCGTGACGAAAAACATAGGTGGTATTTAAATGTTTTGGTTTGATAATGGGTATTTGGTCAGAAACGTTTAAGAACTACTGGTCTACGGCATTATTAATGAAACTAATCACATGATTAGATATTGATTTGTATAGACAATAAGAGGAGCAGAGACAACAGGCCTACAATGTGTGGACACTCAACCAAACTGGTAAATGTTTATGATAAAATTGACTTTTTATGGTACCAATAATTAATGAAAGGATATATACATTTGATTATTCCCCTTTAAAATAGTCTCTACTTTGCTACAAAAATTTCCAGCAAGGGAATTGATTAATGTTTTAAAGCGTTTGCTTTTTCCCAACCTGGCCCATGATTTAGAGTTCGAAGTGCTGAGGTCATGTACTGGTTAAACTAAGGCATGAGCTCCAAATGCTAGAGAGTAGAGATGCATTATTTAATTCCCCTAGGCCACCAACTCTCATCCTATCAAAGACAGTAAAAGGAAGCAGTGATGCCTCTGACTCCAGTTTGAACTCACACTGATAGTTATATGTCTAAACAGTTACTTTTCTAAGCATGTTTTTATATATAATTGTAGATTTCATATAAAAAATTCTACAGCATGTGCCCATCTGCTTTAAATAACCTAGTTTTATATCAAGTAAGTTAATTCATATGTAAAATTTATGTAAAAGTGTTTTTTTTTTCTGTACCCAGACCTTATTGTTTAACAAATACATACAGTATATGTCTGCCCTACAAGCTTTATCTAAAGTGTATATGCTATCTGGCATAAATGGGTATAATCGCACCATAAATACACACTTCCAAGCCTATAAGTTGCCAATGTGGGTCCTTGAGCAAGGTTCTCAACCCTTATTGCGCCATAGGTGCTGCATCATGACACTGTGCCATGACCCCAACCATCAAGTACTTATTATTAACACTTTCCAAAAAAAAGTTGTTGCAACAGTTTGGGTGTGGTCAACTATTTTTTTTTCACCCACAACACTAGATCTATAAATAGCATAAGTGGCCTTTTAATAAATAATCATGGACCATTCGAATGTTTCTTAGTCCTGCAGGAGACAAAAAAGGGTCCAAATGTAATGGGTTCTTGCCTGCAAGAGCTTTTATGTTTCTTTCTAAATCTTTTTTGAACTTGCTTCTCTCATTACATGTTAAATCAATAATTAAAGCAGTGTCTAATGATACAATGTAATGTGCCTCGTTTTTGTTTGTTTGTTTGTTTGTTTGTTTTTTATACAAAAGTAGAACCAGGATACCTAATTTCTGTATTGATGATATCTTCTTTATTAGACATTTTTCTGTGAAAATGATAAATGATATTTCATGCTCTTGCCAGAGGACGGCATTTTAATTCCCTGAAGGCAAACACGGAGAGGATGAGGAAGAGTTCCCAATGGGTATTCGGACTCTGAACACTTTCATAACACAAACAATTTTTTAAACTCTGCACTGCATTAGTTGCACACAGATGCACTATTAACACTTTAATTCTAAGTTATAAACAATTTTTTAATTTTATCCTTACAGTGCCATAGTTGTATGCTGTATAGTTTCTCTTTTTTAACTTCGCATATTGTAAAAAAAAAAATATATATATATATATATATATATTTTTTTTTTTTTTTTTTTTTTTTTTGTAATTCCCATTTTTGACTTGTGTGGAGATGTGGAGATGTTTAAAAAGAACTTCACTGCTGGCTGTACCGTGTATGTCTACGCATGTGATTCATTTGATTTGATAGTGTTATTGAATGAAGTTTTCCTTAAGACAGTCATTTTGTGTGCAAGTGTAGTTTAGTTTCTGAATTTACCCCAAACTAAAGCTTCTTCATACACACCCAGACAGCTTCAAATAGCTTATTTAACTCAGTTCATAAACTTTACAATTTTGAAGAAATGCAGTAAAAACTATTCTATTCACAAGAGTGTGTGAAACAGATGGGCCTTGCATCATATTAAAAGTGTGCTCTTAGCGCAACGGGTGCACAGCACAGCACACAACATTAAATCAGAACATTAACTCAGTAACGCTATGTTCATGATATCATTTTTATATGCAGTGTGGGTCATTGCATATTTTAATAACAGACAGGCTGGGGGATTGTGGAAAGCAGCAGCTCAACTTTTTTACTTGTCGTCCATGTTTAATTCAGAGATGCCCGAGGTTGGCAAAGCAGCACGCTCATCATTTTTTTATTTCGAGGCTTTTTAGAAGGGAAACGGCTTATGGGCCTTCCTTGTCGGACTCTTTCGCTCTTTCTTTTGAAAACTTAACACCCATGTTCAGCAGGTGGACAGTTTTCCACAAGAGAGAGTTATATTTAAGTACTTCTCGTGTGTTCTTGTTAAAAGGGCACGGACTCGGAATCCAAACCAACATAATCTTACATATCACATGTGTGTTTGCTATTCTGTAAACTCACTGCTAAGGTTATTAAGAGCACTTAGTCATCCGCCAAGACCATAATTTTTTTTTTGTTTTGGAGTTCATAGAACTGTTCTATGTCTCTATTTGGGAGTATGTTTGCATTGCAGAAGTTTTAAGAAATATATTTAGATCAAGCTGCATAGTGGGTACTTTCACCTCTTTAATATCATTATTAAAAATATGACAAAATAGATTTTGTCATTTAAATAAACCATATATGGTTTGAATGTACAACTTAAGCCTTTACTGATTCTAACTAATATATATATATATATATATATATATATATATATATATATATATATATATATATATATTCCTCATGCTCCCAGGGGAGAATGTTTCAGATGCAGAACAGAGTGCCAATCTATCACTGGGAACACTCACTCATACACACACACACACACACACACACACAAACTTTATGGGGCAATTTAGAGCATTCAACACATGGACATGGGGAGAACATGGTAAGCATGTTTATCTCTCAGCATTTGGGGATTCCAGGAATCTCAATCTGGTTGGCGTTTGAATTTTCTCTCTGTGTACACGTGGGTTTCCTCCAGGTTCTCCGGTTTCCTCCCACAGTCCAAAAACATGGATTCAAGGTCACTTTAATGCTCTAAATTGTCCTATATAGTTTGTGTCCATCTGTGGGAGTGAGTGTGCCCAGTGATAGTCTGGCATCCAGTTCTGGGTGTATCTGCCCAGCACCCGAAATGTTCTCCCCTGGATGGGCATGGGGACCCTCCTGCGACTTTAGTGGAGGAAAAAGCTGATGATAATGAATGAATGAATTTTTAATAAAGCCGATTGCTACCTTAGAATGAACCAGCTGCTGAACTTTAAAAGCTGGCACTTATGCAACATCCATTATGGCGATGAAAAGAGGGAAGTAGTCCTTTCTCCTTGTGGTAAACATGAGCTCACAGACACACACAGTTGGTTACTGCAGGCATTTTTATCTCTTTCTAAAATCACAGCCATTTATGCCCTTCCTTAACACCACTTATAAATGCTATGGCCTCTTGTAGATTGATCTCTGATTGACAGGGTGAACACTTTCTTGTACTCCACCTTGGTTACAACTCTCCCATTTCTGCACTCAGCTCATAATAATATACATGGAATTTACGCTCAAGGCAAAGTGACATCATACCATAATACCTAGACTCACAGATCACCTAAAGATGAAAGCAAAAATGCATCAGCAACTCAGATGCATACACAACTTCAAATTCCATATGAGCCACTAATTTAAGAATCAACTCCCATTTTGGAAGAAACAAAGACCACAGAATTTAAGCAAACGTAACAACGTCCTGCCTTAATGCTCTCCAATCATGTTTAGATGATCGAGATGCTGATGGCCAGACTGCTCTAATTTATATGTCCTCATCTCAGTTTAACAGTCACAGTGAGGTTATCCAGAGCTGTTAAGCCCAAAAATCAACGTCAATCAAGTTGATCTCAACTGATAGACCACTGAGGGTGGTGATAGGGCAAGGTTATGTGTCACTCAGCACTTGAGGGCGATGTAGGGTCCAGTAATGGAATGCAACATGCAATTCTGCCTAAAATTGCCTAATAATGCATTAAGGGAGGTTTAAGGTTGTATTTTTTAAGCATCTAATATTTTCATATCCTTGTCGTACTTAACTGATCATTTGAACAAGTAAACCAGACGCAATCAGAAAATAACCCAAATGATATTTCTGTAATGATTCAAGATCAGGTTCATTACAATAATATAAAATATAATTCAAGTCATATACCAAAACTACTACTAATATATATATATATATATATATATATATATATATATATATATATATATATATATATATATATATATATATATATATATATATATATATATATATATATATATATATTTTTTTTTTTTTTTTTTTTTTTTTTTTGTTTGCAATTTCCAGGGCGGCAGAGTGGCATAGTCGTTAGCAAGTTTGCTTCTCAGCATTAGGTTTCCAGGTTGAATTCCCAATCTGGGTGGAGTTTCTATGTTCTTCCCGGGTCTGCGTGGGATCCCACTGTTCAAAAACATTTCAAAGTAAGTTAGCTGATCTAAATTGCCCCAAATGTACTGTTCTGTAATGTAATTCAAGATCTGGTTCATCATTATAATATAAAATATAATTCAAGTCATAACACGCACACATACATACTCTATAAGTGGGAATCTGGAGAACTCAATTGACTTAATCCATGTTTTTGGACTGGGAGGAAACTGAACAACCCAGAGGAAACCCATCTGGACACGGGGAGAACATGGAAACTCCACCCTGATGGGGATTCGAACCGGGAATCCCTAGCGCTGAAAGGCGAACGTGCTAACCACTAACCACCGTGCTCTGATTTCAGAAAAAGAAAATACAAGCAAGAAGTATATTTTATCTCATTATTCATTCATTCATTATCTCCCGCTTTATCCTCTATTAGGGTCGTGGGGGGGTTCCCCATGCCCATCCAGGGGAGAACGTTTTGGGCGCTGGGCAGATACACCCAGGACAGGGCGCCAATCCATCACTGGGCACACACTCACTCACACAGACACACTCTATATGGGACAATTTGGAGAATTCAATTGACTTGATCCATGTTTTTGGACTGTGGGAGGAAACCGGAGAACCCGGAGGAAACCCACGCGGACACAGGGAGAACATGAAAACTCCACCCAGATGGGGATTCGAACCGCGAATCCCTAGCGCTGAGAGGGGAACGTGTTACTCACTAAGCCTATTTATTGATTTGTGGGGGGGATATTATAAATATTATAAAGGTCAAGCCTTTTGCTCAAATCCAGTTCGAATGTATTATGTGATGTAGGCTGGGTGAGTGTTACAGAGGTTTTAATCTTTCTGAATAACTTGAGATGAATCCTGTTCTGAAGACTCCTTGAAGTTATGAATCACATTCACCTGGGGAGCTGACGTTTAATCAATATGTTCCTGACCAAGAGCCATGACCCACAACCCCAAGGATTAATTTTGTTTCCCTACACACACCTCCTGCTGACAGACTGACAGGACTCAAGCTGATCGGCAAATCACTTGCTCTGTCTAACATGTCGACATGGGCACAAACACTTTACTGTGTTTAGCTTTGAAGACTTTCCAATGCTAGACCATATAGTGAAAACAATTTAGGTTATTTAAAAGATTTGGTCTTAAAGATAGTATTTTAGATTAAATGTAGGCATTTGTGTTGTTGTACCAAAAAATACAATAGAAACATAGATGTAAAAACAAACTGAAATATGTTCAGTGTATAACAGGAAGGGACTGTGTTACCAATATGTTTATTTTAAATCGAAATATACTTAAAATCTTCTTTTTCAGATCTATGGCATAAAAAGGACCATACTGCCATCTGCAGTTCTTTGTTGTTGTTTAGCACTTGACTTCCCTTGAGATTTTTGTGTTTTTATACAAGCAGGCTGTAGGGAAGATTAAGGAAGATTCACTAACAGAATTTTTAAGGAAATGTTACAAACGTGCAAAATGATTAAATAAATCAATAAAACTTTTAAAATTAAACTTCTAAAATAATTGCATAATTTTTTTTTTATTAAAGACACACAGATAGTTAAATATATTGCTAGATCTCATTTAATCTCATTATCATGACAAATTAATCCTACACTAGGGTCGTGGGGTGTTCCCCATGCCCATTCAGGAAAGCACATTTTGGGTGCTTGGCAGATACACCCAGGACAGTGTGCCAATCTATCACTCACTATAACACTCACACACATACACACACACACACACACACACACACACACACAAAACACAGAGAAAATATATATAAGGGACAATATAATAAGTGGGAATTCAGAGCACCTGAAACCCTACCAAGTGGAAACATGGAAGCTATACCCAAATCAGGGTTCGAACCTGGATCCCCAGCGCTGAGAGGCACTAAGTCACTGTGCGGCCCTTCTGAAATTCATTTCTTTGTATTAAAAAAAGTATTACAACATTAAAATAGCATTTGCTTGTGGCTGATGCAGGACACAAACAAATAATACCCTTTATGTACAGTCTTTTATTCAGACCTTTAATCTTTCTTTTAAATTAGATATTTTGTTGTTTTTTAAAAATGTCAGCCTGTTGACATGTCCCTCCTTGGAAAAAAATATTTAAATAATGTATTAAATATGTTGCCTATATATATATATATATATATATATATATATATATATATATATATATATATATATATATATATATATATATATATATATATATGTATGTATACAAAGAATGTGGCATCACTTTTGTACATCATGATTAACATGATTTTTTTTTTTAAATAGGTCAAATTCATTAAATAAATAGTAAGTGTGCATCTTAGGTCATTAATTCAGAAAATTGAACGTTTGGTATATGATTTTGTATAAAATTGTATATTACCACAGAGATAGGAAGAGGTATTAAAGTAAGTATAAGCACTAGTATGCCTGGTATTAATGTTCTCTAAACTTAGTTTACCAAAAGCATATACACACACACACACACACACACACACACACACAAAGTGTGTGTGTTACATGAGCTATGATACAGTACAAAGCTGTCTAAATGACAAGCCAGTGTCAGTTAATACAATTTAATGAGTTAGAGAGTAGAATAATGTGTTAAAACAATGCAGACTGTAATAAACCTTTCAGGGCGTGAAATCAGAGACTAGTGGTGACCCAGATGATGGCTTGTAAACTCATCAGATCATGCCATCTGTGTAATCTTCCAGTGAGTGCACATATGCCCACCCAGGCAGGATTTTGTTGCAGAGTTTAACACTGCAGACTAGGTGGCAGATTTTTTTTTCTTCAACTAATTATGAAATAAAGAACATTTGATGTTCTGTGCCTTTCAGGCTACAGTTCTAGTCATAATGTTACAGAAAATTAGTACATAATTCCCACTCATTCAAAAAAGAGTTTATACTAGAATCAAAATATTTATTTTTTCACTCGTTTTAAACTTGTAGTAATATATACACAGTGCCAATAAAAAGTTTAGACACCTCGTCTTCGCATTGTCTGTTTCGTCCACCTACCATATCGGTCTGTGTGTAGCAAGGATTTCTAACTGAACAATGCAATATTATGTTTTGGAAAATCATTATCTTTCACTTAAACCTACACTAGGGACTAGTGGGGGATGAGGGTCCCATGCCCAAGTAAGAACAATTTGGGCGCTGGGCAGATACACCTGGGACAGGTCTAACATCTCACATGAACCTGATCAGGATGACCCTGGATGCAAATGTGCTTATCTATGATTGTAACCTCTTAAAACTGACCTCTATCTTCCCAGAAAACAAGTAGAATAGGTTCCAGCACCTGCTAGCTATTAAAATAAATAAATGAAGTTATCAATGAGTCTGAGTCATGTACGGTATAAACCCCAATGAAAAGGCACTGGATACATAAAAACATGAAATAGTTCCATCTAGTGGTCAATGAAAGTAATACAGTCTCGTGAAACAATACAGGAATACAGGAACGCTGTTTATACAGTAAAGACCTAGTTCTAAGTAAGAAATAAAAAATAAAAAACGACCAGTAACTTAAATAAGGTATGTTGAACGAGGTTATGCATTTGTTTTTAATATTTTTTGTAAAAAAAAAAAAAAAAACTGGATGTGTCTAAAACCAAGAGTCGACGTGTTTTATTTATTTATTGATTTATTTTAATTATTTTTACTGTTGTTATGTGTTTTATCAGATCGCCGTTGACGTGACTTGTATTACTTCAAGGGGTTGTTTAAACGGATTGAAATTCAAAGTTTGTGAACCGATTCATCGAATTGACTCGAATTTAAATTCCCCAACGTATATAATCCTGAATTAGAATCGATTCCGTTTGTTCGAACGTGCCGCCATTTAAGTATATTTTTTCATATATTTTAACAATCATTTTTAAATCTTTAAAACGAAACTCGAATACATTCGATCAAAAAACGTTTCCTTTGAATAAGAACATTTTCTAAACTAAGCGTATAATAGGAGACCGGCTGCTGTAGCGGGAGATACGAGAGCGCAATTACTATTGGTCAACTCGACCTGAACAAGACACCTGATTGGCTGAAAATCCAAACCCCAGCCCCCTTTAACCCCGGCGCTGTAGGCAGGCATTCGATGGCGTGGCTGGTTATTTTGGTCAGGCTGTGTATCAGTTTAATGGAGGTTCGACGGTGAGTAAAGTTCAAAGCCTCTTTTAGTCCCTTGTTGTTTGTTTGTTGCCGTTTTATATGAAAGAAACACATGGCACAACTTGTATAAACTAATTTAACAACGACAGCGGAAACTTTCCGACAGACTTATAAGAACACGCAACAATGTTTTAAATGCATTTAAGTCGGAACTTTTACTAATTAAAAGCAATGTTCTGGCATTAAACACAGTTGGGTTGCCTTAGACTGCAGTGTGAAATTAATTAATTATTATAACTCTGATTTAAAGCTTGTTTACTAACCAAGAGTCACTAAGTTTACATTGGGATTGAAGTCTACTCTTTGTTGTTGTACATACCAGCTCTGTGTGTGTGTGTGTGTGTGTATATATATATAAAAAAATATATATATATATATATATATATATATATATATATATATAATTTTTTTTTTTTTTTTTTTTTTTTTTTAATTATTATTCATTCATTCATTATCTTCTGCTTTATCCTATATTAGGGTCGCGGGTGGGGGGGGGGGACGTTTCGGGCGCTGGGCAGATACACCCAGGACAGGGTGCCAATCTATCACTAGGCACACACTCACACACACAGTCATCCACAAACACACTCTACATGGGGCAATTTGGAGAACTCAATTGACTTGATCTATGTTTTTGGACTGTGGGAGGAAACCGGAGAACCCGGAGGAAACCCACATGGACATGGGGAGAACATGGAAACGCCACCCAAATGGGGATTTGAACCGGGAATCCCTAGTGCTGAGAGGAGAACGTGCTAACCACTAAGCCACCGTGCCGCCATATATATATATATATATGTACATGTGTATATGTAAAATCTCGCAGATGCCCAATATACTGTTCTTGATTATATATTCAATTATACACCAGTCGACCACCTCAATAGGTGCATTTTGTTTTTGTCTAGTTTTATAAATAAATTGGGTCATTTAGCAGACGCTTTTATCCAAAGCGACTTACAAGGTGAGCACAGGGTTAATCACAGCATCCCTGGAGCAATGAGGGTTAAGGGTCTTGCTCAAGGACCCACACTGGTGACTTCAGTGGACCTGGGATTTGAACCCCCAACCTTCAGATTGATAGCCCAACACCCTAACCACTGAGCTAACCCGCCCCAAGTTTTAACCACTTACCACATACAGTACCAGTCAAACATTTAGACACGCCCCTTTTTGCTCCACTTATTGTCCATGTTCTCAGTTCCACTTTCTGTAAAGCTGGACTTTGTAGTTCTACAATTCCAGACTGTAGTCCAACTGTTTGTGTTCTACAGTACATACTGTTCACGTCCCCTTTACTCTGTTCTAATTGTCAGAACCCCAATAGTACCACCACAGAGCAGGGGTTATTTGGTTGGTGCATTATTCCTACCCAGCAGTGTCACTGAGGTGGAAAAATGAAACTACAGCAGCACTGCTGCACTAACACCCCCTCACCACATCAGTGTCACTCCAGAACTGACAATCCACCACCCAAATGATATGGTTCTGTGATGGTCCTGCATTTTGTTTTGTGATTACTTGGGTGAGGCAGATGCTCTTAAAATCATATAACATTATTTTTGGATATATATTGAGCAAGATTCATTTGCACTTGCATACAAGATTCTATGGCAAACATATTCTTGAATTTAAATATTGTAGTGCTGTTTTCTTTTATGAATAATTGCTTTCTCTTTAACAGCTTTTTAAAGGGAATTAATAGTGACTGCATTGTTTAATTATATTTGAATGGTTTTAAATGTTTTGTTTTTAGAATAAATGCTGGCTTTCTCCCAATTAGAAATGCGTCATGGAGAAGCTCCACAAGCCTTTCAGGCTCCAGTAGATGTTCATGCCAGTGCTGATGGCCAGGTGTACCTCTTCAGGGGAAGGAGAGATGAGCCGGAGACATCCTCTGACGACGAGGAGCTTAATGTCACCGAGCTGCGGAGTCGTGGCTTTTTCTCTCAGGGAGAAAACAGTGGTGAGGAGTGGCTAATGCTGGAAAGACGAATCTCACACGAGGACAGTCTCAACAAGCTTGCACTGCAGTATGGATGCAAGGTAGCCCATTGGACGGTTCTATGCATTATATGCATAATATTTGGACCCCAGTCGAAATTGTTTGTTTTCTGCATTTTAAAGTGACAGTCAGAAATTGTCTATAGGGTTCTTATTTAAATATGTGAATGAATAAATGTAACTTACAGTGGGTTGCAAAAGTATTCATACCCCTTGAACTTTTCCATATTTTGTCACATTACAACCACAAACATAAATATATTTCACTGGAATTTAATGTGAAAGACCAACACAAAGTGGTATACAATTGTGAAGTGGAAGGAAAATTATACATGAATCAACATTTTTTTTACAAATAAAAAACTGAAAAGTGCGACGTGCAAAAGTATTCAGCCCCCTTTTCCCTGAGTGCAACCAATTGCATTCAGAAGTTGCCTGATGAGTGCTAATGACTCAAAAGGGTCCACCTGTGTGTAATCTAATCTCAGTACAAATACAGCTGCTCCGTGACGGCCTTAGATGTTGGTTAAGAGAATATTGGGGAGCAAACAGCATCATGAAGCCCAAAGAACACACCAGACAGGTTAGGAATATGGTTTTGGAAAAGTTTAAAGCAGGCTTAGGTTATAAAAAGATTTCCAAAGCTTTGAACATCTCACGGAGCACTGTTCAATCCATCATCCGGAAATGGAAAGAGTATGGCACCACAGTAAACCTGCCAAGACAAGGCCGTCCACCTAAACTTACAGGCCGAACAAGGAGATCGCTGATCAGAGAGGCAGCCAAGAGGCCCATGGTGACTCTGGATGAAATGCAGAGAGCCACAGCTCAGGTGGGGGAAACTGTCCACAGGACAACAATTAGTTGTGCACTACACAAATGTGGTCTTTATGGAAGAGTGGCAAGGAGAAAGCCATTGTTAAAAGAAAACCATAAGAAGTCCCGTTTGCCAGAAGCCATGTTGAGGACACAGCAAACATGTGGAAGAAGGTGCTTTGGTCAGACGAGACCAAAATTGAACTTTTTGGCCACAATGCAAAACGCTATGTGTGGCGGAGAAATAACACTGCACATCACTCTGAAAACACCATCCCCACTGTCAAATATGGTGGTGGCAGCATCATGCTCTGGGGGTGCTTCTCTTCAGCAGGGACCGGGAAGTTGGTCAAAGTTGATGGGAAGATGGATGGAGCCAAATACAGGGCAATCTTGGAAGAAAACCTGTTGGAGTCAGCAAAAGATTTGAGACTGGGGCGGAGGTTCACCTTCCAGCAGGACAATGACCCTAAACATAAAGCGAGAGCTACAATGGAGTGGTTTAAAAAAAAGAATATTCATGTGTTAGAATGGCCCAGTCAAAGTCCAGACCTAAACCCAATTGAGAATTTGTGGCAAGATCTCAAAACTGCTGTTCACAAACGCTCTCCATCCAATCTGACTGAGCTTGAGCTGTTTTGCAAGGAGGAATGGGCAAGAATTTCAGTCACTAGATGTGCAAAGCTGGTGGAGACATACCCTAAAAGACTTGCAGCTGTAATTGCAGCAAAAGGTGGCTCCACAAAGTATTGACTCTTTTGCACGTTTTGAATACTTTTGCACGTCGCACTTTTCAGTTTTTTATTTGTAAAAAAAATGTTGATTCATGTATAATTTTCCTTCCACTTCACAATTGTATACCACTTTGTGTTGGTCTTTCACATTAAATTCCAGTGAAATATATTTATGTTTGTGGTTGTAATGTGACAAAATATGGAAAAGTTCAAGGGGTATGAATACTTTTGCAACCCACTGTATTTAGATAAATATTATGCTGTCGTATCTTCGTACAGGGCACATATAATTATTATTTTATTTTATTATTATTTTTTTTTAAGTAGGTAAATATTGAAGCCTATTTACATCCCTACACAAAAAATGACCTATGACACTCACATATACATATACTGTATATGTTGGTCTGTGTGTATGATTCAAATATATACTATGCCCACTTTTCAAAGTGTGTGCCATATTTGGTGGAATATTTTTGAGTATTTACCTGAATCATATAAAAATATATAACTGAATATTTGGCATATTTCTAAAGCAGCTGTGAATTTTCATTAGATTTACTGTCTTTATACAAATCACGTTGTAGGTTTACAGGTAGAAATACAGAATACATTAGTATTAATAATTAAATCAGTGTTTATCATCTTTTAATAAGTTACCCAAAGTACCCATCGGAGTCTGGCCTATATTCTTGCTGTTACATTTGTAAATGATTATAAAGAACAAAGCAGACTTGTTTGTTTTTTTGTTTTTTTTTTCCCCTTATAGAGGGTGTTGCTAAAAAAAAGGTTTTAGAGACCCTGCTATATAAGATGTGTTTATTTTTATGGGGAAATCAATATGATGTGGATTTTGACCCTAAAAATGTGTAGTGCATTGACTATTTAACAGTCATTAGTGTGTGCACACACCACTTGTTTTTTTTAAGCTTGGTTTAGGCCTTTTTGCTACAATTTTTTTTTTTTGCTCTAACTTTTGCTTCCAACACTTTCCTAGAACATTCTTTATTGTTTCGGCATGTCCGTGTTCCTGTGCACAAAGCTAGCTCTGTGAAGACATGGTTTAACAAATCTGGGGACAAACACCAGTTGCCCTCATTGAGCCCTATCATTTTAAACCCATATGGATGTTTTAATGTGGGGGCAGAAAAACACCCTGAGCATGTTGCCAGTTTACAAACACATTCACAATCATGTGCAACTCTTTATCTTCGTAAAGATGGAGTTTCCATGTTCTCTCTGTCTGTGTAGGTTTCCTCAGAGTTCTCTGGTTTCCTCCCACAGTCCAAAAACATGGATCAAGGTACATTGAATGCTTTAAATTGCCCTCTGAGTTAATGTGCCCAGCAATAGATTGGCGCCCTGTCCTGGGTGTATCTGCCCAGCGTCCGAAACATCTCACATGATTGAGAAGCAGAAGATGAATAAACCCTAGTAGAGGATTAACGGAAGATGATGGATGGATGTTCGCAAGCTGACTACCTTGTTGTACTAACATAGTAAAGCTTTTTTACATGCTGTATACATTAGCTTTTTTACATGCTGTATACATTATTAGCTTTTTTACATGCTGTATACATTATTAACCACCCCCCCCCCCCCCCCAAAAAAAAAAAAAAAAAAAAATGCTATAGGAAAAAACTATGCAGTGATTTAGAACCAATCATCAGTGTCATGAATTTGAGCTAGTTATTTGCCCTGATGTATCTTTATTTTTATTTTTTTGCACTTAGGTGGCAGATATAATGCGGGTAAACAACCTCATCAAAGAGCAGGACCTGTATGCACTGAAGTCGATCAAAATCCCGGTCAAGAAACATGGCCTGGTGACAGAGACTAACTTGGAGCTTCAGACTCCTGAGGACAGAGCCCCCTGTAGTCCACTAGCGTGCCCTGCTGGGAATCAGCACGTAGGTGAAGCTGAATCCAAATTTAGACCTCAGATTCCAAAGTACATGGATTTCTTCAAAGAAGTCGATGAGCACATCGAGTGTCTTATCCAGAATGCAGAGCCTCACAAGGATGCATTTACACTCAACTCTGACAGAACTAGACGACGTGGCTCGAGAGGCCATCGTCTGAGGAACCATGGTGCAGACTGGGGGATCCGGTGGTGGAATGCTGTTATTGCAATGCTACTTATTGGGATTGTTTTGCCGATTTTCTATGTGGTCTATTTTACAACTCAAAGCAGCGGGAATGCAGTGACTAACAGCACCGAAGTCACTATGTCTCAGAATGATGTGCCTTAAGTCTGACAGTATTATTAAATTCTATTTTAGTTACATATAGAGAAAAAACAGAATGCTACTAGCATTTTTAAAGATGATTAAAAGATGGAATCTTTAATTAGAATATCTTAAGCATATTAGTGGTGAATACAATGAGGTACTTGGAGAAACAGGTGATAAGTAACCCAATTAATAATTACACTGTAAATAGTGGAAAGCCAATAAACAGTATTATATGTTTTCTAATTATTGTATATTGTGTTCTCATGCATTATATTTGCTTAATCCTTGACGAGGGTCACGGTGGGGTTCTCATGCCCATCCAGGAAAGAACGTTTCGGGCAGATACACCAGGACAGGGTGCCAATCTATCGCAGGGCACACACTATATGGGGCAATTTAGAGCATTCAGTTTACCTTGAATCCATGTTTTTGGACTTTGGGAGAACCCGGAGGAAACCCACACCGACACGGGTAGAACATGAAAACTCCACCCAGACTGAGATTTGAACCAGCGCTGAGAGGCAGACACGCTAAGTGCTAAGCCACCAGCATGTATCCATCCATCCGTTATCTTCCACTTTATCCTTTACTAGGTTCGCGGGGGGTTCCCCATGCCCATCCAGGGGAGAACATTTAGGGCGCTGGGCAGATACACCCAGGACAGGGAGCCAATCTATCGCTGGGCACACACTCACTTACACAGACACACTTTATATGGGGCAATTTGGAGAACTCAATTGACTTGATCCACGTTTTTGGACTGTGGGAGGAAACCGGAGAACCCGGAGGAAACCCACGCATACACGGGGAGAACATGGAAACTCCACCCAGATGGGGATTTGAACCGGGAATCCCTAGCGCTGAGAGGAGAACATGCTAATCACTAAGCCACCGTGCCGCCCACCAGCATGTAAATTATACTTATTTAATATGACTTGTCATTTGTCGGATCAATATCAGAAAACCATTTATGTCACGCTGAATCCAAATGCCAAGAAATACTACAGCAGGAGCCAGTTACAGTATTTCTTTTTTATTTTTAAATCTGATTGGTCAATTCCATGTGAACTATTAATAACCTCTTTTTCCTTCTTGTTTTTAACCTATCCTCGTTTTACACAAGCTGAAATCAGGTCAACGGCTGTAGTTGACTTTTAAATTTAGTAATAATGTAATTTATAGACAAGCTAATAAACATCAATGTGCTCCAATGACTTGCTGTAAAAAAAAAAAAAATAGTGCTTTAAAAAAAAAATTAAAACATCATCAAAAAAGTCATTGTTTTTGCCATTTTTAAGCAGAATAATTTTGGTTGACGAGTACTCGGTGCATTCCTAAAGCTGTTGTATGTTTTCATTAGATCCACTTTCTGTAGAAATGTGTTTTGTAGTTTAACAGATTGGGCGGCACGGTGGCTTAGTGGTTAGCACGTTCGCCTCTCAGCGCTAGGGATTCCCGGTTCGAATCCCCATCTGGGTGGAGCTTCCATGTTCTCCCCGTGTTATCTCCCGCTTTATCCTCTATTAGGGTCGCGGTGGGGTTCCCCATGCCCATCCAGGGGAGAACGTCTCGGGCGCTGGGCAGATACACCCAGGACAGGGCGCCAATCCATCGCTGGGCACACACTCACTCACACACACACACTCTATATGGGGAAATTTTTGAGAATTCAATCGACTTGATCCATGTTTTTGGACTGTAGGAGGAAACCCACGCAGACACGGGGTGACCATGGAAACTCCACCCAGATGGGGATTCGAACCGGGAATCCCTAGCGCTGAGAGGAGAACGTGCTAACCACTAAGCCTAGCCCTTAGTGCTAGGGATTCCCGGTTCGAATCCCCATCTGGGTGGACTTTCCATGTTCTCCCCGTGTCCGCATGGGTTTCTTCCGGGTTCACAGTCCAAAAACATGGATTAAGTCATTTGAGTTCTCCAAATTGCCCCCTATAGAGTGTGTTTGTGTGCGTGTCTGTGTGTGTGAGTGTGTGCCCAGCGATGGATTGGCGCCCTGTCCTGGGTGTATCTGCCCAGCGCCCGAGACGTTCTCCCATGGATGGGCATGGGGAACCCCACCGCGACCCTAATATAGGATATAGCGGAAGATAATGAATGAATGAATGAATATTATTAACACTAAGTTGCAGCTTTTTTTTCCGCATGCATGAGTGTGCACATTTTCCCCGCTCCCCTCCCCTAAGTGTTGTATCATTCTCAGCACCTCAGATAGACTGACCTTGTGTTGAAGTATGTTGAACTCTTGGTGCACATTTTGTGTTCGTCATCCTTTTAACTTCCATCAGTGCTCAAATATTATTATTATTTTTTTTTAAATCTTGGTTCAGGTCAAATAATCTCTTTTAAAATGATACTGTTTCTGGAACATACAAATTAAAGCAAATTGTCTGTCCCACCCAGAAGTGAAACCCAGGACCTTTTTGCTTTGAGGTAAGCATGCTAATCACTGCTCCTCTAAACAGCCCTTTGCCCCTTTCTAAGACATACTTCTGGTAATTGTTGCAAAACAACTCCGTCTGACCTAAAAACCTTCTGCCTGAAGGTGTTATCTTTGTCCACATAAACAACCACACACTTCAATTAAGGTGTCAATTTTGAGACAGGGTTTTGTAAGTGCGTGGCCACCTTTAAGCCCATAATTACAGTAAATTTGTTTGTCTGCTGGTTATGCCATTGCTTTCAGCAGTTTTCGTTTTTTCGGTCTTGTGTGTATCTCTGTGGTTGTTGGAACAAATAAGCTTCAAAAACCCACAAGTTTATTATAATACAATATTGCAATATATTGTAAGGTGAATGTGCATGTGTGTGTGTGTGTGTGTTCTCTATCCAGACTGTTGCTTTGATCACCAGGAAATTTGTCTACTCACTTTTTTCAGGGATCCTGAGCAGGTTTATTTACTCTATACAACCACCAAGAAGCAACTTAAGAGGCTTTTTTCTAGCAAGCTGTGAACTACACACACCACAGTTTGGTTTAGGGTGTGTCAGGGTGTCTTTGCTATTGTGACAATGTGATTCAATGTGATTCAATCATGTTTTGGGCATAACATGCAATAAACCAATCAGCGTGTCACTTGTCATTCTCTCTAAGAACCTGGTGCAGTCCGAACCTGATAGATTTCTATTTCAACGGGTGAAGCTGGGACAAGTGACTAGTATCATCACATAAATACTAAGGGCGTGTGTGTGTGTGTGTGCGCGTGTGTGCGCGTGCGTGCGTGCATGCGTGCGTGCGTGCTCTATACAAATCCACAGTGTTGCTTCAGATGTCAGGGCATTTGACATACTTTGATAGGACCATTAAAAGATGGATCAACGTCAATTGAATTCTCCAAATTGCCCCATATAGAATGTGTCTGTGTGAGTGAGTGTGTGCCTAGCAATAGATTGGCGCCCTGTCCTGGGTATAGCTCCCCTAGATGGGCATAGGGAACCCCCACCCCCACCCCGTGACCATAGTAGAGGATAAAGCAGAAGAAAATGGATATAAATAAATGATTTATTGGATCCTGTGGAAATTCTCACCTACTACTTGACATACTAGCAATTTTTGCTTACTACCTTTGCTTACTGTGTCTTAACTAGTAGGCTATGTCAGTTAAATTAAATAGTTTGCTTGATTGGTAAAACAATACTCTTTGAGTAAGTAAACTGAACATGAGGGTGTCATTTCAGAGTCTATGATTGAGAAGCAGTCAAGAAAAACTGATCAGTTCAGTGGAAACACCTTCTGCCCGTGTGATTAATTGTCTCTCTTTTATGTGCAGTAAAGAAGAGTGAAAGGGGCGTGAATGGGAGAAAGATGACTGTGCTGTATCTGAATATGGTAAGTTTGGCCCGAATTTTGCCTTTCCTTCGTCTCACGCTGTTAAATCCATTATATTGAGTGTACACACAACCTCAGACTTATCACCATATTACAAACATCATTTGATGCCAAAGGTCAAACCACCAATCTTAGAGTTCCACTGTTTATTAACAATCCTTTGGTGCTGGACATCATTATCTCAGGTTTATGTGTTTGTTTGTAGCTTATTTTCCACTTGAGTATGAGTATTTTTTTTTCTTCGTCAGCTTGTTCATATGAGTTTGCTCTGTTCAGAATCAGAATCAGGTTTATTGGTCACATGCGTAGTTATACATGGTACAGCCAGCAGTGAAATTCTTTTTTGACCTCTCCACAGAAAATTAAATTTGTTTAAAATGAAAAAAAAATAGGATAGAGTAAAGATAAAAATAAAATAAAATGTAACTATGTATTTACAATGTGCAATGGAATTATAAAAGTGGGTTGTGCTTTTTGTGCAAATATTGCAGTGCAGGGTTACAGGTTTAAGTTAAATGTCCGTTTAGTCCTGGTTCAGGGTCCGAATCGCCATTGGGAAGAAGCTCCTTCTCATCCTCTCTGTGTTTGCCTTCAGGATACGAAAACACCGTTTATGGAATAGCACAGTGTGCCGAGGATATGCTTACACCATTCTCGTCTACAACTTTTGCCACTATATAGTAGGCAGTATTTGATTTTCAACACATCCGTAATTTCAAAGGGCGGAGTTCTCACCCATATAAAGTTGGTGCCATCAAGCATGACAATAGGTCATTTATTCAGTCGAATTCCTTAACAACTTATTAACGAAGCTTATAAAAAGGGTAAATTTGTCTTGATGACTATATCACTAAATATGTATGTTTCACTTATTTTCAGCACAGCAGTCACTTTCACACACAGTGAAACTTCCAAGTATTCCACCACACAAAATGTAAAGCATCCATCTTGTTCAGAATCTGCATCAGAATCACAATAAGATACACACACAAGAATTTTGATGATGTAATGATGAAACAATTTCAATTTACTGTATTTACAAATTACAATGTACTGTACAATGTAAGTATGTAGAATATAAAATATATATGATAAGGTGCATTGTGTGCTGTAGTGTGACATAGTTCAGCATAGACATTGACTTTTGTTTGGACACTTCTGTCTATGTGCATGTTCGTGAACCTTTTTGCTGTCAATGGCAACCATGTGTGCCTTCGACAGCAGTCCATTTGGCAACATAAAAACCTTTCTTCTTTGCCACAGACAACTTTTCTTTGCCTTACACGACTCTTCCAAATACCAAATGCTACTCCAGTAATGTCCTCCAGAGGGCAGTCTTTACTTAATCTTCTACGTAGCAAGGTCCTACTTGTTGATCATTATTTAAAACATTTGGTATGTACAATGCTTTGATTTGTCTTAAATCGTCTTCCTATACATTCATTTAAAAAAGTGTAAACTGTTTGCATTATTGCATTATTACACTTTTGCAGCTTCAACTCCATTGACCTGATTCTGAATAAGCTATATAACAAGAACAATATTATAATCTGACTGAAGTGTGGTTTACATTCGAACCCCATTAGCACTGAGCATTCTTTATTGCATTCACATATTAAGGCTGTAGTCCAGTGTTTGTGTGATTGAGCGGTTGGGTTTATGCAAGCTTGATTTTCTCCCTTTTTTTAGGGGGCTCAGTTAGACACATGGTAATTTGTAGAGAAATTTACTGGAAGGTTTGCAGGTGGCTTGGCAGAGAGCATGGGATAGGAAATAACTATCTGGAAACAGGTAATATTCCATGTTTTTTGCAGAATAAATAGACATAAAACTTTTCATTTAAAAAGAAAGAAAAATGAACACTATACCTAGTGTGTAATTTTTACAAGGAAATGGCAGGCATGAAAAACATTGTTACGTGAGCACTGTTGGCTAAATGACACATTCAGCCTTATTTTTATTACGAGGTAGTAAACTTCAAATGTTAAACACAATATCTAACTGCACAGAACTTATGGTCCCCCATAACCTTAAAACACTAGTTTTAATGTCATATGAGAACATCGGCATGACCCAGGCAGTTTGGACACTAAAATTTGTAACTCCTCAGTTGTTTGTATTGGGCTATATCTCAGACCTTCAAATCAGACATAAGGTATGTCAACTGCTGTATCCATCCATCCAGTATCTTCTGCTTTATCATCTACTAGGGTCGTGGTGGGGTTCCCCATGCCCTTCCAGGGGAGAACGTTTCGGGCGCTGGGCAGATACACCCAGGACAGGGCGCCAATCTACCTCTGGGCACACACTCACTCACACAGTGACAAACACACTCTATATGGGGAAATTTGGAGAATTTAATTGACCTTGATTCATGTTTTTGGACTGTGGGAGGAAACCGGAGAACCCGGAGGAAACCCACGCAGACACGGGGAGAACATGGAAACTCCACCCAGATTGGGATTCTAACCAGGAATGCCTAGTGCTGAGAGGAGAACGTGCTAACCACTAAACCACCATGCCAACTATTGTATCTGACTCTTTGTTTTGTGTTAACACTTAGCTCCATGGATAACTAAGTCTATACAACAGTCTAAACATCTAAAAATAACAATGGCAATACACATCTAAATATGGTTGATGGGCAAGTATTTGCAGCGTAGAAATCACAGGAGAAAATGGGAAAATCAATGAGGATTGCTTGTGAGCTGAATACCAAGAACCTTCGGTAAGCTGGAACCTCCAGTAAGGTTTAACTCTGGGGTGGTGGTGTGGCGATGCACCATCTCACTGTACAGCAAATGCATGCTCAAACCTAATTTCAATTGTGGAGGGCTCAGGTACCATTAACAGTGCAGAACACCAATGTACAGTTGTGAAATTATTATTTGTCCATTTTTCAGAAAATAACCTCCAAAGTCCAATAAAAAAATTGATTCTGTCCTTAAAATGCAGGTGTGTGATTAAGACAATTTTATTTGAATGAGTTAATCATACCTTTAATATTCATTACATCTTACCCCAGTAAAGGCCTTTAAGGTCATTACTGGCAGTGTAATGGATGAAGAAAGGATCTCCGTTCTCCCAAACCAAGAATCAAACCCACAACATTCTCTTTGTGAGGTGTAAGAACTAACTGCTGCACCCATGTGCTTCCCCCTGACCTAAGAAAGCTGGAAAAGGTTCGTCAAATAAAACACAGCTAAATTATTAGGCTGCCAAGACTGTAAATCTACAGTGAACTATCAGCTCGGTAGTGAAATCCAGATAAAATATTCGCGAGTTGACATTTTTAACTGTGCGTGTGTGCAAAACAATGGGTTCTCATATATCATTGACTAGACATGTCATCCGAATCAGATATATGAACTGGACCACTGGATCCTGCAACACCAAAAACAACTGAATAAAATAATAAAAAATGCTTTCTTGCATGCAGCCAAATAAAAAAATGAGAAAATTTTGCATGCCGTAGCTTTCTTATGACCAAACACTTTGGATTTACTGCTAAAATCCACAAACTAGATTTTATTTCATGTAGAAAGTAAGAGAAATGTAAAAAATATGATAGTCTGAGGTAAACCAAACCTTCAATTTTATTAGCAGATATGTATTTATAGGGCGCTGCTGTCTGTCTTTTCTATTAACGCTGGCAGTAACTCGATCATACATGGCAAAGATGGAGATCCTTTTTTTTTTTTTTTTTACCTCTAATAAGAAAGGTGTAAGGAGAAGAAAGACAAAATGACTCTGCATCACAGACTTGTGGTTTTCAACATGTGCTGCTTCTTTAGTTTTAATGCATTTTGGATTTCTCTTTCTCTCTCGCACACACACACTAACTCTCTCTCTCACTTTCTCTCTCTCTCTCACACATACTTTCCCTCTGGGATTTTCCTAAAAGATCAGCAGTAGACGCAGCTGGCTGGAGAATGTGATGTGCTGTCAGTCACGCTGCCGTCCCTGCAGGCTGGGTGGGTGTTTTTCTTACCTCTTCTCCATAAAGGGGTGAAGCAAACAATGAAGCACCTGTTTTACATTCCATCAAGAGGCCTTGGGTGCTGGAAACCAGAGGCTTCGTTCCGAAAAAAGATACCATAGCATTTTGGAACAATAAAATATACATATATATTTTTTTCCACACCATTCAAAAGTAAATCCGTATGATACAGTTAACAACTTACATCTGAACTGGAGGTGGAACATGCAAACAAAGCTACCACCGATGGATTATCCCAGTGAAAAGTCATTATCTGCAACATATGTTTTTGTCTTTTTGTCCACAAGCTTAACTTGAAATGGTCTCAGTTTACTGACAAATCCTAGCCGAGGGCTCAGCATTAGCACTAAAATAGATGTGTGATTCATACGCTGAAAATATGCGCAGGCAAACTCTAATGACCTGTGCACATAGTGTATAGTCTGGCTTAAAAAGACCATAGGGGGAGTTCAGTCCTCTCAGTTATTGCATAATTTTAATTAGGTGATACGGTCATGGATCCAGTTTTTTTTTTTTTTTTTTTTTTTTTTTGAGAATAGGCCAGTTGTTTTCCCAGCAGTATCATAAGTTTATCCACATAACTGCAAGAAGTAAAAACAAGTGACACTTGCATTTTGCTTAGAAAGTAAGTAGTATGTAGTAAAGCAAGGCTTTTGTATTTTTCGGATGGGCTAAAATAACCATCCATCCATCCATTATCTTCCACTTTATCCTCTACTAGGGTCGTTGGGGGGGGTTCCCCATGCCCATCCAGGGAAGAATGTATCGAGCACTGGGCAGATACACCCAGGACAGGGCGCCAATCTATTGCTGTAAACATATTTTACTCACTCACACACATGCAAACACACTCTATATGGGGCAATTTGGAGAATTCAGTTGACCTTGATCCATGTTTTTGGACTGTGGGAGAAACCCGGAGAACCCGGAGGAAACCCACGCAGACACTGGGAGAACATGGAATCTCCACTGGACTGGGATTTGAACCGGTGATTCCTAGCGCTGAGAGGCGAACGTGCTAACCACTAACCCACAGTGCCGGCCACTAAAATAACTAATAACTAAAAATAATAATAATTGTGTATTATCAACTACTGCTTGACTGTTGTCTGAAGGATTGTATTTGATGTTAAATCACTGCAAAACAATCTGTCAAATAATAGAAAATCAAGAAAAAATGTGGGCTTAGTGGTTCGCCTCTCGGCGCTCAGATATGAATCTTAATCTGGGTGGAGTTTTCATGTTTTCCCCATGTCTGCGTGGATTTCCTCCGGGGTCCTCATGGATTCAAGGAAAATTGTGTGGTAGCTCAGTGGTCACGGTATTGTGCTATCAATCTGAAGGTTGTGGGTTCAAATCCCAGGTCCACTGATGTTACCACTGTAGGTCCTTGAGCAAGACCCTCTGCTAAATGAACAAATATAATATTCTTTCATTCATTATCTCCCGCTTTATCCTCTGTTAGGGTCGTGGGGGGGTTCCCCATGCCCATCCAGGGGAGAACGTCTCGGGCGCTGGGCAGATACACCCAGGACAGGGCGCCAATCCATTGCTGGGCATACACTCACTCACTCACACAGACACACTCTATATGGGGCAATTTGGAGAATTCAATTGACTTGATCCATGTTTTTGGACTGTGGGAGGAAACTGGAGAACCCGGAGGAAACCCACACGGACACGGGAAGAACATGGAAACTCCACCCAGATGGGGATTCGAACCGGGAATCCCCAGTGCTGAGAGGCGAACGTGCTAACCACTAAGCCACCGTGCCGCCCAAATATAATATAATATAATATAATATAATATAATGTAATGTAATGTAATGTAATGTAATGTAATGTAATGTAATATAAAATTTAATGCTCTAAATTGCCCCATGTAGTGTCGGTCTGTGTGTGTGTTGTGTGTGTGAGTAAGTGTGCTCAGTGATAGAGTGGTGCCCTGTCCTGGGTGTTTCTGCCCAGCGCCTGAAACGTTCTCCTGGTATGGTGACCCTTTTTATTTTATTGACCCAATGGGGGTGTAGTTTCCATGTTCTCCCCATGTCCATGTGGGTTTCAGGGTCATGGATTCATAGTCAAATGAATGCTCTAAATTGCCCCATATACTGCGTGTTTGAGTGTAAGTAAGTGTGGCCAGCAATAAATTGCCGCCATGTCCTGGGTGTATCTGCCCAGTGCCCGAAATGTTCTCCTCTGGATGGTCATGGGGAACCCCCCCCCCCTTACAGGATTAAGCAAAAGATGATTTTTTTTTGTAAATCAATAAAGTAAGTACATTTATTCTGTTAACAGTTCTTAAAATAAGTAAACGTTTCTAAAAAACAACATTGTTTATGGTACTTATTTGAGTAAAAAACAAGATTTGTTACACTTTTTAAAGATTTTTTTGCTGTGAACTTTTGTGTTACTCCTGGTATTTGGTCTGTGTTAAATTATTTATTTTCACCTTCCAAACTTTTTCCAGATTTGGCCTCATTTTGTCATGTGCTCACATCAATATGGCAGCTTTCCTATGGGTTTCAACAGCTATTCGCAGAATATTTAGAAATCAGCAAGGCGATGGTGCACATCTTGGAATCATTTCCATCGGAAGGTTGATGTGTTTGGTGGGTAAAACCACATGACGCCTGCCAGAAGATCATTATTCATACTATCTCATTTGTATACAACGGTAATAACATTCCTAAGATGTCCTAGAATATGTCAAAACAAGTATCAGTGAGAGTCGCCCAGGCATTTAGTAACTGTCATGAAGTATACGTCGGTTGTTAGTGTTAACCCTGCCGAGTCGTTCGTTTCTCATACGTCTGTCCGTTGCCAGAAGACAGTTCTGGTTTTCGGACCTTTCTCTTGTTTTGCTTCACATTTTGAAAATGTGGCCAGTATTATCGTTCAAGCTCCTTGCTTCTTTATTTTTTTCCACTATTCACTGAACAATTCCATTGTTATTGATTTCTTCGATGCGTAAACCAGCTGTGGGAGACCCAGGTGCAGTCTGCTCATTTTCTCCAAGTCTTCTGAACAATTTATACTATAATTCCTGTTGGAGAGCGATTCGTGTCTGGCTGCCAAGTTAAACCAGATGAAAGCTGTTAATTCAGGGTGGCTTTTGTAATAGAAAACTATTCTCTGGACTTTTTTTTTCTCTTCTTGCGCTTGTTTGGATCTTTGCCAGTTTTAGCAACCTGGACAGCAGAAGTGTTTAGATTCAGTGTACTATCTTGCATATTTTGCTATATCAAGTATAGTATATTTTGTTCCATGGCTCATAAGGATCTATTCAAACTGTATGTACCAAAAGCACATGCTACCTACAGCACACAAACAAACCAATCCCACAGAGATGAAACCAGAATCTTTTTATAAGTACGGATCATTTTCTTGCTTACATGCGATCCAACTAAATCATGTTATGCTGGTGCCACAACAGTACAGTGGTAAAACTTTTTGCTTTACAGCAAGAAGCATGTGGGTTTGATTGCCAGACATGATAGATGAGTTTCTTTTGCATGTTCTCTCTGTGTCTGCAATGGTTTACTTCCACAGTTCGAATACACAGTTAAATAGGCAATTAATGGACAAACATTAACATAGACTTCTGCACCTCCATGATTCTAATCAGAGACAGTGGTGAATGAATAAATGAATGCAATACATTTTTTTTATTTTATTGAAATAATGCAAGGCACATTACGGTGGTAATTGCTCTCTTAAACCCTGCAAACAATCTATTTTTACATGTTCCACTTTCATTGTTTAAATAACAACAGCGCATATATATATATATATATATATATATATATATATATATATATATATATATATACTGTATATACACATATATATATATATATATACGCACACACTAATATGTGTATGCATATATAAACTCAACACATAAAGGACCTATGGAATTAAACCCAGGAACCTCCCGCTGTAAAGTGTAAATGTTAATGTGCCACCATCATTTGATAACTTCGTTTCAATATATTCAGGTGTTGAATAAAGGATACCTGCCTTTAAATTGTATACTACTTCCACAGGAGAAAGATTTGGTAAGATTGGTTAAATACACTGTACATCATTGTAAATTTTGAACCATAATGTGTTCTCATAAATCCATTCATTTTAATATGGTTACATTATTTGTTGAATGCTAAAACCTTTTTAAAGTTAAACATTTAAAGTCTTTAAAACTTTTTAATATACACACTGTAGAACAGGAATACTTCAGAAGTCGGCGCTTCTGTCTCATTGTGTAATGTCAGTGACTTAAGTTTTATTTAACAATGATTCACTCGTCTATCCAAACTGACTTCAGGCCTTAAATGGAAATCAACTCAGTATCAGGATAAAAAAAATAAAGTCAAGAACTAGTTCTCTTTCTAGCTACTAAAAAAGCATGCAGTTCTTTGGTGGATCACAGTAAAATGTAAAACAAATGGTCTTCACACACATAGTTCAAGCTCTACCAATGCAGCCAGACCTGGGCACAACATGGGGTAAATAAGATAATGACTCCCTGTATGGTCAGGCCCAGCTGTGAGAGCTATTCAGCAATTTGTTTGTGAGATGACATGCTTAATGAAAACCACTTGCTGTTGCAGTCCATAAATTCTGAAGGAATGAAGGAAAGACGAGGAGGGAGGGGTGGAAGAAGGGTTAAGATTTTCTGCTCATCCTCTAAGGTGCTTGGAAGACATTTCTTGGGCCTTGCATTGGCACTGAAAAGTCTCGCATTACCAGATGTGTCTGCAGCTGCAGGAGATGGGTTAACCCAGAACCCTGATGTCTCAGAGAGTGAGAGCCTTCAGTGTGCAGTTACTTGCATGCATTCATACGTTGGTGTTCCATATTGTAAATAGATCGGTTTATGGGAACAAAAATGTCTTTGTGTTTAATATCAGAATCTGACATGCTATATAAAAAAATCTAACGACCCTATCAAAAAGGGTCTTTTTTTGGCCTTTAAAGTATGTCCATATGATCAAACGCACAGGAAGCTTTCTCTTTCTCTTCTGCTTTACCATTTTCATTCTTCCCCTGTTTACACGGCAAGCAGCATATGGAACCGATAGACATGACGCCATGCAATGCTTTTCTTTTTTCTTTTTTTTTTTTCCAGAAAGCCGCTTGATGAGATGCCTTTCCCACAGCCTTTCTTTGACGGGCCAGCTCAGCCTTGACACCTAGCCAGTAGTGCTTATATTGTGTTCTGCCAAGACGACTGGTCCATTCCAATTTTGCACCACGACGTGTATCATGACGATCTCATGCTACACTTTATTCCCTCTGATCCGGCACAGCAAATGGTGTGGAGAAGATAAGCTAACAAAGCAGTAGGGAAAAGGCTATGAGGTTATCTGTTCTTCAGATGATGGAGGGATTACTCGGCACAGACGATGGACACAGGATGGAGGCACATGTCCGTCATCATTAGGAAGAGAGTTCGAGTGTTTAGGGGTGGCATATTGTGTAGTGTGGAGTTATGAGTGGGGAGTAGCTGGATTCTTTTCCCTGTTGCTTTAGTGAAGGTTTGCTGATCCAAGACCAGATAAATGCCCCACTGATAAGGTCTTAACTCAACACACAGTGGCCTGATTTGTCCCTTCGTGCTGAATTAGCTTGGCAGACTGCTAATCAATGAATAGTGGCTCTGTTAGGTGCTTATGAGCATTTCACGTTTACTTTCACTCACTTCCCTTCGCTGGCAAAGGTACTGACATTAACAGATTCATTCATCTGTACCCTTATCTCTTTCTGTCTGTTGTGTGCATCCAAAACTGTCGTTTAACTTGGTCGACATTCTAAATTTACTCATGCACTGCCTGGCTAAAATTAATTGTAAAAAAAAATCAATAAAAAAATTTGGGAGTCATTCGTTCATTAATTTTCTTTTACTTAAATCTCTACATGGAGGGGGTGTGTTCGAATGCTGTGCAGATATTAGTAATAATAGTAGTAGTAGTTGTTGTTATAGTAGTAGTAGTAATAGTTGTAGTAGCAGTTGTAGAAGTACCACTAATAGTAGTAATATTAGTATTAGTAGCAATAGTAGTAGCACTAATAGTAGTAGTAATAGTAATAGTTGTAGTAGCAGTAGTAGAAGTATCACTGAAAGTAGTATTAGTAGTAGTAATAGTAGTAGTTGAAATAATAGTATTATTAGTAATAGTTATAGCAGTAGTAGTAGTAGTTATAGTAGCAGTAGTAGAAGCATCACTGATAGTAATAGTAGTAGCAGTAGCACTAATAGTATTATTAGTAGTAATAATAGTAGTAGCAGCAGTAGAAGTAGTAGTAATGGTTAGAGTACTAGTAGTAGAAGCATCACTGATAGTAATAGTAGTAGTAGCACTAATAGTAGTATTATTTGTAGTAATAGTAGTAGTATCAGTAATAGTAGTAGTAGTAGTAGAAGCATCATTGATAGTAGTATTAGTAGTAGCGGTTGTTGTAATAGTAGTAGTAGCAATAATAGTAGTATTATTATGATTAGTAGTAGTAGCACTAATAATATTAGTAGTAGCAGCAGTAGTAGTTGAATCACTAGTAATAGTAGTAGTAGTTGTGGTAGTATCACTAATAGTAGTAGTAGTACTAATAGCAGCATTAGTAGTATATGGGTTTATATGACTGGTAATATTAAGGCTTATTAAAATAGGTAAAATATTTGGGAAGCTTTTTTTAGCAGTATTACACTCCTCTTGTACACACGAGGCCTGAATACGATTTTGGTGCGTTTTGTGTGGTGCGTTAGAATAGAAGATCCTAAGTTCTCAGGTGTCGTGTGCTACATTCTCTTTACAGTATGTCTTTCAGTCTGATGAACAGTGAAAGCTTATTTCTGCAGCGCGAGAAAAATTCTCAGATTTATTAAATGGCTGATTAAATGGCATTCCTCCCAGAAATACTTAATGAGTCCAACCTGACAAATAAATATTGATTTAAAAAGGGGTTTTAATGTGAAAAACCCAGTTCAAACCTCTGAATACTTGTAAAAAAAAAAAAAAAAAAAAAAAAAAAAAAAAAAAAAAATGGTATGCTTTAAGCACACATTACCTGCCAACATGATTTCCTAGCATTTTTGTGTTCTGTCATCTAGCGAATAAAGAAAATCACAGGTAGTATAGGAAAGGGATAACTACATTGTTTTTCTTTCGTTTTTCTTACTGTTACTGCATTATTGTGTGTGTATGGGGTGGTTGTCTTTGTGTGGTAGGTGTTGAGTGAAAATCATGCCTTTGGGAGATCACGTCACCTTGGAGATAGGTCACATTGCTTAGCAACCTCACCCCTGGGCAAAGGGAAGGAAGTGAGAAGGGAAAGGTGATCCTCTTGTTAAAAAAAGGCTTTTCAGCAAAAAAGACACAACAAATTAGTCCAAATATCAATAGTATTAATTGCAAACTAAAAAATGCCCAAAAAGCTGACATATTATTGTCATAACAATAAAAAAAGATTGATTATGCCTCTTTTTTTAATTCAAATTTTTACTGATGGATATATGTGTGTGTGTCCAACATAGAGCTGGTATTTTAACATTTTGTAGTTTAATGTTCTTCTGCCTAACCAAGGGGGGAAAAAATAATAGTGTTTTGCAAAGTTCATGATCAATCTTTTTGCAAGTTTTGTACACTGTGAACATGCATCAAAAGCTTGGCGCTAGCAATCCCGCCGATGTTTAGAGTTGGCGATGAGACAGTGGAAGACGTCCAGTGCATGTGTGTGAGGTTAGCCTCAGTTCTATCGCAGATACCAAATATCCCTGGAATTAATCAAAACCTGGCATAAACATTGGCTTCTTTATCCACCACAGTTTACCAGCGCTGTGTATAGAAACTCAGTAACTCTGACTTCAGCCAGATGAACGAAGCCAAATGTATGTTCAAAGTTATTGTCAGGAGTCCTGACGAGGGTTGCAACAGGACAGATCCACAGTCTTGATAAGCCTTGAGTCAAACTTTAAATAAACAGGTTTATGTTACTTTTGAAAATATGTGTTTTTTTATATACAGTTGCTAATTGTATGAATAAAAATGCTTTATTAGAAAGTATTTATGTCATAATTCACACACTGCCTGCAGAAATCAATCAGGACTGTCCAAATATTATTGTATGTGTATTGTGGAAATTACAGCTGTCCATCTTGTAGGATTGGCAATGTGGCAACACATATAGGAAAAAGGTATAGATGTTTTTTTGGGTTGGAAATATTTTTGTACAGTGATTCTTGCACACACACTTTGTTTTTATTCATTGTGGAGACTTTACATAAACTTACAATAACAATAAAACCTTATTTAAAAAAAATAATAAATGGTTTACATTGCAAGGACTAGCTTGCGGTCCTCACAATAACTTGAGCTCCCCACGTGTGAGTGTGTAAACAGGTTTTGGTTCCCACAGTGTCATATTGTATACTTGGTACACATGCACTAGTTTAATAAGTATTTAAATAATACAATTTAATTTACGGGCGGCACGGTGGCTTAGTGGTTAGCACGTTTGCCTCTCAGCACTAGGGATTCTCGGTTCGGATCCCCATCTGGGTGGAGTTTCCATGTTCTCCCTGTGTCCACGTGGGTTTCTTCTGGGTTCTCCGGTTTCCTCCCACAGTCCAAAAACATGGATCAAGTCAATTGAGTTCTCCAAATTCCCCCATATAGAGTGTATCTGTGTGAGTGAGTGTGTGCCCAGCGATAGATTGGCGCCCTGTCCTGGGTGTATCTGCCCAGTGCCCGAAACGTTCTCCCCTGGATGGGCATGGGGAACCCCCCCGCGACCATAATATAGGATAAAGCGGTAGATAATGAATGAATGAATAAATGAATGAATTTAATTTACACATACTAATATATGAACAGGTTATAAAGTAGAGATGAATGTGTGTCATGGGTTGTAATCAGAAAACAATAATCGGCCCTTGGGGTGGCACGGTAGTGTAGTGGTTAGCCTGTTCACCCCAGCATTAGGGTTCCAAGTTCAAATCCCGATCTGGGAGTTTCCATGTTCTCCCCTTGTCCGTGTAGGTTTTTTTCTGGGTTCTCCGGTTTTATCCCACAGTCCAAAATCTTTAATTCAATAAGAATTGGCTGCTCTAAATTGCCCCTATATAGTGTGTTTGTGTCTGTGTGAGTGTGTGCCCAGTCCTCTTTATTTTCCCCCTGCTATATAAGATTTTGTACATGTAATACATACTAGTCTGCCAATTTTTGTAGCTAAAAAAATGCTAAACAATTATTACCCATCAAAAAAAAACTTAAAAACAAATCAAATGAATCTTTGCCCTGATGTTTGTCATTTCACAATATTAATCATATTGCTGTAGATTATGATTTGTACATTCTTCTTTTGGTGTTTTTACCCTTTATTATTCAGGGGTAATCACAGCGATGAACTCGCAGTTAAGACTTGGCCAGTGTTTTACGCCCGATGCCCTTCCTGACGCAATCCTCACCATGTTTTTGGACTGTGGGTGGAAACCGGAGAACCCGGAGGAAACCCACAAGGACACAGGGAGAACATGGAATCTGCACCCAGATCGGGATTCGAACCAGGAATCCCTAGCGCTGAGAGGAGAACCTGCTAACCACTAAGGCACCGTGCTGCCTTAGATTATGATTTGTACACTGGGTACATATTAAGAATAGCAATAATTTGACAACATTTTGCCTCGGAAAGGTTTTTTATTGATTTTTAAATGTAGTAGCATGGCTGTCGCATGGTATCCATAGCAACACACTGTTACTCTGAAAAGCACAAGCTGCTGATGTATTATTTGGCTTATTATAATAGAGTTTATTTTAATAAGGCCAAGTAATAACTATGAAAAGTTACCCCTTCAATAACTTTAATGACCTCCCACTCCAAATGTGTATGCACCACCTGTCCTCTTTTAATAATGCACTGCTCAGCACAAAATTTCCAAATGCTTTCCTTTAAAAATCGTATTCAGGGTCCAAACTGCAAAGCTTGCATTTTTGCTTTATGTCTTTAATATGAAACATTTCCAGGAATAATTTATTATTACTTTAGAATTATGATTATTTTGGGTTTTGTTTTCTAATTAACATTGGGGAGCACAATGGCTTAGTGGTTAGCATGTTTTCCTCTCAGTGCTGGGGATCCAGGTTTGAATACAAATCTGGATGGAGTTTCCACTGTGTCCTTCTGTATCCTCCCACAGTCTAAAAACATGGATTCAAGGTAAATTTAATGCTCTTAATTGCGTGTATCTGCCCAGTGTCTAAAACATTTTCCCTGAATGGGCATGGAACAGGGTGGCACGGTGGCTTAGTGGTTAGCACGTTCAACTCTCAGCACTAGGGATTCCCGGTTTGAATCCCCATCTGGGTGGAGTTTCCATGTTCTCCCCGTGTTCGCGTGGGTTTTCTCCGGGTTCTCCGGTTTCGTCCCACAGTCCAAAAACATGGATCTGTCAATTGAGTTCTCCAAATTGCCCCATATAGAGTGTGTCTGTGTGAGTGAGTGTGTGCCCAGCGATAGATAGGCGCCCTGTCCTGTGTGTATCTGTCCAGCGCCTGAAACGTTCTCCCCTGGATGAGCATGGGGAACCCCCCCCGCGACCCTAATATAGGATGAAGCGGAAGACAATGGATGGATGGGCATGGAACACCCCCCCCCCAACCCTAATACAGGATAAAGCGGAAGATAATAAACAAATAATTACAATTAGTTATAGTTTGACTGGTACATACATAGTGGCAGCCTATTGGTTTATTTTCTTTACTGGAAAATTTATTTTCATGTCAGATAGTATGTCTCAGAGCTCAGATTTGTGGATGGATGCAGAAGTTGAAATGGGTAAAGAAGAGTACAAGGAACTGCAGTAGTTTTAACATCTTAAGTAACATCTTTTGTATGCAAAAGGTTATTTTAGTTGCTTTGTGTTAGATAAGTCCACATGGTAATAGGTGACCCTCATGTTGTTTAATTACTGTATATTTGTTTCTATAACATATCACACACTATGAATTATTAGGTAGTACCCTGAAAAAAGGCTATACGGTATAGTACAAAAAAAATAAGATTTAAGATTCAAGATTCAAAGCTTTATTGTCATATGCACATATAGAAACATGTTTCCTTGTGCAATGAAATTCTTACTTTGCCGTCCACCCTGGATGTGTAAGAAAAAGTAAATATAATAATAATAATAATAATAATAATAAATATAAATATATAAAAAACAGAAAAGCACACACACTCTATGTACATATTGTGAGGTTCTTTACATTGTGCAAAGCTACATTATATTACAACAGGCCGATGGGGAGTGTAAGAACACTCTTTCTTAAGTGAAGGTTAAGTGAAGAACAATGACACTTACACACCATGAGCAAAAACACATGGTCAGACAGAAAAACACATGGTCAGACAGAAAAGAACAAAAAAAAGAAATCACAATTACAGAAGCGTCTGAGAAGCCAATGTGTTCTGATGAAATATACCGCTCTATTAAATCTCATATATCTTGTCTGGTGCACACTTTGGTACTGGAATGAGTAGTCCTATTACACCTAGATTGCAATAACTCACTGAGGCTTTCAGAAAGGAGATGACATTCCACAGAATGTAGCATTATTCTTGTGTCAAAATAATTTCAAATCACTGCTAAATTCTCTATTTAACTCGGCACACTGGCGAAGTGAAGCTGTAGTTATATGAAAATCTACTCAAGAAGTACTCCTTTAAATGGTATTCCTTATATACTATTTCAAAGAAAGAACCTATATGAGAGTTTGCTGTCATATAGGTATAGGCATGGGTTGGTTTATTAAATCTTCCACCTAATCCTCATAAGGTTTGTAGGGGGTTCCCCATGCCCATCCAAAAGAGAACTTTTTTGGGCACTGGGCAGATACAACCAGGACAGGGCGCCAATCTATCAACTGGGCTAACTCACTGACTCGCACACCTTTCGGTGATGTCCGCCCTGTGTTTACATGGGTTAGTTTACTAATTTCCAAACAGCAACTTCATTCATTCATTCATTCATTCATTATCTTCCACTTAATATTCTATTAGGGTCGCTGGGGGTTTCCCATGCCCATCCAGGGGACAATTTTTGAAACATTGTGCAGATACACCCTGAACAAGGCACCAATCTATCGCAGCTAATTTAGAGCAGCTAATTTACCTTGAATCCATGTTTTGAGGCTGTGGGAGGAAACCGGAGAACCCGGAGGAACCCCATGCAGACACTGGATGAACATGGAAACTCCATCCAGATTGGGTATCGAACGTGGATCCCCAGCGCTGGGAGGCAAACGTTCTAACAACTAAGCCCCCAAACTTGTTGTTCTTAATTTGCCAATATACTGTATATTAAATCAATATAATGTATTAATATTAACATATATTAAATTAATCTGATTAGTGTCATAATGGTGCCGGTCCAGCGAACTTCATTTACTTATACCAGAGGTAATTAGCAAAGCTAATTGATCTATCATCATGTTTCTAAAAGACACCTACTTATTTTCTCGTTATTTATTGACATTGTGTATTTTATAAATCATATTAAAAAATGGACTACTGTGGTTTATTGTATTGATATTAACTCGGGTATAAATACAGATATTATTTATCCGGTGCCCCACATGAAGACACAATTGCATCTTAGACACGGCTCTGTTCAGCCATGTAATAAGACAAATGATTGCTTTCCGAACAGTGAGTGTAACACAGAGCGGTGGACATGGCAGGTGCAGCTGGGCCTGAAATTGCTTTGTTTAAACTTGTCAGTTTGAAAATGGAGATTTTAGATAGAACTCATCCCTTCCTGAGGCAAGTGTGAGCGAGCTCATAACAGACAGCTCGTGTGTGTGCTGTGCTGTGATGTGAGTCAGTGAAATCAGAGCTTGTGTGTTTGACCTGAACCCCCACTGAAAATAGCACACAGACGCTGTTGCAGCCTGCAGCCAACCCAATGGAGACCTTTTCATAATTTAAGAGTCTTGTTATCATCATACACCATTGGCCAGGGTACAAATTTCAGAGCTCGTGCATGTTTATGCGCTGTTAGAAAGTGGGTCTTTGCAATGTTCCTTGGGCTTGTTTTAAATCGGGCTTGTGCTGTAAACAAGTTTAATAATTTATATTTGTTAAAAAAAATTTTTTTAAAAAGATACACAAAATTCAGTATGTATTCTGTTTTAAATCTTTATTAACTGCACCCTGGATTCATTTAGTTAACTTTTTGAAATCGGTATAAGACAGCTGTCTATGTATATAACAGACACATCTGCACTTATAACCTCAACTTATAACGCGTGACAGACACACGTGGCAACACGGGTGGGAAAAAGGGCTGAGACCCTTTTGCTGCATAAACAAACATTTGTCCTGCACCAGGTACATGTCTTCTCAGCAGAACCCTCTCCACCTCCTCCCCATTTAGCCCCTGGCCCCTTCACAGAGACATTTCAGCACTGATGCTTTGATTTGTATTCCCATAAGCAGCAAAGCCACAGCATTCCTTCTAGTGTTTTTGCCATAGCTCATGGCCGCAGGGACAGGAACCTATTCTTATTAGTCACAATTACTGGTTAGGGCAGAGGATTCCTGACACACTTTACAGGTAACTTTTGCACACAGCTCACACAGTCCAACAAGAACAAACTGACATAGACCCACTTGGAAGTTTTCTCCAAACATTTTTTTTCACTTTCTTCCCTGCAGAGTGGAACCGTTATAGCTTTAATGAAGGAGGCCAACTTAAAATAGTAGATCATAAACATGCCATGAATCACAGGCATCCCTAAATGTATTTATAATAAAGGAGCCCATATTTAATGGATATAAAAAGCTCTCTGCAGGCGTATATAATTAATAGACAGTGACGTGAGTTAAAAAAAAGCACGTCAAGCTCATTCTCTTCTTCCCTTATCACTTTTTCAGTATTAATAAAGCATGCATGTCAGGATATCTGTGCTTTACCGATTTCTGGTAAAGCTATCCGAGGCCGAATTTTTTTTTTCAAATGCAAATATAAGTGCTGTTGTGAGCCTTTTGGGAAGCAACATCTGCTTTAGAATGTTTTCATAAACCGCAATAACATTTATATATGTGCTTAGAACTTTTTTACTGCAAATTTGACTTTGATGAAAAGAGAAGTCTAATCAATGAATCCATTTTTCCTTTTTTATTTTTTATTTATTATTTTTGCGTTTTAGTCATTTAGCAGACACTTTTATCCAAAGTGACTTACAACGGTGCAGCACGGTGGCTTTGACACGTTTGCCTCTCAGCGCTAGGGGTTCCAGGTATGAATCCCAATCTGGGTGGAGTTTCCATGTTCTCCCTGTGTCCGTGTGGGTTTCCTCCAGATTCTCCAGTTTCCTCCCACAGTCCAAAAACCAGGATCAAGGTCAATTGAATTCTACAAATTGCCCCATATAGAGTGTGTTTGTGTGAGTGTGTCTGTGTAAGCGAATGAGTGGGTGCCCAGCGATAGATTGGCGCCCTGTCCTGGGTGTCAGGACCCCCCCCCTTCCGTCCTGCATAGAGGATAAAGTGGAAGATAATGGATGGATTGGATGGATGGACTTACAAGTATTCCAACTTAATTGTTGGGGTCAGAACACAGGGTTGATACAGCATTTCTGGAGCAATGTGGATTAAGGGACTTGCTCAAGTGCCCATAATTATAATGTCAGTGGACTTGAGATTTCATCCATACAGTGTTCTCACTATTCTCTCTACCCCACCGACTTTCTGAGTACTTGTCATGCAACTTAATCTAATATTTTTTATGCAGTCATGTTTTTTTTTTCTCTTTTTTGGTAGAGGGGATGAGTTGTGGGCAAAAACAGTGAATATGGATAATTGTGCACACTTGCAGCTAAACATGAAGATTGTCTTTGGTCTATTTATTTATTTATTTTATTTTTTTTCTTATTTCTTTTTCTTTTTGCAGGCTTCTATTTCCATTTTTGTTTAGATTGAAATTTAAAAGTGGAATAAAAACACTGAAAATATTAGTTTTTGTGTTAAATGATGGATAGATACAGTACTTGGATAGGATGGATAGGACAACCAGCAACTGTGTGATATTGCACAAATTTAAAATAAAACAACTTCAAAATAGAAATCTGAAAACTTTTTTTTTCAAATGCAAATATAAGTGCTGTTGTGAGCCTTTCGGGAAGCAACATCTGCTTTAGAATTCATGTTTTCATAAACCGCAATAGCATTTATATATATGCTTAGAACTTTTTTACTGCAAATTTGACTTTGATGAAAAGAGGAAACTGGAGAATCTGGAGGAAACCCAATCAATAAATCCATTTTTCCTTTTTTATTTTTTATTTATTATTTTTGCGTTTTAGTCATTTAGCAGACACTTTTATCCAAAGTGACTTACAAGTAGGGCAGCACGGTGGCTTTGACACGTTTGCCTCTCAGCGCTAGGGGTTCCAGGTATGAATCCCAATCTGGGTGGAGTTTCCATGTTCTCCCTGTGTCCGTGTGGGTTTCCTCCAGATTCTCCAGTTTCCTCCCACAGTCCAAAAACCAGGATCAAGGTCAATTGAATTCTACAAATTGCCCCATATAGAGTGTGTTTGTGTGAGTGTGTCTGTGTAAGCGAATGAGTGGGTGCCCAGCGATAGATTGGCGCCCTGTCCTGGGTGTCAGGACCCCCCCCCCTTCCCTCCTGCATAGAGGATAAAGTGGAAGATAATGGATGGATTGGATGGATGGACTTACAAGTATTCCAACTTAATTGTTGGGGTCAGAACACAGGGTTGATACAGCATTTCTGGAGCAATGTGGATTAAGGGACTTGCTCAAGTGCCCATAATTATAATGTCAGTGGACTTGAGATTTCATCCATACAGTGTTCTCACTATTCTCTCTACCCCACCGACTTTCTGAGTACTTGTCATGCAACTTAATCTAATATTTTTTATGCAGTCATGTTTTTTTTTTCTCTTTTTTGGTAGAGGGGATGAGTTGTGGGCAAAAACAGTGAATATGGATAATTGTGCACACTTGCAGCTAAACATGAAGATTGTCTTTGGTCTATTTATTTATTTATTTTCTTTTTTTTCTTATTTCTTTTTCTTTTTGCAGGCTTCTATTTCCATTTTTGTTTAGATTGAAATTTAAAAGTGGAATAAAAACACTGAAAATATTAGTTTTTGTGTTAAATGATGGATAGATACAGTACTTGGATAGGATGGATAGGATGGATAGGACAACCAGCAACTGTGTGATATTGCACAAATTTAAAATAAAACAACTTCAAAATAGAAATCTGAAAACTTTTTTTTTCAAATGCAAATACAAGTGCTGTTGTGAGCCTTTCGGGAAGCAACATCTGCTTTAGAATTCATGTTTTCATAAACCACAATAGCATTTATATATGTGCTTAGAACTTTTTTACTGCAAATTTGACTTTGATGAAAAGAGGAAACTGCGTTTTAGTCATTTAGCAGACACTTTTATCCAAAGTGACTTACAAGTAGGGCAGCACGGTGGCTTTGACACGTTTGCCTCTCAGCGCTAGGGGTTCCAGGTATGAATCTCAATCTGGGTGGAGTTTCCATGTTCTCCCTGTGTCCGTGTGGGTTTCCTCCAGATTCTCCAGTTTCCTCCCACAGTCCAAAAACCAGGATCAAGGTCAATTGAATTCTACAAATTGCCCCATATAGAGTGTGTTTGTGTGAGTGTGTCTGTGTGAGCGAATGAGTGGGTGCCCAGCTATAGATTGGCGCCCTGTCCTGGGTGTCAGGACCCCCCCCCCTTTCCCTCCTGCATAGAGAATAATGGATGGATTGGATGGATGGACTTACAAGTATTCCAACTTAATTGTTGGGGTCAGAACACAGGGTTGATACAGCGTTTCTGGAGCAATGTGGATTAAGGGACTTGTTCAAGTGCCCATAATTATAATGTCAGTGGATTTAATCCATACAGTGTTCTCACTATTCTCTCTACCCCACCGACTTTCTGAGTACTTGTCATGCAACTTAATCTAATATTTTTTATGCAGTCATGTTTTTTTTTTCTCTTTTTTGGTGGAGGGGATGAGTTGTGGGCAAAAACAGTGAATATGAATAATTGTGCACACTTGCAGCTAAACATGAAGATTGCCTTTGGTCTATTTATTTATTTTTTTTTACTTTTTTTTTTTTGCAGGCGTCTATTTCCATTTTTGTTCAGATTGAAATTTAAAAGTGGAATAAAAACACTGAAAATATTAGTTTTTGTGTTAAATGATGGATAGATACAGTACTTGGATAGGATGGATAGGACAACCAGCAACTGTGTGATATTGCACAAATTTAAAATGAAACAACTTCAAAATAGAAATCTGAAAACTAAATATAGAAATATATAGATAAATATAGAAATATGGAAAATGTAAGATTAAGGTAAAGATGAAATAAAAGTATAGAGTAAAAATATAAACGGTATGAAAAAAAACAAGAGAATTTAAGTTTAAAACAGCCAGTGAAGTGCAATAACGCATTGTTTTAAAATAAAAGTTTAAGTAAATTAACATGTTACAAATGTGAGCTTGCTATAACCCATTACGCCCAGTGCTTATGTGATAGAGAAAGCAATGACTGATGGGCATTCGAAATAAATTGTGAAAAAAATGAAAGTGGGTGAAATAAAAGAAGTAAAATAAAAAGCAATGCTGCGAGGTTTTTGAAAGCTAACTTGCATGTTCCGATGTACTATATTCCCAGAACACAAAATTACCTTGTTAAGAGGAGCATGGGGTCTGGCAAGCAATCCCATAAGTCCTAGCCACAAAATTACAGTATCTAAGCATTGTGGCTACCAGAATGAGCAAAAGCTTTCTAAGGACGACCATAGGAATGTGACAGGAGACCACACACCAGTTACAGAGGATACCATTAGAGGGCATTATGAGTCCTTACAGCAGGCCAACTGTAACCTCACTGTTGATCATCATTAAAAAAGTCATGTTGACTTGAGTTGACCACTAAGTGCCTTTATTTATTTATTGACTTTTTTATTATTAGCATAATGTTGCAGTACTTGCTTCACAGTTGCAATAAAAGGGCTGTTTTATTAATTAAATACCCCTTAAACATGCTAATTATTCCATTCTTTCATTCATTCATTATCTTCCGCATGATCCTCTGTTAGGGTCATGGTGGGGGGGGGTGCTTCAGACACTGAGTGGATTACCCAGGACAGGGTGCCAATGTATTGCTGGGCACGCTCACTCACACACACAAACAAACTATATGGGGCAATTTAGAGCATTCAATTTACCGTGAATCCATATTTTTGGACCGTGGGAGGAAACCAGAGAACCCAGAGGAAACCCACGTGGACACAGGGAGAACATTAAAAATCCACCCAGATTGGGATTCGAACCTGGATCTCCAGCGCTGAGAGGAGAACATGCTAACCCCTAAGCCACCGTAATTACTCCAATTAATTATTAACTTATGTTTGCAAAATATTTAAACCATCATCATCTGTATACATTTTAATAAATACTTTTATATTGGGGGCGGCATAGTGGGTTAGTGGCCTCTCCAGGCAATCCAGGTTCAAATGCCGATCTGGGTTGAGTTTGCATGTTCTCCCTGTGTCTGTGTGGGTTCTCCAGTTTCCTCCCACTGTCCAAAAACTTGGATTCCAGGTGAATTTGCTACTCTGAATTACCCTTATGTAAGTCATCCCTATATAGTGTGTGTGGGTGTCTGTGTAATTGAGTGTGTGCCCAGCGATAGATTGGCGCCCTGTCCTGAAGTCCGCTTGATGGGCATGGTGAACCCCAGTATAGAATTAAACAGTCAAGATAATGAGATAAGATGAGACTTTTAAATGTCATGCTACAAGTTTACACATTAAAATTGGTTGAGCACATTGAAAACATAACTGCTCCTGCTTTCTTGTTCTAAAAACACCCCAATTCAAACACTGGTGGTCTGACAATTCATAAATTGCTACTAATGAGCATCCTTAAAATAGTTATAGACATGAACAGGAAATGTTATCCAAAAAAAATGTCATTGGGAGTAACACTGGTTTCTTTGTGTGGATCTGCATCGTACCAGTCTGCTGAAAGAAATCTATTTCATAAAACTTCAGAGCAAGTATAAGCCTTGTAAAGGAAGCCACAGAGAGGCCAGTACTCGCTTTGAAGAAGCTACAGAGTTTGATGTCTGAGCGGAGCGCCTAGAATGAAAATGTAACAGTCAGTGGGACTGTCACGTACGGTGACTAAATAAAACTTTTTTCCTGTAGAACCTTTTATTTTTTAGATAGAAACTTTTTTTTTGAGAATTTTGAGATTATACAAAAATAAGAATATATAGTTAAAGTTATGGCCGGCACGGTGGCTTAGTGGTTAGCATGTTCGCCTCTCAGCACTAGGGATTCCCGGTTCGAATCCCCATCTGGGAGGAGTTTCCATGTTCTCCCCGTGTCCGCGTGGGTTTCCTCCGGGTTCTCCGGTTTCCTCCCACAGTCCAAAAACATGGATCAAGTCAATTGAATTCTCCAAATTGCCCCATGAAGAGTGTGTCTGTGTGAGTGAGTGTGTGCCCAGCGATGGATTGGCGCCCTGTCCTGGGTGTATCTGCCCAGCGCCCGAAACGTTCTACCCTGGATGGGCATGGGGAACCCCCCGCGACTCTAATAGAGGATAAAGCGGGAGATAATGAATGAATGAATGCGTTAAAGTTATTCTCCTACCACTCCCTATTCTAAAACATTTTTCCCTAAATATGGTGGATTTCCTCTAGGTTCTCCGCTTACATTTACATTTGGTCATTTTTGCAGACGCTTTTATCCAAAGCGACTTACAAGGTGAGCACAGGGTTAATCACAACATCCCTGGAGCGATGAGGGTTAAGGGTCTTGCTCAAGGACCCACATCGGTAACTTCAGTGGATTTGAACCCCCAACCTTCAGATTGAGAGCCCAACACCCTAACCACTGAGCTATGTTGCCCTCGCTTTCCTTCCACAGTCCAAAAATATGGAGTCATAGTAAATTGAATGCTCTAAATTGCCCCTATTTAGTCTGTGTGTGTGTGAGTGTGTGGCCAGCGATAGATTAGCGCCCTGTCCTCGGTGTATCTACCCAGTGCCCAAAACGTTGTCCACTTGATAGCAATTGTGTATCTTGTGATTCCATCTTTGTATCTTGTGATTCCATCTTTGTTAGTCCCCTGTTTGTTCTCTGTTCTCTATTGGTCAGGACCATCACAGAACAGGTATTTTTTGGGTGGTGGATTGTTTATTGTCAATTCTGCAGTAACACTGATGCTGTAGGAAGCTTCTGCAGATGTTCTATCAGACTGTGGTCTCCAGCTCTCTCTTCTATGCTGTGATGTGCTGGGGTGGCAGTATTAAGAAGAGAGATGTGAGGCGGCTGTACAAGTTGGTCAGATGTGCGGAGTCAGTGGTGGGTGCAGAACTGGACTCTGTAATTAAGGTGGCAGAGAGGAGGACACTAAACAAACTGCTCTCCATCATGGACGATGATGGTCACCCATTGCACACCATCATTATGGACCAAAGGCATACTTTCAGTGGCAGGCTGCTGTCACTGAGCTGCTCTACAGACAGACTGAGGAGATCTTTTGTTCTGAGGGCCATCAGGCTCTATAGTACAACTGTTTGGGGCCGGAAGAACAAATAAATCAACAGGACATTTAAAAACTGTCTATTGTATTTTGCACAGTATCACTTAGGTCTCCATCCATACTGGACACTTTATTTTCATTTTTAGTTTTGATCCTACTACACACTTGACACTTTATAGCGGTAAATTGTGAATATATATATATTTTTTAATTTGTTCCCTCTATTTTTTTATGTTACTGATACTGCTACTGGCTGCTAAATTTCCTTCGGGATGAATAAAGTATTCTATCTATCTATCTAACTATCTATCTAACATAAAACAGATGGACTACTGTCTGGAGTTGTAGTACTACAAAGTCCAGCTTAACAGTAAGTGGAACTGAGAACATGGACAATAAGTGGAACAAGAAGAAGATCCTATAATTCCACTGAGAATGGATTCAGAAATATTACTGTATTAAAAGTTATTTAAAATGTTGCTCTGGAGGGATTGAAATGAGAAGATCTGAATTACAACAGATTAACATGTAAATGACAAACTCTTGCCAATCTTGATCCAGTTCTGTTAATGTCATGTTTCAATATACTTATAGAACACGGGACAGTGTGTATGTGTTTGTGTGTGTGTGCATGCACTCAAATTTGTTCATCTCTGAGTCAAAACAGCTGCTTCTACATCCTTGCTTCCAGCTGCTTCGAAATTGGCCTGCAATTAAGTTATTATCCGTTTATGGCTACAGCCTCTGGCTCCACTATCCCTGATGCAGTATGTGGCTGTTGGATGAGGTCAAATAATTAATGTAGTCATTTTCTACATCATACACAGTTACATCCCAACATTTTGCTTTATCCAAACCCACAAACAAAAAAAGTCGATGGGTACTTATATTTAAACTTTAGATTTTATAAAAAAAAAGTCCAAATGCTGTAAATGAGCCAATTCAGCTTATATTAATACAGTAGTTACCTCATCTGAACTAAAATGCTCAGCAAGTTGTGTCAGTCATGGATGCTGGAGCCTGCCAAAAATAAACCCATTTTAAAGTATATTGCCTCTCTTATCTGCAAATCTGTTTACAGAGAGGTAATACAAAATACAGATATCAATCCCAGTGGCAAGCGGAAGATTGGTTTACCCTCAACTGGAGAGCCTGAGATAAGCCAGTTTGGCATATTTTAGAAGATGTCCTATCAGACTGGCACTGTGCTGGATTAAGGCAAAATGATGAGGTGTGAAACCGATAACATCTTCAAACTGAAATTGAACTGTGAGGATTCAGTAACACAGCCTGTGATTACTATCTATTTTTAAGTGAACAATATGTTTATACATGCAACCATCCTGTCTCTCACATCTGATATATGCATATCTTATTTAAAAAGACTTTCCTGTATTATGTAACTTTAACCAAGCAGACATCTTTTAATGCAGACTTTGGAAAACCATCAAATGTTCATGCCCCCCGCCTCAACAAAATGTTTCTTGGCTTTATTTCAGCCACACACTTTGAGAAAGCACGGTTTGTTAATTCATTCATCTTCCACTTAATCCACTACTAGAGTCGAGGGTGGGTTTGGTCCAGATACCCATCCAGGGGAGAACATTTCGGGCACTGGGCAATACAGCAATCTATCGCTGGGCACACAAGCACACTATATGGGGTAATTTAGTATATTCAATTCACCTTGAATCCTTGTTTTTGGACTGTGGGAGGAAACCAGAGAACCCAGAGGAAACCCAGATTGGGATTTGATCCTGAATCCCCAGCACTGCGAGGCAAACATGCCAACCACTAAGCGACCATGACACCCTAGTACATTATTCATCCATTATCTTCTGCTTTATCCTCTACTAGGGTCCCACCCAGGGCCCTGGGCAGATACACACAGAACAGGGCACCAATCTATAGCTGGTCACACACTCACTCTAACAGACACACACACTCTATATGGGGCAATTTGGAGAATTCAATTGATCTTGAACCATGTTTTTGGACTGTGAGAGGAACCAGAGAACCTGGAGGAAACCCATGCAGACACAAGAAGAACATGGAAACTCTACCCAGATTGGGATTTAATCCTGGATCACTGCTCAGAGAGGCAAACATGCCAACCACTAAGCCAACGTGCCGCCCAAGTACAATATTATATATTTATTTTACATTTATTTTAAAATAAAAATTTTATTTTGTATTACATTTTAATAAAGGCATGGTGACTGAGTGGTTAGCACGTTCGCCTCTCAGCACTAGGTAAATTGAATGCTCCATAAATTGTTCCATATAGAGTGTGCTTGTGTGAGTGTGTGTGTGCCCACTGATAGATTGGCACCCTGTCCTGGGTGTATCTGCCCATTATGATGGGTATGAAGAACCTCCCCCCCCTCCCGTGACCCAAGAAGCGCATTAAACATGGTTAATGCGTTCACCTCTCAGCGCTAAGGATTCAGGTTCAAATCCCAATCTTGGTGAAGTTTCCATGTTCTCCCTGTGTGGATTTCCACTAGGTCCTCCGGTTTCCTCCCACAGTTCAAAAATAGTGTATGCCCACTGATAGATTGGCGCCCTGTCCTGGGTGTATCTGCCCAGTATGATGAGCATGAAGAACCCCCCCCCCCCCCCCCGTGACCCAAGAAGCGCATTAAACTGAAGACATATATAAATGTTTTAACTCTTTTTTACTAGATGTGCAATGCTGTCTCTTTGTGCTGTTAACAAATGTAATCTTATCTTATCTTCTTGTGAATTGATCAAAATGAAAGTGCAACTGAGTTTGCTTTCATTACAATGTGAAGGTCGGTGTCAAGTTTGACAACTGATTTCGCATTTTCATTTTTATCGTACAAGTCACGACTTGCAGAGCTATGTAGTAGCAAACAGGATTAGAGCACACATGGCTCAGATGCCAAATGAGGCTAGGCTTGTGCTTGTGTCAACAAACACCAGATTTCTTCAAGTCTTAGTAAGTCAAATTCATTAAAGTAGAGGAAAGAAAACTTAAATAAAATACTCTGGAAAAAAAATACTGCATATACTGTACGGTCTAAAGTCTCCTTGCTCCATTGTTATTATTTCCTCCATCTGCCATATAGATGGACTTTGTAGTTTTACCATTGCAGACTGTAGTCCATCTGTGTTTGTTTATATATATATATGGGCTGATAAGAAGATTTTTTTTATTTTTTATTTATTATTTTTGCATTTTAGTCATTTAGCAGACAATTTTATCCAAAGTGTCTTACAAATAGGGCGGCAAGTAGGTGGCTTAGTGGTCAGCACGTTCACCTCTCAGCACTAGAGATTCCCGGTTTGAATCCCAATCTGGGTGTAGTTTCCATGTTCTCCCCGTGTCCGCGTGGGTTTCCTCCGGGTTCTCCCCAATGTAGAGTGTGTTTGTGTGAGTGAGAGTGTGCCAAGCGATAGATTGGCGCCCTGTCCTGGATGTATCTGCCGAGACGTTTTCCCCTGAATCGGCAATGGGAAACCCCCCCCCCCCTAAATTGCCCAATATAGTGTGTGTTTGTGTGTGTGTCTGTGTCAGAGATTGCCCAGCAATACATTGGCGCCGTGTCTTGGATGGGCATTGGGAACTAATTATTTTGGTAACCCGACTGATTATAAAAACAATGTAAATAAGACATCAATGTTTGGCAAAATAAACAGTGACCTGCCATTGTCCTTTAAACCCCATTTTGCAGGGAAGTTTAAAATCCAAATTAAGCATACTTTCAATTACTCGACTCATTTACTGTTAAACAAATGTAATTCCGAAAACACAAGTTAGGAAAATAATATATAAGAAAATAATGTTCAGCAATTGCAAATAAATTAGTTGTAACACAAGCCTTTATTTTTTCTCTTCTTTCCCGTCTACATTTTTATAGAGCAGCTGAGCACAATTTGTAAGCGTTTATCCTTATCTGGGTGATTTATGCTCAGTTAATTATTGCTTGGCAGAGATCTGACCTGCCCCGGCATGAACACGAACAGTTTATAGACTTCCCATTTTGCAAAATTAATCATCATCATCAGGCACATTTGTTCATTTTTCCTAGTAAACTTCTGAAACGAAAAGCAATTTGAATGTTTACATTTCACTGAATTACTACAGGATTTGACTCCGTCTTTGAAAAGAATATTTCACGACATTAGATTAAAAAAAATTACTGATAATTTAAATATTTATTATTATATGATAGGCTGCACGGTGGCTTAGTGGTTAGCACGTTCTCCTCTCAGCACTAGGGATTCCCGGTTCGAATCCCCATCTGGATGGAGGTTCCACGTTCTCCCCATGTCTGCGTGGGTTTCCTCCGGGTTTTCCGGTTTCCTCCCACAGTCCAAAAACATTGTTTTTGAACATAAGTTCTCCAAATTGCCCCGTATAGAGTGTGTGTGAGTGAGTGAGTGTGTGTCCAGCGATAGTTTGGCGCCCTGTCCTGGGTGTATCTGCCCAGCGCCCGAAACGTTCTCCCCTGGATGGACATGGGTAACCCCACCGCAACCCTAATATAGAATAAAAAATATATATATATATATAATACAATAAAATGAAAATATTGCACAATTCTATTGTTTTTTTTATTATTTAATACATATTAAATTTAAATAATTACATTATCTTACAAACATCAAATATAATGAATTCATATTTTATTGAAACTCGATTTAGATAATTGATTTGATGTTTGTAAGATAATGTAATTATTTAAATTTAATATGTATTAAATAAAAAAATATATTTAATACAGGTGGCTATAGTTTTAGCTTCATTATAATTTATGATTTATAATTTGGGCGGCATGGTAGCTTAGTGGTTAGCACGTTCACCTCTCAGTGCTGAGGATTAAGGTTTGAATCCTAATCTAGGAGGCGTTTCCATGTTCTCCCTGTGTCTGCATGGGTTTCCTCCCACAGTCCAAAAACATGGATTCAATTAAATTGACTGCTCCTAATTGCCCCTATACAGTATGTGTGAGTGAGTATGTGCCCAGCGATAGATTGGCACCCTGTACTGGGTGTATCCGCCCAACACCCAAAATGTTCTCCCCTGGATGGGTATGGGCAACCTCCCCCTTCACGCAATCCTAGTAGAGGATTAAACAGAAGATAATGGATGAATGGATAATGAATAAATTAATTTATAATTTGGTCAATTATAGCTTGAATAATGTTGTTTGAATTTTTTTATTTTAAAATAATTAACCCAGAAAGATGTTGAACATGCTGAAGTGCACCGTGGTGCCAATTACATAATGATTAATTATCAGTCATTTTCCATCCATCCAGTCATTTACAGACCTGGTTATGCTTGTAATTACAGTATAATGTTTTAATCCTTCGTTAAAAATCTAGATTTTTCTTTAATGCACTCTATAATCTGTTACAAATTTCAAACATTATTGCACATGATGTCTGTGAATTAAGGCTGCCAGAAATTTTCTGGAATGCTGAGAATTTAAAATGACTTGGCAGTCCAATCTATCATACCAATTGCCTGCAGCTTGATCATTTGAAGCATATGAAAGCAATTAAATATAAATACTGTGACAACATTCAGGTGCTTAACACACATCCCAAATATTTAGGATCTCTTTTTATTGCTGTAAATGTAATGCTGTTGTATATTTGTAAGAAATCTACATTACTGCTTAAATTTAAATGATACATACTTATAACCTTTATTAAATGGAAACACAACCAGCTATATACACATAATTTTAAATATCTTTTAAAATAATAATAATAATAATAATAATAATAATAATAATAATAATAATATACATGTTTTATTAGTGCAACTATTCAGAACAGTTTACTTTGGGGGTTGGGAACTGAAATAACTGCAACAAATCTTTGTTATTTTTGTATGGGTTTAGAGATGTGCCTGGAATTATTGTTCCACTAGGAGATCCAGGATGTTCTAACCTCAAGATTTCAATTTAAATTTAAATAATATTTTATTTTTATTTATTTTGCTTCATAAAAACCTAGATGCAAGTATTCGCAAAGGAAATTATATATGACATATATAACTTTATGTTTATTTTTAAGCCTGCAACAGCAATATTATTGAATTTTATCATTTGAACCAGATGTATCCAGCCATTTTATGCAAATTATCTCCTATACTGCCAGTCTTTTGACAGTTATATCGATTTCCCCCTATATTTTTATTGCATTTTCTGCTTCTTACTTTATCAACCCGGCTTTATGTTTTGTTTTGTGTTTTTATACTTCTTCACTGAATGGGAAATCAGATATATAGATATACACACACACACACACACACACACACACACACACATATATATATATATATATATATATATATATATATATATATATATATGTATATGTGTGTGTGTGTGTGTGTGTGTGTGTGTGTGTGTGTGTGTGTGTGTGTGTGTGTGTGTGTGTGTAGGATTCTACTCTACTGCATCTGCTCTTGTCCGAGGTCCGGTTGTAATGCAAATACAATCTGGCTGGATGTAAATCTGAATGGAAACAATAAAGCACACGGAAAAGGCTTTAATGTAATTTTACTCCATGTGAAAACAAGAATCCTGTCGATTTTTATGAGCAATAAAAATATATATTTCTGTTTTAGGACCCTGCAGTGAATTAAAGCTCGGCTTCGTTCTGTTTTGTTTTTATTATGGTTCAGATGTCAGACCTTTGTAATGTAGTTATCCAATAATGTGGTGAGAATTTTAAAGATGGGGAAACCACAGGCCTTTCACCAGTTTGGAAACAGAACAGTTTTAAGAGTCAGACCTCATTGTTATTTTATGTTTTTTTTCAGTAAAACACACTGGAAAGGAAGTATTTTTGTAATAAAAAGCCGTATTCTTTCATTCATTTATTATCTTCTGCTTAATTCTCTATTTAGGTTGCGGAGAGGGGGGGGTGGTTCCACATGATCATCCAAGGAAAAACATTTCGGGTGCTGGACAGATACTTTCAGGACAGGGTGCCGATCTATGGCTGGGCCCACTCACTCACACAGACACACACACAAACACACACAATAAGGGGCAATTTAGAACATTCAATTTACCTTGCATCCATGTGGGAGGAAACCAGAGAACCCCTAGGAAACCCATGCAGACATGGGGAGAACATTGAAACTCCACCCAGATTGGGATTCGAACCTGGATTCCCAGCACTGAGAGGAGAATATGCTCCTAAGCACTAAGCCATCGTGTCGCCCATTAGTGAAATAGTAAAACATAAATAGATCAAAAAAACTTTTCTATGACTGTATATTGTTCATGTATGTACCTTTTTAAACACATGTAACTTCTATTTGAATTTAGATGCAGGGTTCAGCAGTTATCAAAGAAAGAAGCAGGATTTATCCATCCATCCATCCATTATCTTGGGGGGGGGGGTCTCCATGCCCATCCAGGGAAGAACGTTTTGTGCGCTGGGCAGATATACCCAGAACAGGGTGCCAATCTATCATTGGGCAGAATCAGGATTTAATATAAGCAAATTAGAAACACAACAGAGGTGCCAACCTTTCAGTCCATGATCGCTCTAGAGCATCACTTAAGGTTTTAGTAAAGACACACTTTATTGCCATTATTTGAGCATAATACATGTGACCTAGTAGTTTGACCTTGTTAAAAGGGTCAATCTATTTTATTATATGCTGTCTTGTATTGTCATTCTAAAACTATGAAGATAAATACATGTTATGGTGGGATGAGTTTGTGAACCAAATGTTATTTAGCATCATTGTCATGAAAAAAGGCCAGACTTTGCTTTTTAAATGTACCTCTTTAAATACAGCCTGAAGCACTGTACAAACAGCGGCAGGAAATTGCCACAAATTACACACACCAGTATAGGGACAATCGGTTGCCTGCCAAAAAAAAAGCTTCTCATGCTTGAAAATCCACCAGCTGTCCCATACGTTTGGTGAAAGTTCTCTTGCACATTTTTTTTAAGTATAATTAAGCCTAATCATTGAGGAACTGCATTAAGTTCAAACGAAGCTTGCTGGTAAATCCATGGAACAGACCCTCAGGCCTGATGTTTTTGATTGATTTGTAAAGCCATCATCATTACAATGCACTGCAATTAACTTTCCAGCAACCACCATATCTAATCTTATGTATTTGTTTAAAGGTTTGGAGGCAAGTGTACAGTGTCCAAATAAGGGGGAAATGTTATTGAAGTGGGCTAAGATTTATTATACATTCCAACAACGTTGTTGTGTTCAAAATTCCCACAAATTCCCACAAATCCTTAAAACGTTTATAATTATAATTGTATTGTTATTCTTTATTTCTTTTGCATAATAATACAACATAATATATATATATATATATATATATATATATATATATATATATATATATATATATATATTATTATATATATATATATATATATATATCATCTGCCCAGCACTTGAACGTTCTCCCCTGGATGTCCATGGGGAACCCCCCGTGACCCTAGTAGAAGATACAAAGGTAAGATAATGTTTATATATCTTACCTTTAAGATAAGTATATATCGTACCTTAAGGACCTATAAGATATATATGATATATATATATATATATATATATATATATATATATATATATATAATATATATATATATATATATATATATATATATAAATATATATATACACACACAAACACTCACACACACATGGTATATGTGGGGTAGGTTCCAGGTTCGGATCCCAGTCATGTTCTTCCCATGTTGGCCTGGATTTCCTTCGGGTTCACCAGTTTCCTCTCACAGTTCAAAAGTATGGATTCGAGGTGAATTGAATGCTCTGAATGCTCAGAATTGCCCCAAATAGTGTGAGTAAGTGTGACCTGTCCTGGGTGTATCTACCCAGTGCCCGAAACGTTCTCGTCTGGATGGGCAGTGGGAAAGTTTGAATTTGTGTTCCCTTAACCAGTTGTCTGTCCTTTCAGTTGTTGGTTTTGAGTTTTTGGCTCTCCCTCTTCAGTGTGGTGTGAGTGGGCATGAATATTTATTTACTGTGTTTCTTTCTCGACCCATTTGTTCCGTGGGTCTTTTTTTCCACCTGTGTGCTCCTAGGGCATTTTTTTTCTCATCACATGTGCACAAAAGGCCTTGCACACATATGTGCTAGTGATGGGAAGGGCATAATCAGACCTGTTTGTGGTCAAAAGGGCATATCCAAACATGTCTGTGGTCGAGGGGGTCAAAATGAACCAGATTGTGCTCCGGAGAACATCCCGTATGGCATTTTAGAGAATAGACAAAAACACTGACACTCCCAGTGACTGCAGTGCAATCTCCAGTGATTTCAGTTTCCCCATCAGTTTTTAACATCCTTGAAGACCTCGGGCTCCCAAACTGTGATCAAGAAACAGATCTCTTGATTATTTCTATTATTTTTGTGGTTGCCGGTTCTTGATTATTATTTGTTCAGACACCCAGACAGGGTGCTGATCTATCTGCTCACTCACACAGACACAAACATATGCTATATGGGGCAATTCAGAGCATTCAATTTACCTTGAATCCATGTCTTTAGACTGTGGGATGAAACCCAGAGAAAACCCACATAGACAAGGGAAGACAAGAGTTCCCCAGCACTGAGAGGTGAATGTGTTAATCATTAAGCCACCGTGCCGCATCTGTTTACCCTTTTTTTGTTTCTATTTCTGCTTTGTTTCCTTTAGGCATTTACTGAATAAATAACCCCAACTCCATAATCCAATGGTTTTGTGGTTTACACCAATCAACTCAACACCTGGCACTGTACAATATTACTCATGTTTGTTTTAAGTCTCATAATTATTCAGGTTCAAATCCCAATTTTGGTGTTCACATGTTCTCCTCATGTCTGCATGGGTTTTCTCTGGGTACTCCATTTTCCTCCCACATTCAAAAAACACATTTAAGGTTAATTGAATGCTCTAAATTGCCCCACATAGCTTGTGTCTGTGTGTGTGTGTGTGTGTGTGTGTGTGTGTGTCCAATGATAGGTTTGCCCCCTGTCCTGGGTGTATCTGCCCAGCACCCGAAATGTTCTCCCCTGGATGGGCATAGGGAACCCCCCATGACCCTAGTACAGGATAGCGGAAGATAATGAATGAATGAAAATTTTGTCTCTTAAAAAAAAGTGTTTATCATACATTTAAAAGGGCATGTTCTCCAGTTCATACAGAACCGTAAGGTGTCCGTGCATATTTGTTATATTTGTTCTTGTTTGCAGTTTACTGTATTGATTTTGTTGCTGAATCTGATGTAGGTCCGCTCTTTCTATGTGAATGCCTCCCAGTGGTAATCTAGAATCACTCTGCATGACAACTGCAGGCTTGGGCACTCTTTATCGACAGAAATGTGATCATAGCCTTTCACAACACAGCAGGTAACTTTTCTTCCTGGTTGGATGGCTCACGCTTCGAATTAGTCGCACACGATTCAGCAGGCTTCTTCTTCTTAAAGAGATTACATTTTTAAAAGCTTAGTCCTCTAGTTCGCTGATATTAATCCATTTTGAACAGCTGCCAGCTATCACAACAGGAAGCCCCATTGAAATTGAATCTTGGAGAAAATCATTTTGAATGTGTCCAATTGAACTGTATTTATATCCTGAATAGAATGTAATGTGGCTCCTAATGCTGTTTATATAAAGAAAAAATAGTCCTCAGTAAACATGTTAACTATTATACTAAACGTTCCTCTTCTATCCAACATGCACAAGTATAATGCTAATTAATAATAATTATAATAATAATAATAATAATGATAATGGCTGGCATGGAGGCTTAATATGGTTAGCACTGTCGCCTCTCGGTGCTGGGGATCCAGGTTTGAATTCCAATCTGGGTGAAGTTTTCATGGTCTCCTCATATATTTACTTGCCTCATATAGTGTGTGTGTGTGTGTGTGTGTGTGTGTGTGTGTGTGTGTGTGTGTGTGTGTGTGTGTGTGTGTGTGTTCATGTTCGCATGTGTTTCTTTCTGGTTCTCGTTTCCTCCCACAGTCTAAAAACATGGATTCAAGGTAAAGTGAATACTCTAAATTGCCCCATGTTCTGTGTGTGTGTGTGTGTGTGTGTGTGTGTGTGTGTGTGTGTGTGTGTGTGAGAGAGAGAGAGAGAGAGAGAGAGAGAAAGAGAGAGAGAGCGAGAGAGAGAGAGAGAGTGCCCAGCAAAGGATGTTCTTGTTTTATATCTGCCAAGCGCCCAAAACACCCAAATAAATAAATGAATAATAATAATAATAATAATAAATAATAAATAATACAAGGGCGGCACGGTGGCTTAGTGGTTAGCACGATCTGGGTGGAGTTTCCATGTTCTCCACGTGTCCGCGTGGGTTTCCTCCAGTTTCTCCGGTTTCCTCCCACAGTCCAAAAACATGGATCAATCAAATGAGTTCTCCAAATTGCCCCATATAGAATATGTCTGTGTAAGTGAGTGTGTGCCCAGCGATAGATTGGGGTCCTGTCCTGGGTGTATCTGCCCAGCGCCCGAGACGTTCTCCCCTGGATGGGCATGGGGAACCCCACCGCGACTCTAATAGAGGATAAAGCGGAAGATAATGAATGAATGAATGAATAAATAATACATGTTATTGTTTTATTTTTATTGAAAAAAGATGCAATTTAGCAAGATTTACCAAGTATATTAACAGATATATAGGTGGACAATTTAATATATATTTACATGGGCATGGTAGCTCAGTGGTCTCTTTTACAAAATCATCTTCTCAGACCACATTTCTAGTAATCTTCATAATGCATATGTGTGTTGTGGTATATATTTCCCCTTTGCTTTTTTATTTATCCTTTCTGTATCTTGTACTTGCTCAGTTGTTCATACTGCTATGAGAAAATGTTGACATACTGACACCTCTAGTTCCCGAGTAAAACAGAGCCATACACCTAACAAAAGTGGCTTAAATTACACCTCAGGTTTAGCAAGCAATTCAATAGGAAGTGAATCAATCTAAGGATGAACTGTCTCACCACATCCTGAGCAGCAGTCACTTGATCCTGCCAGAGGGAGGCTGTAGCAATGTGCCTGAAATCCTGATAACCTTACTGTCACATACAAACACTGTCCAATCACTCCACTTGTTAGAAAGCAGAATTCTAACAAGAGTGCAATATTGAAGAGTGAAATAAAAATTTTTATTTCATTTAGCCAGAGGCTTAAATTAAATTAAAGCAAGACAAGTACATATCAAAGGCACCATACCAAGGAAAGCAATAAGAAACAAGATGTAAGTGTTAATCCACAGTGTTAGTATCACAATAGATGTTTTTCATTACACAGCATATCCACTTAATTGTTAAAGTTCTAGCTTATTATTAGTGTAAAATGAGCTTTTATAACTTGCCTTGAGCGTCTTTCAGATAGGTAAGACTTTCACTCAATCAGTCTCACAAGATTAGCAAAGCTGGATTAACTAACAACCCAAACCCAAAGCGATGTCACATATCAGTAGCTTCTGCAGGTCACAACCTCTTAAGTCATTTTAAATGAAATGCCGCAGTGCTTTCCACAGTGCCACCAAAGTTTCAAAGGTGCTCTGTTGAAGTCTTTAGTCACTTTTTGAACGACACGTGGTTTTGTGGAGATAACAATGTTTGGGTAAAGACCAGAGAACTAACAGGGGACAAACAAAAACAAAGAAACAAATGGACTACCGTCTGTAATTTTAAAACAATGTCCATCTATATGGTGTGTGGCAAAAATAGATGTCCAAATATTTGACTTGTACTGTATATATTTAGTATCAAGGATCTCATTTATACCTACAGTATATTTAGACCTCATCGTGGCATTCATTACTTGTAAAACTATTAGGTTAATATTATCATTATATTAGAAAATGTTCTACATTACAACGTGCATAATCTGTAGATTTCCATTTCCCAAAATATGGAATGACATGATTTACAGCGGTTTAAAATGTAATTTGTCACCAAACTACCATGACTGTTTTTTTTTGTTCTGTTTCTAAGGTAGATAAAAGGTATCTTTTAAGACTGATGAGACCTGTCTGGGTGACAGATGATGTCTTATTAAAATGCATTGGGTCGTTATGCCTTTTGTCCCTGGAGACAGGTTGGTGAATGGGATAGGAATGAATATAATGAAAGCACAGGTAGGTGCAGAAAGCTAAAGTGCTAAGGCACTCACGGTATGCTGAGTTCTCCTACGGTGATCATTATTATACACTTGGAGTCTTTTTATTATTAATTATTATTATTACATCTCCTTGTATCTACATTTTGTACATTTTATTGCTTTCACTTACCTCATAGATGTACTGTTAGTTCTACAAATAGGAACTCTGGTAGGCTATGCTTACTCTGTTTATAATGATCAGAGCCATCAGAAAGCACTGGGGAACCAGGTTCGAATCCAAGTCTGGGTGGAGTTTCCATGTTCTCCCCGTGTCTGTGTGGTTTTCATCGGGGTTCTCTGGTCTTGGGTGTATCTTCCCAGAACCTGGAACATATTATCATTTTATCATTTTCACTTCCTGTAAAGATGGACTTTGTAGTTCTACAATTCCAGACTGTAATTGTGGTACTAAATAAACACTTGGTACCACAATTGGTGGTACCCAATAGTACCACCACAGAGCAGGTAATATTTGTTTGGTGCATTATTCCTATCCTAGCAGTGTCACTGAGGTGGAGAAATGAAACTTCATCAGCACTGCTGCAATAAAACCAGGCGTCATTTGGGTGGTTGGCTGGCCTCCCTTAAGGGCCCACATTAGTAGCTTCAGTGATCTTGGAATTTGAACACCCAACCTCAACCGTTGCACTACCTCACTGTAATGGGTGTATAACTTTAACTTTATTTTTTTATTAACTATTACTCTTCCTATTAAAGTTAATGCTCCTGTAAGAGGGTGATAACTAATAAGCAACTCCCTCTAGGAAGTCCACCGTGAACTATGCTCTGTTATTAGCATTTTTGTGGCATTTGCACATGCTGTTTCGCTTTTTGATTCTTGATTCTTAAGCAGCTGGAGCCAGAACACGTCAGCAGCCGGTCTGTAAAACCCGGCTACACTAATTATGAACCCATCAGAGAGATCTGCATTTTTCACCCATTTGGGAAGGAAGAAAGGATTTGACCTCAGTGAACACAGCATGCATTCCATATGTTGTGTGAAACAGCAGGGGTCTACATACAGATGGAGAAACTATCCTAGCCTCAAAAAAGAAGTTTATTTCTTAGTTAAATTAAAAAACCCTATATTGTGGTTCAGCTTCATCCAGCTCATTATTTGTAGAGAGTGCAGTGCTAAAATGTTGCTATTCCAGGGAGCCCTCTTGACTAGGTGATCTGCAATCTCATCACTTTTAGTGAGATAGATAGATACTTTATTAATCCCAAAGGGAAATTCAGGGCAATCAGCAGCTGTTTCATATTGCACAAATTATAGCACAACTAAAAAATCTAAATCCATTCATCCATCCATTATCTTCCACTTTATCCTCTACTAGGGTCGCGGGAGGTTTCCCATGCTCATCCAGGGGAGAACGCTTCAGGCACTGGGCAGATACACCCAGGACAGGACGCCAATCTATCGCTAGGAACACACTTACACAGACAAACACACTCTATATGGGGCAGTTTAGAGAAGTTAATTGACCTTGATCCATGTTTTTAGACTGTGGGAGGAAACCGGAGAACCCGGAGGAAACCCACACGGACATGGGGTGAACATGGAAACTCCACCTAGATTGGGATTCAAACCGGGAATCCCTAGTGCTGAGAGGCGAACGTGCTAACCACTCAAAAAATCTAAATATAAAAACTCATTCATTCATTCATTCATTCATTATCTCCCGCTTTATCCTCTATTAGGGTCGCGGTGGGGTTCCCCATGCCCATCCAGGGGAGAACGTCTCGGGCGCAGGGCAGATAGACTCAGGACAGGGCGCCAATCCATTGCTGGGCACACACTCACTCACACAGACACACTCTATATGGGGCAATTTTGAGAATTCAATTGACTTGATCCATGTTTTTGGACTGTGGGAGGAAACCGGAGAACGCGGAGGAAACCCACGCAGACACGGGGAGAACATGGAAACTGCACCCAGATGGGGATTCGAACCGGGAATCCCTAGCGCTGAGAGGCGAACATGCTAACTACTAAGCCACCGTGCCGCCAATATAAAAACTAATTTTAAAAAAGTGTGATATAAAAATTAAAATATAATAAAAATATAGAGTTGCCCAGCGACAGATTGGCGCCTTGTCCTGGGTGTATCTGCCCAGTGTCCGAGACGTTCTCCCCGGGATGGGCATGGGGACCCCCTCCCCCCCCCCCCCCGCGACTCTAATAGAGGATAAATGAATGAATGAATGAATGAATGAATGAATGAATGAATGAATGAAAAAATATATATAGAGAGTATGACATAAATATATAAATTAAAGCAACTGACAGTGTGTGTTGTGTAAACAGCCAGTCCTTTCCAGTTCTGCAAAAATGCATGCAAGCAAGCAAGCAAGCAAGCAAGGTCAGCAGTGCAAATTGTAATACAAATCTGTACTATTAACATTAATGTGTATATGGACTGTATACAATGATATGTAAAATAATAGGCATAAAGTAATAATATAGTAAAAATTAGTGTCTACAATATATAAAGCTCTAGTGTACTGCCTACTCGGGTACTGTTTTTACCTGCATATCTGTGTGTCTGTTTTTATTTTTGATTACCTAGCTTCTCATCCATATCAAAAACACTACAGCAAACGTGCTAATCACTAAGCCACCGTGCCGCTTCCTTAGAGGACTTTTAATCTTCACAAAGGAATTTAAGGATGATTAACTCATTCAAATTAACTTTGTTTTGACAAACACACTCAGATGTGATAAGCAGAACCTGGATTTCTAATAATTTTCTTTGTTAGGATTTAATGCAGTCTATTAATTACATTCAGAGGGCTTTTTTTAACTGAATCAGTCTTTCAGTCTTAATGCTGCCGGCTGCTGAAAGAGGAAGAATTCCTCCTTGGTCCTCACAAAGGTTTCTTCTTTAAAAACCAACAAAAACCAGGAAAGTTTTTCTTGGTTTTGCTCTTTGGGGTTCAGACTACGAACACTGCAAATGTGCTATGAGCCAATGATTTATTCATTCATTCCTTATCTCCCGCTTGTATCCTCTATTAGGGTCGCGGTGGGTTCCCCATGCCCATCCAGGGGAGAACGTCTCGGGCCGCTGGGGCAGATAGACCGCAGGACAGGGCAGCCAATCCATCGCTGGGGCACACACATCACTCACACAGCCACACTCTATGATTGGGGGCAATTTTTTTGAGAATTCAATTGACTTAATCCATGTTTTTGGGACATGTGGGAGGAAACCGGAGAACCCGGAGGAAACCCACGCAGACACGGTGACACGGGGAGAACATGGAAAACTCCACCCAGATGGGGATTCGAACCGGGATATCCCTAGCGCTGAGAGAGAGAACGTGCTAAACCACTAAGCCACCGTGCAGCCTGAGCCAATGTACTATTGTGAAAAACACTATACTGTCTATATTGGGTAACTTGATGCTGCTGAATGTGAATTCGTTCCCCATTGTGAGACAATAAAGGTCTATCTTATCTGTATCCTAATCTTATGTGAACAATTAACTATAATACAAAATGGGTTAGAAAGGAAGGTGATATCATATAACTGGGACAGATAACCCGAAAAAATAAATTTAAATTTTAGGAACAATAAACAGATACAACAAAACAGTGCAAATAAACCAAAAATTGTTTTTCCACTGGGGA